>LPNX010605693.1:458133-691586 GCA_001517045.1 Pseudotsuga menziesii
TCATCAGTGCCCTCCAAACGTTCGAAATGGATGTGTGTTCATAAGCATATAATCTGATCCATTCTGAAATCGGCCAACCATGGAGGTTAAGAAACTCAATATTTGTTTTACATACAGGAATCCATATGTTTGATTTTTCATTTATTTTATTTTATCCCATAGCACGTATCCAATAGCACTTATTCCATAACATGTATGCATTTTTAGTTTGATTTATTCCTTGATTTTGTATTATTTTAAAATAAGTGTCATATCTTTGTGAGCCATTCAAATTTAAAATGTGAGCTTATTAAGAAACTATTCGAATTAATGCAACTACTCTTCCATGTTTAAGGCACCATCATATACATTCATATTACTATTTAGATATGTTGTTTTGGAACTAATATCCATTAGCACACGCATGTATTTTTAGTTTGATTTGTTTTGGTATATTTGAATAAAATGTATCCTATTAGATAAGGATTTAAAAGTTTAAAAGTATATATTATATATTGAAAAGTATTTATATGATTTTGATCTTGAATAAGGTTTTTAAATTGAATTTGAGAAGAGGATGAAGATGGATCCCTCCAAGTGAAAATGATTATTTGTTAGTTGAAGTGAAACTTCAAAGGTTTACAAGATCCATATTTTAAGAGAGAAAGACAATTGTAAGAAAAGATGTAAAGTTTGAGGAAGACTTTGCATCCAAAAATTCTAGTGAGTCTATCCAGTTACAAAGGATGAGGATTAGGAAGCTCCAAAGGTTGAGCCAAAACCACCAATTACTTCCAATTTGGGGAAACAACATTTGGGTGCAGAGGAGGAGCTACTAACCCCTACTAGTTATGTCAAGAGACCTCAATGGTTCGCATAGACATTGAGGGATTCTCATGAGCATGCTGAGATTATTGGGAATTCATTTAGGGAGATTAGACCTCCGAAGAAGTTTCCAAACTACATGGCATTGATGAGAAGCATCATAGATTCCGAGCCTTCTAGTTTTTAGGAGGTAGCTAACACGTAGGTTTGGAGGGATGCCATGGTGGAGTACACCTCCATCATGAAGAATGATGTTTGGGACATTGTGACTAGACTAGAGGGGAAATCATTAGAAACTTCTAGATGGATCTACAAGATTAAGCGTGTCATAGATGGCAACATAGAGAAGTACAAAGTGAGGTTTGTGGAAAAAGGTTTCTCCCATAAAAGAGGTAATGGACTATATGAGGAGACTCTTTCTCTAGTCACTAGGGACACTTCCATTAGAGTAGTGATGTCTTTACTCTCCATTATGGGATGGATGATACATAATATGGATGTGAATACATCTTTCTTCAATGGGACAATTGTGGAAGAAGTGTACATAGAGCGTCCTTAGGGATTTGAGATTAGTGGGAATGCGTCCCATGTGTGCATGCTAAAAAAGGCCTTGTATGGAACCAGGAAGGAACCAAGAGATTGATGATGGGCCAATGAACTACGACTATAAAATTGAATCCCTTGGTTCATTACTTAAATTATCAACTTGGGAGTTTGTACAAAATTAAGAGGTATCGTGCACTATGTATGCAGTTGCAAATGAAAAATTTGTCCAGTAATAAAAGTAAGGTCTATTCTAACAACATCAAATATATTTAATCTAATAAATAAGAAACGAATATACTCTAAATCGAAAATGAAATCTAATCTAATCAACCAAAAACCTTCAACAAACTTTAAAGGATTGCTAACTACATGTTACAATAGGTAAGACCAAATATTATACTTGGCACTTAGTTCCTCATCAAATCCTTCAGGGGAAAGTATAGGGTAACCTTTCACGTTCAGCTACGATGAATTTTAGTGAAACCCCCCTTACTCTATCTTCTGATTAATAGATGCAGACGTTCATAAGCTATGGTATCCATGTAAGTGATCAAAACAAGCAAAGGGTGAGCACTAACCAAGTTGAAATGATGAATTCATACATAAAATAAATGCTCTATGGAATATTCTCATAAGCAAATGCTGAAATAAACTATAAATAAGGGTTGCGAGGGCATAAGAATCAGTTTCTCTACTTGGGACTTAGTTCCTTATCAATCTTTTTACATACGAACATCGAGTGATTCTATGTTCAGTTCAAAGCTGTTGGTAAAATCTCTCCATTACTTGACCTTCAAGTTATTGAATATAAATATTCAGAAGCCACCGATTCCATGCAAGTGGTCACAAGGTTTGGCATGAACCAAGTGTTGATAATGAGATCATTGGTGTAAAATAAATGGCATGAAAGACATAAATGTAATTTGATCTAATAAACATGAAATAAATATTTCCTTAAACATGTAAAGTAAATGACATAAGCAACACTAATCTAACTACGAGAAAGATAAACAAAGCAAATCTATTCAATGGAAATGAGAAAAACAACTAACTCTAGGAAAATTGCAAATCACTATGCAAAACACAGAAAATGTAGAATTACTACAAATTGTAGAAAACACGGAAAACATAGAACATTCTATAGTCAACAGACAATTTTCTACATTCACTATAACTTGACTTTAAAGATTATGGAATGAAATGCATGACTGAAAGGAAAGGCATGCAAGGGTCTATATTCCTTCCCTTGAGTGGGCTTGAACCAAGGGAGCTCCTGGAACCCTTGCTAAACTAACTCATAATTCAAAGATAAATCGAAACTAGTTTTTTTCATCAACAACCTGTCATTAAAAACATGGAATCCGACTACCTCTTACAAATTCACATTGAACAACAAGGGATGAATGGAAAATTATTTAAGCGAAGAATAATAATTGAAGATTAACCTCATGCTATCAAATTTACTACCATTTATACAAGAATAACTCAAAACTTCCCATGCAGTTTGCTCCTTGATTTGTAGAAGGTATCCCAGTTAACCAAAAATATGCATGCAAGTCAGTGGGATTGAATGCCTCTTTAGAAATTCGACTTGGACTCCATGATTTCGACTTGGGATGACGTTGAGTCATTCTTCCATGTGTTGGTGGTTCATGAGAATAATCAACACCTGAGAAAACTATCCATGCAATCAACACCTTGATTTAAGGAAATTATCCCCCAGTTAACTAGAAATATGCATGTTGATTTTGCAGGATTGATTCCCCCTCTTAGGAATTCAAATTGGCATCCATGATTTCTTCCTTGGATGATCTTGAGTCCTTTATGTGCTAAAAGCTCATGAGAATCCAAAGGAGACCTAATCCCTTAAATCTCTCCACCTAACTCTAGTTTGACTAGTGAACTCATTGAGAGAGATTTAGTTGATTTTTGTGACTTTAGTTCTTCCACTTTGCTTGATACCTTTTCCATCTACAAATCCACCACAACTCAAGAAATATTTTGACAAATATTAGCCAATTTTTTATTAAATAATTCAAAGGAGTAAGCAAAATAAACAAGCATTACGAATCACATGTCAAGATATTCATTTAACAAACATACATAGGATTTAATGGAGATTATCATAAGTTCATCATGAATGACAAAAATTAATACCTTTTATATTCTTAGCCACTCTCCAAGATCGTCCAAATAATGTGTCATTTTAGGGGCCCATCACATGGTATTCTAGGATTGATGGATACCTACAAAGCATTGGTTTCACCAAAAGTGAAGCAAACCCCAACATATATTTCATATGTATTGATGCCAATCTATCCATTTTGGTACTATATGTAGATGACCAATTTCTTACAAGTTTAGTGAAGCTTAATTTTGAGTGCAAGGAAAATATGGTAGCTGAGTTTGAGATGGACATTGACACGATGCATTACTTCTTGGGGTTGGAGATTTGGAAAAGACTAGGGGAGATCTTCCTTGGGTAGGGTAATTATGTAGTTGAGATCTTGAAGACATTCCAGGTAGAGGTTGCAAACTCATGGCCACACTTATGATCACCAATCTAAAGAAGGTAACTACTTCAAAGTTAGATTTGGTTTATCTCACATTGTACATGCAGTTGATAGGTTCCATGATGTATCTAGTGAACACTAGGATAAATATATGTTTTGCAGTGAACACCTTGAATCAATTCATGGTGGAGTCGAGGCTGGAGCATTGGGAAGAATCAAAACATGTGCCTAGATATTTGAGGGGCACAATGGAGTATGGGCTAAGATATGTAGTGCATGATGAAGTGAAGTTGTAGGGGTACACAAACTTAGATTGGGAAGGTAGTATATGAGACAATAAGAGCACCTTAGGGTGTTCCTTTAGCTGGGGATTAACTATGGTTTCTTGGTTAATATTGAAGAAGACTTTTGTGGCACCTATTTCAACAAAGACATAGTACATGGAAACTAGTACAACAAGTTGTGAGGTCATTTTCCTTCACAATTTATCTACAAGTTTAATTGACCGGGAGTTGGATCTGACGATGATTTACTGTGATAATTATACTTATATCAAATTCTTTGAGAATCTATTTTTTCTTGATAGGTCCAAGCATATTGAGATCATATATCACTTCATCCAATACATGATTCAAAAGGAAGCAAAAATCTGTAATATGTACCCACATATCAACAGCTTGTTTATATTCTAACCAAGCCCTTAACAAATATAAAGTTCGAGGAAATTAAAGAGAAATTGGGATTGGTGAATAATTCCTTCCTTGTTAAGAGGGAGTGTTGATCATTGTAGCTTGAACGTGAACTTCTACACAAGTCTAGTTCCAAATGTGCTGGAATTTGTTTGAGTTAATTCTATTTTGTAATTCACTCTAGTAATAAAGTGAAAGTCTTATACTTAGCTATTGAGTCTAATAAAGTGTATTTTAAATAAATTAGTGATTTAGACTAATCTCAACTATACATCTCACTTAGAGATTAGGGTTTTGGTATATTAGTGTTTAATCTCAAGTATAAAGGAAAGTCAAGGTAATAGGTTAAGGCACATTCATTATTAACTCAAAGACAATTTGGTTAGACAAATTTACGGCACCAGAGAGGAGCTAGTTCAACTAGGTAGAAATCAATGAGCAAGCAACAATAGTAGCATTTTGTACAATCGAAGGTATATGTATGGATAAATCCATATAGTCACATGTCCATATAGTATGTACAATGGTGTGAACAACCTATATCATAGGAAACATACATGAAGTGGTTTCTCGGTTTATAATAGGGATTTTTCCTCAGTAAGGTGTGCATATTTTGTTTGTTTGGGTGTACCATACAATTCTTATTTTTTACATCTCGTGGTAGTTTCCTAGTAAGCTTTGATTTATCAATGAAAAACTGATTTGAAGAAGTAAATTATTGATGTATTGTGTCACAAAAAAAAAATGCACAACACATAATTCTTTCACAAGACAAGAAATCCAGTGCTCATTGATGAGCTTATTCATCCTACCTACCTACACTAATCATGATAAAATCAACCAATCAAGTGAAATCGTATACCCAATGAAGCCACCTTAACATAGTATCCATGTTAGGGCTTCTCCCTTTGTCTTTGGCAATAATTCAAGACAAAACCACGTCAACAATGAGTTGAGTACATGTCATTGTTTTATTGGAATGGGGCTGGAACAAAAGAAGATATCATGAACTTGGAAGCTTTCAAAACCTGGCCAAGGAGAAGGACTTCTTTCACAAGCCCTCTCTATCCAAGCTTGGATAGGGCTCAAGTACAAACTGCTTCAAGATGAACCCATTGTTCAAACTTTGTTTTCTGCCCCAAATGACCTTCAAAACCAGCAAGAACACATCAAATATATGGTTGAAAAAGAGGCCCCAAATCTACACTAGGACATTGCACACTTTACTGCCTTAACCCTGTAATAAACCACCTTCCTGCTATTCAAAACTTGTGTTAATCCCTGAGAAGCATGGATAAAAATATCATTTGAGTACCACCCTACGAGAGGGTAGACATGGATGTTAAAAAATCTACAATAGAACCCTCCATACGAAATACTAACTTTCATCACCAGTAGTGAGTCTAAACAATTGTTGAACCAAATCTTGAGGGATCTCATCAAAAATAAGTTTTCCAAGGTCTTCAAAATTTATAATTTCCTTATTAGAAGAGTCATATATGGGCTCTCCAACAAACTTTCAATATTCCACACCCATATCATGATCATCATAAGAAGAGTGCACCTCATCGCATCTAGGGAAATAATATTCAATAGCAAAGAGATCCTCAAACCTATCATCTTCAAACGATAAAGATGAAGAGGTGCTCACCAATCCTCATGACCTTGACGAGACCAAGGGGAAACATCAACCATACCTTCAAATATCCTCTTCATCTGGAAATGACTCTTCAACATGAGCTTCTTCATCTTCTTGTTGATCTTCAACAATTTCTAGACAAAAATCCTCAAGGGTTTCTTCAAATTTTCATCCTCAAGGGTTTTCTATGTGTGTGAATAATGTTACGTGAAGAATTTAATTTCTAAAAATAAAATAACAATTTATCTATTTGAGAACATAAGGACATGATTCACCTAGGGCTAGGAAAATTTACAAAATGATTCTCCATGGATAGTAACTCCTTGATTCGTTTTCCAAAGTAGACCTGAAGAAGTTTGATGGTTCTAAACCATCAGGATGGGTCACTCAAATGGAACATTACTTTTCTCTTCATGGTATTATTGATGACATGATGAAATTTAGGGTGGGGGTCTTATACTTGGATATGGAATGATGGTGACGGTGGGGGTGGCATAAAAATACCCGAGGGTGCTACGTTGCTTGGAGTCTATTTTTTAAAGCTATCAATAAGTGTTACGAGTGAGATCCTTACTATTTGGGGCGACTTTTCAAGTTATGCCAAATAGGTTCAGTGGTAGATTTTATCTCAGCCTTTGAGCAATTATCCATCCGTACATAGAACTTAACAGATTATTTCTATAAATAATGTTTCATTAGTGGCCTCAAGGAGGCAATTCAAGCACAACTTAGAATGCATCATCCTGATATCTAGCTAGAGGCATCTTAGAGGGATCCATAAGTAGAGACAATGATTAATGCAAAAACCAACAAACCATCTTTCATTCCCTAATCACACCCTACAAAATTCCATTCATCAAACAAAATTCCTTCTCCTCCCTTGAAAGTACAAAGGTTGTTTCCAACAAAAATGAAAAACTAACAAAGATGGGGATTCTGCTATAATTGTGATGAAAAGTATGCTTCGAGTCATAAATGCAAAGATAAAAAGTTATCTGAAATTGATCTGACTATTCCTACCCATTACAAAGACATCATTATGGAAGATACCACTAAGATGGATACCACTGACGAAACTTCTCCAATGCAAGAAGAAGTGGATACTGAAGTTTATCAAGAAACACCACTAAATCTCTTCATGCTTTGTTCGATATTTCAGCCTTGGAAACCTTGAAAATTTTGGGTTACATCAAGCCCCGCAAAGTGGTAGTATTGGTGGACAGTGGTAGCACCCATTATTTTATTCATTGACACGTGGATAAAATAAACTCCATTGTTATTTCCACTTCATGCCCAACTTTCAAATTATGACAACTAATGGCAGGATGATGAAATGTGAGGGGTGTTGTGAAAATGTGAGGCTCCAGCTTGGTGATTATGATTTAAAAACTCACATGTTGGCCATAGATATGGGTGGATGTGATATAGTTTGAGTATAATTTCCACACACATTGCGGTCAGTTACCATGGACTTCAAGGAATTACAGTTGATTTTTACTTAGGATTCTCATATTCACACCCTAAAAGGGATCCATGAAAGATTCCTTGAAACCATAAGTTCTCATCGAATGGAAAAATTATTGAAGAAAGGCCACTCTATAATTATTTCTCACTTCCATGCCATATAGGCTTTGGACAACACGTCACCAGAAATCCATCTCGACTTACAAAAAGTTTTGGACAAACATCAACAAGTTTTTGAGGCATCAAAGGGTTTACCTCAGTATAGAAGCAATCATGATCATGATATAACCTTGATTTTGGGAATACAACAACCAAATGTACACTTATACAAGCACCCAATTGAAAAATAAAATAAAATTGGAAGGAACATTGAGGAGATATCATAGGCGGGAGTGAGTCATCCCAACATGAGCTCATATTCATCCCCAATGATCATTGTTTTAAAGAAAAGGAATGGGAACATGTGTCTTGATTTCTGTGCCTTTGCATGGAATGAAGCATAAAAAAACCTTTGTAGTTTTAAAACATGTCATGTTCACCACTTCAACCTTAACCATGCTTGATTTTATTAATACCTTTGTGTTGGAATGTGATGCTTCCAGAAAAGGTTTGGGTGCAATCTTAATGCAATATGGATGATCCTTAACATTCACTAGTAAGCAACAGAGTAATAGGGAGTTGGACACATTTACATATAAGGAAAAAATAATGTCCATCCACATGAAGTCGACACATGCTGTCAATATCCGCTAGGACAATGTTTCTAGATAGATCACCATGACTTGAATTATTTTTTGGACTAAAGCTTGCCATCTCAAGGGCAACATAAATGGGCCATCAAGATGTTTGGATATCATTACAAGACCGTCTACAAAAAGGAAAAAGACAATGTTGTGGTAGATTCTTTATCAAGGAAATATGAGGAAGATGGATCCCTCTTTGACTTATCTTCTCTAGTACAAGAATAGGTATAAAAAGCACAACAAGAATGGTTGACCAATGTTAGTACATCTTAGTTCATTAAACAAATTATGGAAGATCCCAATATTTACCAGCAATCCAACACCCCTTTACCAAAGTTGTACGACCAATATCAGATAGTTCAAGGCATGGGCCAGGGGGCTTACAATTTAGTGGTCCAAGCACACTCTAAAATCTACCAAGTATTTCATGTGTTTTGTTTGAAGAAGAGTGTGGGTCTGAATTGTCAAGTTCAAATTTTATTGCCAGAAATCAATGCAGAAGGTTCCATTAGGGTTCATATGCAATTGTTTCGGCCACAAAAGAGAATCACCTACACTAGCACACAGTCAAGGAAGTTCTACCCCAATGGAAGGATATGCAACTAGAAGATTCTACTTGGAAACATTATCCCTTTTACAACAATTTCCCGTCTCTTTCCTTGAGGGAAAAACTAATTTTGAAGGAGGTAGAGGGGTATGTTAGGGTCCTACCCTAAACCCCCATACTTTATCAATGTACAAGGCCTTAAGGTCCATTTGTTAGTTATTGGTAGTGTCTTAATGTAAAATGGCCTTATTCAATAAAGGCCTTGAGGTGGTTGAGCCCCACTAATAGCGGGACCACAAGTAGTCAGAACTTTGGCTAATGAAGCACTATATATGGAGTATTAAGTTATGTTATGTGAGTCAAGAATTGTCATTGTATTAGGAGGTTTTCTCTTGGAGGTTTCCCTCTTGAAGTGTCAAGTGAACATAACTATCTATTTTATCTTTTCTTTCTTATGTTTTTTTATCTTTTCTTTGAGTTACTATGTTTAAGTATATTACAACTTCACTAAATATTCTCCTTTCTTAATTTAGCCATCAACTATGGATGACTAGTCTAAGAAATATTTATATGTTTTTAACCAATAATTGCCATAAAAATGATATGTAAGTGCATTAGGTGAATAATACTTATTTCAATCTTAAAATCATAATTTATTGACCAGTGTTCCCATTTCATATCAATACCTTTCACAAGTGTCCTATTCTTGATACACAAGATAAGAGAAAATTAAGATACTAAAAGGAGGTGATCAATCCTAAACTAAAAGATCAAAAGTATCTCTATGATTTGACTAGTGTAAAGACACCTTCCTAATGAAAGGTCACGTCTCTTCACGAAAGGGAACTCTTGCGTACATATATATACGAGCTGCCATTCTCATTGTAATCATCTCATATTTTAGATACATATATTCTCATTTAATAATTATGTTATCCAGATGAATTTAGTTATAATGTTCCAAATATTTTGGATGTGTGTAGTTTGAATCAGATTGGTCACTACAACATCCACATTAGATCTTAATTTTAAAATATTTGTTACAACGCCAACTTTCCTAACCTTTAACTCATCAAAACTACAATGATCTATGAATGCTTCTCTTAAAAATTTTCAAGCATGTATCCTTTATAGAGGTCCAATCAACCAAATTTTGTCCTTGCAAAAGTTAATAACCATCATCATCATATTTCTTCTTAAAAATTCTCTCTTTGAAAAAATTACATTTTCCTCTAAAAAAACATGAACACACTTTATTGTTTCAACATAAATAAACAATCATATAATACACATTTATGACATCCATAATCACAAGCCTTTTAATTTGTTTTTGCATATCATATACAATAATAAGACAATTTCACTTTTATTATTAAATATATATTAACACATATAATTCAAATAAAAACGTAAAACACCTTTATAAGTGCATGTCCTACCTCATACTTTAACACTTATAAAATAGATAAATACGTATAAAATTAGATTAGATATCTGATCTCTCCTTTTTTGAGCTTACATAATTTTTCTAATAAATTTTATATAGTTTTACTTAATTTATAATAAATTGATATAGTTTTACTTAATTTATTCATTTTATGCAACATAATTTAATTCTATTTTTTATAAAATTTAAAACCAACAAAACAATATTGGCACATTATATTATTATATTTCAAAGCATATAAGTTTCATGCATTCTAAAACCACGATTTTTTATTAATCATATTTGAAATTGGTTTGTTAATGTGAACATAATATCACTTTTGTTGTTATGACCCCAAAATCTCATTTTTTTTGTCTATGCATATTCAATATCCAAAAATTTCAATCCAAACTCTTTTACATCATCACAACTTCATGACTCTATGAATATGCATTTACCAATTAAGTATAAATAATATGTATATGACAACCACAAGGGAAGGTCGAGTAAGCAAGAATAATCATACAACAACCAATCAAGTATAATGTTAGTAGGAGACATCACTTCCTTGTTATTTCTCCACAAAAGTGACTTGACAAGTTACGCTTTAGATAACATATTGATTTATCAAAAATCAAACATGCTATAATTTATATCTAAACTTGATTTCTTTAGACCTTGGAAATCCCTATTTATATCATGGTTGGAAAATGGAAAGCTGTGATTGCTTTTATAATATATACTTAATCCAGATTTTTTTTCCATTAAGCAAGTTTGAATTACTTGTTTGTTCAATAATTAATTGTCATCTTACTCATGATTCAATTTGTTATTGATAAAAAACAAGAAAACATGCATGTAGTACCATGCATTACATATCTACATTATATAATTTTTTATCTTAAATAAATATATCTATATCATATCTACAACTACCTTCACCATTGTAATAGATGTAGATTCACTATTACATTTTTATGTTTAGTTTTTAATGGTTATACAAGACCTAATAAAATCATAACCATATACAAAAGGATCACTGAAAGAAAGACAAGCACAACTGCACAAAAGAACATAGAGATTTATCCCGAGTAACCCTCACGGGGAAGAAAATGCAGCAGAACTTCCTCTATATAGATGTATCAAAAGTACAAAGACAAAACCCCAAATAGGTGCTCCTTCTCCTAGCAGATATTTCTCTTTCTCTCCTATGCGCTATACACAAGTGAGTGTGTGTGCTCAAATGAGGAACACACGTCCTCTATTTACACTATTTCTTCCACTTGACCTTTTCCCTAACAAGTCGGCCCCAACAAACTTATTGGGCCGACTTCACCTAGGAAGACACAAAACAATATTATATTATATTCATGAGGGTTCTATTGACCCGACTTACAATGGATGTTTTACCTCATGACTCTATGATGACCAAATACAATAGTAACATCCCGGCAGAGGTATAAAACATCTCCGAAAGGTTACCTCAATAAAATACATTTAGAATATTCTTCGAAGTTACAATATTTCAACACTCCCCCTTAATAAGGGTATTCTACTGACAACAACAACATCAACTGTAGGAGCAAGGAGAGAGAGCATCTGCAACATCATCAAGGTGATATTTCTATACGTCATTAGAAGTTTTCAACAATCATCAGCAACTAGAACAGTTACTAGAACATCTTCAACATCTTCAGTACTGGAACATCATCTTCTATAGCACTGAGTCTTCGTCTTTGATCTTCATCTTCTACACCACTCGATCGCTCGATCCTTTGCAACACTCGATCACTTGATCCTTTGCAACAACACTTGATCTCTCGATCAACATCATCATATGCAGCCATACTTGATCTTTCGATCAACAACATCATCATCAGTAGCAACATAACCTACAACACACATGATCCAATTACGGGATTATCAACCCCTATCACTTTAGGACATAAGTCCAAGGACAATGCAATCGTCACGCCTCACGAAGACAAAAGTCCACGGATCCAATTACAGGATCATCAATCCCTATTACTTTAGGACATAAGTCCAAGGACGATGCAATCCTCACACCTTAAGAAGACAAAAGTCCATGGATCCAATTACGGGATGATCAATCCCTATCACTTCAGGACATAAGTCCAAGGACAATGCAATCCTCACGCCTCACGAAGACAAAATTCCGTGGATCCAATTACGAGATGATCAATTTCTATCACTTTAGGACATAAGTCCAAGGATGATGCAATCCTAAGCCACTTACGGGGTGGTCAATCCCTCTCACTTTAGGACATAAGCCCAAGGATGATGCAATCCTGTCACTTCACAGTGATAAGAGTCTACGAATCACTTTAGGACTAATGTCCAGGGATGATACAATCCCACTGCAACATCATCAACCTACTCCACCTTTTGAGGAGGGTCCACATCACCATCAACCTGCTCCCCCTTTCGAGGAGGGTCCACATCATCATCAACCTACTCCCCCTTTCAAAGAGGGTCCACATTAGCACTGTTCCTCCTTACGAGGAAAGTATTCAACATCATCATCATTGTTCCTCCTTACGAGGAAGGTCTATATCATCATCATTGTTCCTCCTTACGAGGAAGGTCTTTTCGAACCACACCAAGCTTGTCCCGGAAGTATTCAAACTTTACTCAAGACAAAGGCTTGGTCAACACATTAGCAACTTGCTCATCGATACTCACATACTAGAGTTTTATACATCCCCATTGTACCATATCTCGTATAAAAATATTGAATTTCTATGAGCTTTGACTTGTCATGGAACATTGGGTTCTTCGTCATCTTTATACAACTTTGGTTGTCACAAAGATTCACCGTGGTATCCAACTCCAGGTCAAATAGACCTGACATCAACTTCCAAAGCCACATGGCTTCACAACTAGTAGAACAACCTGTGATATACTCTGATTTAGTTGTGTTGAGAGCAACACTAGACTGCTTCTTGCTAAACCATGAGATCATGGCAGATCCCAAACAATAACATCCACCTGAGGTGCTCTTCCTGTCTGAGGTACTTCCAACCTAGTCTGCATCTATATAAACATACAATATGTAGTCATGATCTCCAACATAGTATAGACCAAAGTCTATCATACCTTTCACGTGCCTCATCACAAGCTTTGCAGCTATCAGGTGAACACGTCTAGGTTTAACTAGATACCAACTCAAGGTGTTCACAACAAAACATATATCTAGCCTGGTATTCATCAAATACATCAACGACCCAATAATATGTTTGTATTGAGTCACATCCACTAACTCTGATGATTCATCAGATAACAACTTCAGGTTGGTATCCATGGGTGTGGTCATGGATTTACAATCCAACATATCAAATCCTTTTAAGGTTTCCACAACATACTTTCCCTGGCAATAGTTTGTGAATCCACATTTCTTCACTACAGGATGAACACGTTGCAATGTACTCAACCTCTTCAGGAGATCATACCCGATCTCAAACATCTCGAGGTTATCTTTTTGTCCTCAACACTTCCTCTTTGCATCTACAATGAGTTCATCCTGTCAAGTCATCGACATCCCAGTCTTTCACATTCAACCTTAAAGGTTGGAACCCACTTTACTCTTGGTAAATCCTTAGTCCATCAGGAAGTTGTCCATCTTGTTGTACCATGTCAAACTCAGAGATCTTTTGCAGTCACTCCCCCTGAAGCAGAGCATCATCCTCCCTTTGCATTTTGTACTCTATATATCCATCTCAGGTCACTAGATATGTTGTTGATGTTTTGTACTGGGGTGACAGGTAGCATCCACTGCTGCTGATCTTCTATGTCACTAGATACCAAGATTTTGTATCTTGAACTTTGTTGAAAATTTTCTCTTGCACCCATCTATGAGCTTGTTGTCTTCTATAGGCTTCCATCCTCAACCTTGTAGCAAAGGTTAAGATATTCATCACTCTAGGTAATCTTCAAGCTCTTTATGTACCTGGATGTGCTTATCTATGGGTGCCTTTTGAGCTCGTACAAAGCCTATTTTGCACATGTGGTTCTTTGCTCGATATATACTTCTACTTCACTCGAAAAGTGTGTCTGGTCAATGGAGTATGTCATGACATAGTCTACTCCCTCTTTCTGAGAGAGACTACGAACCTTGCTTCGTATACTTGTTCTTATAGATCCACATGGAAGACACTACAAACTTCCCTTCAGATCTCAGAACCACATCCTAGACATCATTACCCATGATCAACTGGTAATCTTTGATCATAGTTTCTTCCATTTATCCTTGGCTACTTGTTCATAGCTGGAAGGGTCTGCATAAATGATGTCACTCAACTGCGCCACATAACTAGAGAGGATTCGAGGCCTCTTACTTTAGTTGGACGTCTATCATACTTTTCTTCATCTTGAATTATCTCTCATTCCCAAGGTGGTCTCCATCTCTCGAGGTGGATCTAGTACTCTCTTATATTCTTTTGAATCTCTTTCTTATGTCACGGTGTCTCTGACCCTGGGAGATTCAAGTTCATCTTCACGTATGTTTATTGGAGTGAATATTGAACTGTCGTCACTTGTTCTTCAAAACAAGTCTCATTCTTCTTTTCTTGTAGGCAATTGTACACGATCTTTCCTACATCTACATCCAATAAACAGTTGCATGGTTAGAAACATTTCATAAAACATATTCATAATGGCAAATTCTTATGCATAAATATATAATCTTGCAAATTATTTTAGCCAATACAACATTCATCCATACATGGAAACTTTCCAGATGCCTTCCATCTATACCATAACATTATTGACATTGTGCACTAATCCCAAATATGTCAGGAAAGAGGTTTCATTCTAGATAAGTAGCAATGGAGTGTTGTATAGCACCATAGGCTACTTAGCCATAACATGCATATTAGTAGTATATTGTTCATTAATGCAAACATTCTATCATGCACAATACATTTCATAGATATGTACACAACTAAACAATGTCACATAAGCAACTAGATATATAGGAAAAGACAATTCAAATACTTATCTTTGTTTGTTTGGTAGATTCCTTCTTGATCCTTATGTCTTGGAGCCTTCTACTGATTCTACGAACCTGTGTACTAGTTCTGAGTGTCACTAATTTCATTCTTTCTTATCCAAAAACTGAAATGGATAAGAGTATGATCTTTGTTTTCACTAGTAGAATTCATATTCCTCATCACTTGAGGAATCTTCAGCGATGCGAGCATGATATCTTTTCTTATTTGACTTCTTCCAGAAGAAGCCTCCATTTTTGGGACAATCTCTGGAGCAATGTCCCTTATCATCACAAGTGTAGCATCGAATGTTGGAAGGATCTCTTCTAAATTCCTTTTGTCTTATGTTGTGATGATGGTTCTTCTTCTTTCTATGATTTGTTCCAGAGTGAACTGTGCGAGCTTGATCTAAAGTTGCTCCCATCTTCTACTCTCTTGTTATGAGTCAAGCGTCTTCTTGTGTGCATTCTTTTCATAGTCTACTAAAAGAGACCAGCTTCTTTCTTGCACATAATCCTTGAATGAATGAGTCCCATGATCTTGGGAGGCCATTCAAGGTGGTCATAAAAATCTCACTTTCTCTTTGACTGCTTCAAGTTGTTATTTGATTTGACAAACCCTTGTGAAGTGGAGATGCATGGTCTCTGATTTCTGTATCTTCACATTCTTCGGTCGGTTCCTCAATGTCACCTTCATGTTAATATTCTTTCCTTCATACTGAACATATCCCTGGGATTCTACAAGGATGAACATGTGAGATCCAATGCATGTGGAAATAATCCTCTTGACTTTGACTAAGTCCTTGTGCTTTGTCTTCATCTCCGTCTGGATCTACAGCTTCTTTGACATAGTTCTCCAGGTCATGCTTCTTCAAGTATGAGAAGCACTATATATTTCCATGCTCAGAGGTCATCGGTTCCTTCAAGCTTGTTCTCAATCTGGGTACTGTTTGTCATCATAATAAAAATGAGAACCTCAAATGGAAATAGAGAGAATAGAACTTTCCAATGAGATTGCTTCAACTTGATGCTTGCTTGAAAGCTTTTTTGGAATACTTCTTCTGGTGGACGTAGGGTTTTACAGAGAAACCCTAATTTTTTTATTTATGCATCTTTCAGATCTGATTGGATAGAAAGATGCGCCTCCTCAAGGCGAGCTAAGCAACATACTCATTTTCTCACAACTATAAATAAAACTGCAAAATATCTAATGCCCTAGTTTTCCCCTGTTATAGTGTTAGGTCAAAAATTGAAAATCTACAAAATGAAAAACTTCTTCCATAGAAAGATGCACCCTCATTGGCCGAGTTTGATAGTCCTCCCTTTTCAACTGATTGGTGGAGGAAAGTACCCAAAACAAAAAGCCCTAGTTTTTCTCCAATTTCTTCTGCAGAATTGACTGATCTTGTTTCTGTTATAGCTCTGAATTTTCTGCTCCTAAAGGTCTAAAACTTCGCCCGCGCCTGGTTTGTCTTGTTTCCAACCCCACGGGCTAGAGCTCAATTGGTTTCACCAAGTGGGACTTATGCAAAGTTTCCCAAGGTGACTTATTTCCCAAGGTGTATATCAATATTTTATGGTTTATATTATTTAGTTATTATGAATTCCAAATGGATTACTTCACAATGGATAAAATAAAATCCAGTAACAACATTTAAGAACATTTTTTATTTTATTTTTTTGTATGTTTAGTATGTTCACATTGAGAAATCTAATTGTTAGCTTTATTGATATTCAACACAAACAAGAGCATTTTCATTATTATATTATATTTATTGCAAAATGTAAATGAACAGTGATAAAGTTTTTTTAAATAGGAACTTATTAGATACAAATATGAAAGTATCTCTATTGAAAGTTGCACTAGTGTAATTCACTTAGATGGGAGGTAATCCCATGGTTGTTTCTTGTGGCATTATTAGGATTGCTCACCTAAACCTCATGTACATGGTAAACCCCTCGTGCTCAATATGGTAAAAACCCCTCATATACATGGTAACACATACCTTATGTCACCTCCAATGCCCTCTCATACCAAAATGTCTCATCTTAAAAAAGGGGCTTAAAGCTGAAAAGTAATGACCTTTTATATTTTTACATTGTAATTCTCCATTATTATTCAATTACAATAGAAATAATTACTTTTAGTTTTTTATATATTATTTTCATTTTCCAAATTGTTCTTTTATTTATCAATGACATCATGTAGGTCTTATAGTCAATCCTCAACGATGATTGCTTTTGTTGTGCACCTCATCAATGTTCCTACCAAATCAAGTGGCATTATCAGCACCAAGAAGTTTATATTGGGTACCATCCACAAAATGTGGGGCAATGCTTGAAGGTTTCCCATGATGTTTTCTTTGGGAAAAGCACTCAATTGCCCTCTTAATCGTGATTATAGATTTCAAACAAACACAACTACAATATGCATTAAAAACTCTTCAATTAAGAACTTGAATCCAAAAGAAAATATCAATAAAATATTGCAAAACAAAACAAATAACTAAAACATAAACATCCAACAAGTTCAAAAGATAGATACTTTAACAATCAAAAGAAAAATTTATGAGTCTTCCATAAACAGAAAGGGAGGAAAACACATCAAAGCAAACAAACCATCTACTTAATCCCCCATAAAAGATGAGTGATACAATTTCTTGTCTAGGAATATAAGAATGCTTGCAATACCAACACATGAAAATCCATTGCAAAATACTATGAAAAACATAAAATAACTTCCAAATAAATAATGATTAATCAATGCCAAAACGCTTGGATGATATATTACTGAAGTCAAAAGTTGATAATGTACATAACATTTCTTAATGATTGATATCAAACAGCTTTAAGAAGGAAAGAGCTTTTGCTCATTCAAGATTGTTGTAGATATGTAAGAATTTGAAATATGAAACAAAATTGATTAAACATTGTTAAAGCACTCATAGAATACTATGAATAAAATAACTTTCAAATAAATAATGATTAGTCAATGTTAAAACATTCGAAAGAACTATTACTAAAATTATTAAAAAATAATAATGTGAATAACATTTTTTAATGATTGATATTAAACTGCTTCAATAAAGAAAGAGCAGAGCTCATTCAAAATTACATGTAAGAATTTGAAATATGAAAAAAGATGACTAGGCATGGTTAACTCTCTTAAAAAAACTACAAAAATTAATTGTTGAGGAAGGCTGAAAATATATGAACTATTCCTAAATATACCATTAAATTTTTGTTAATGTTTCAATCACTTGCAAGATAGCAACACTAATTCTCAATGTCAGCCATCCTAATATTCTTGTTGTTGAGCGAGTACACTAATTTTTAATTATCTTTAAGCATCTTTAAAGCACTTCCCAAAAATATATTAAGTGATGTACTTGGATCATCGTTCTATATCGTTACATTACAAATGCCCATGAATTTTGCGCTGCTTTGTCGAACAAAGCCCTCGAGCTTGCTTTCTCATAAATAGCGCTGGCGACAAGCACCAAGCTCTAATAAAACTAGCTTTCATGTCTTGACATCTTGATTTTATCGCCATAGCTTAATGGAGCAATAAGCTACAGAAACATTCTTACCATTAGTAAATCTCTACTTTAATCCAATTGTTATTTGCCACATCAAAGCTGCAATCCAAGAGGTCACCCATCGTCTAAAATCATCTGCTCTTCAAGCTATAAAACATTACCATTTCTTAGGTCAAAAGGGCATTCAGGAGACGTGTCACAGCTTTCTGCCTGATGAAAAGTTCGATGAGCAACAGGCTTCTCAAGGGAGAATAACGAGATATTTTGAATCTTGATTGAGAAGGGGTTGATTGTTGCAACAGCACCCCGCTGTTTCTGTCACTGGAGTGTGCTTCTATTTGAATACAAGTATTACATACTTAGCCAATGCAACGGAATTTTCTGCTCCCTGATCCAATTTGAAAATTGATATCTACTCAGTTAGGTTAAATCGTTTTCTTGCACTCTATAATGTTGTAAGCAAATACAAAAAGAATATAAAACCAAAAGCTATAATGAGCTCCCAAAGTATACTCAAATGTTGAAAAAATAGTCAGGTTAGAACTTGGAAGAGCTCAGTATTTTGACCACTTGTAGGTGATACGCTAATCAAACAAAACGCATGTGCTGCCAAACATGTCAGCCTGACATCACCAAAACTTTGCCTGGACATCATCTGTTCAAAAACTGAATATTACTATAAACCTGACTTTACCTGTTGGTTTCCACAACCAAACTATATTGTCATACCACGACCAAAACACCAGGCACAATGATCTAGCATTTGCTCAGTAAATCACACCAGTTGCACTTTTCCAGTAATTAGCACAGCTTGAACATGTATCAACATATTAAACAAAGTAGCAGACAGGTATCCAAAATATTTTGAATACCTCCATTCTGACTGGCATAAGATGTAAATTTAGCCTATTGAAATATTCCAGCAAGGTTAAATCAACTGTATCATGAGTGTTCATGACAGAACTTCATAGAAATTGATGAAGAAAATCTTTAATTCTGTCAATATATGGAGACTGAGTAGGGATAATGTGCCCAGAAGAATGTTTTAAAACAACACAACAATCAGGCCTGAAGAATGAAGCTAATTGTGTACTTGCATCAGACATAATCTGCTTGTCAAGGCCAGCAGTGCCACCAAAAATATGAAGGGACGGGCAATCAATAGGTAACATGCTTGAGTTGGCTATGAACTGCTGAAATTCTTCAGCAGGTGATGGAAATCCAGAACATAATATCACAAACTCAAAATCCATGTGATTATCGTGACCTGAACTTCTCTGCTTTAAACTGCAAAGAGTAGCTGCTATAGAAGCTCCTTGTGAAAATCCTAGAACACCATCAAAAGGACCCATATTAGAAAATACTTCTTGAAGATAAGTTAATGTTTCATGCCACCCGACTGTTTGCTGCTGGTACTGCAGAGGATCAAAGGGTGAGGTTGCTTGAATCCAATTTGTCTCCTCCAATGTACTCCCGTCCTGTTGTGAATATTGTTGCAGAGTTTTATTCATTGATGAATTCTCTTCCAAATTTAATGTCATAGCAGTACAACAACCATCAAAATTGGATTGATGACAATTTGGTGCAATCAGCCATGCACGCTTTCTATTACAGTTTTGTGGCAACATGGGCTTAGGTTGTGAGAGATTGACAGAATTAGTGCAGCATTCACGTGCTGTATCGTCTTTGCCATCTTGCACTCTGTTACTGATGGATTGGTAAATAAAAGGCAACTCATGAGGGGCATCAACAAATACGAGTTCAGCTAGCTGCTTCAATTTCCTTGTGAATGATGCCAATCTTCCCTTCAGATTCGATGCATTCTGGCGAAAACCATGCAAGCAAAGGATCTTCAATTTCTTTGTTGACAAGGCCTTCTCAACACTACAATCCTGTATAACAACCAATAGATAAGTAGTATGCATATGCATTTATTTGGAGCTTTTATGTCATAGAGCAGAACTTTATATAAGAAAAAGTGTGAACCATTCCTTGGGTATTTGAATTCTAAAAAATGTGTAGTGAAAAAGTTACCATACCATCGCACCTATAGAAAATGCATCTGGCCTATATTGCGCAACTTTCTGTTCTGATTCATCAATTGGTCTGGTGGAATCATTTTCTATCACGGCTGCATGGTCGTCCTTGGTGGTGCTCAGTCCATTTGAATTATTGTTACCTTCTTCAGGATGCTTTGACAAGCCATCAATATGACCATTTTTATCACAAAGTTCGCATATATAAGCTGGGATTTTTTCATTTAACATACTCAAAGCCTGCATCAATCATGACTTGAATTAATATCATCTGCTAACAACTATGTTGATATTAAGAGAAAATGTATCCATAAGAACCCCCCTGAGATAAGTTATCAATGATCATGAAGCTTCATTTCAACTGCATGAAAAATTAAGACCTACTTTACGGATATGAGCTTCAATCTACTGATATAAAAACATGCACTTTTTACTATTGAAGGTGAGTGGGTCAATGGACTGTTTGGCAAATTTCACTGAACCCAATTCTTATGTTTATCCAAACTAAAACAAGGAACATGATTAGATTGTAGAATCAAGATACAAGCAAGTTATAAACTTATAACCCAAAATGGGTGCTTAGGCAAGAAATCAAAATTGGTGAATTGTAGAATGATGACCCACAAATCTTCTATCCCTTACGCTTCATGACAGGAGTGCCGTCATTGGTCGTCTCTGAGTTGCAGCCAAGTACTAGCTTGGCAATGATAGGGAGCAGCGTGCCCCTATTAGGAAGGATGGGGGGTAAGCGTGTCCCCATGGATAATGTTGCGGGATAATGTGGCCCTTATAATGATGGGGACTGCTAGAGTGCCCACATCAATAGAATTGTCATCCCATGGTAAGTTGACCTGCAGTCTAGCTGGTCCCCTCATTTGACATTATTATCATATTTGTGGTGGAAGCTATGAAGTTGACTTCAATGTTTGGTATGCATGTGGACCCTATTGTTTCAAAGCATGCCTACATACTGATGCCCATACTTCTTGGGATTTTAATTAGTAAAATTATGTAAATAAATATTTGCCTTTAGGGACTTTTTTGGGGGATTATCTATAAGTGTCATGGGTTGGCTTGTTAATGCCTAAGGTGATCCATAATGGATTCATGAAGCAGATTCAGAGATCCAATGCAAAGAGTGGTCAAATTTGAGTAAGTGGACATCACAGAAAGAGATAGGAAGGTGATGTAATCCAGCGGTTGGTTTACACCATTTTTCTCAATACGTAAGAGGTTCCATGACTGTAAAATCTCTTTCCTTGCTTTGCTTGCGAGAAGACTTGCAAGATGTATCTCACAGTTGTGAGGAGGTGGAGCAAGGTGGAATGCAAAGGCCGAAGGTTACCTTTCATCCTTTGCACTCTGAATCAAATTAGTTGGCCAAGTATTAGTGAAGGCGGAGGCTTGCTGCATGTTGAACAGGGAGCATTCAAGGGGGAAGAGCGGTAACCTCCCTACCCTCTGCCCTCTGCATCACTAGATAATGGCAGGGCCTATTGGAAATGCTAGATGCAGAGATTGGATCATTCAAAGGGGAAAAGGTATAGCCTAAGTGATGGCAGGGCCCATGCAAAATGCAGGATGTAGAGGTTGAAGCGTTCAAAGGGGGAGTTATTTGGGCCCTCCTCCCTCTGCACCCAAAAAGAAGTTCGGGATATCATGTGAAGGATGTGGAGGTCGAGGTCCTGCCAATCACCTCTTCCCCATTGTAAAGTCAAAGGTCATGTGCAAAGTGGTGTGGAGCCAAGTCACAAGATTTGGCAATTCTATTGATGAAAGTTTGTTGAATGATTGAATCTCAAGAAAAAAATTGAAATTCGTTGGAGATGGACAAACTTCAAGGCGAACTCGAATCTCAAGACGAATTTTAAGGTGAATCCCAAGGCAAATTCGAATCTCAAGGTGAATTTTTAAAAACAATCAACATTTTTATTCATTAACTATGTGTTTTTTAATGGAAAAAATTTTACAAAACAAGTTTTTTAAACTACCTTTTATTTATTAAAAAATTTTGAAATATGTATCTGGATTAATCTAATGGAAAATCCTATCCGAATCTCATCAGTAAAAGTGAATTTGAATCGGATTACATCGTCACCGTACTCGAATTCAAAACCAAGCCATGTGGCTTAGGTGTAGAGTGCGATGGAGTCATCAACGCACGTGGCAAAGGGTGCACAGATCCTGCATTCTGCCTTCCACACCATGCCAACATAAAAATGGCCCCTCGAGCCAATCCTTTGTTGCCATGTGGTGCAGGAAAAGAGGGGCGTAAAGGTTGTTGCATTGGGAGTTTAGAGACTGCTCCAGGCATACTCCATGATGATCAAGAATCCTTCAGTATCAACAAAATATCCAACACAAAGCCATGAAGGCAGAGCAAATACACACAACCTAACAAATTCTTGGCCTGTCGATTGGCCTTCCAAAATGTATTAAATTGATGGAGGATAGAGATAAATACTCCAACAGACGAGGAGAAAGGGATACCTATTGGATCACTTGGCAGTTGGGTACCATACACAGAGCTCAAGCACTTTTAAAGAGTAGCTGAATGGGAAAAAAGAGGCAGTAGGTTGCATATTAGTAAGTGACTGCAGAATTCAAAGAGATCAGTCAGACAAATGCTCACAAATTGCTTAACTGTACACTAAAATGGTACTTGATGTTTTCTATTGTACAGTATTTAAACAGTTACAAGAGAGATGAAGTATGACCATATCTCTGTGAAACAGATAAAAAATATTATCTTACAACCAACTGATGGACAACCATTAAAATTTATAATAGAATGGTGGTTTGTCTTCATTGCTGGTGGTTAAGGATTCTCAAGCTGCATGCTACCATCCTTTGAGCTGTTGGAGTGCAACACTGCAACCTCCAAGGCTGGGCACTGGGCTCCAAGACTGTGCCCTCAAAGTCTGTATCATTTACTTCCCCTTATAGAGGAAGTATTCACTGCTGAAAGTAACTAGTAACCAGAAAAGCTTAATAGCTTAGATGAGAGAAGAAGAAGAATATCAAGCCCTTGAACTTGGGCTATGGAGTCTTCCCAGTGGGACTCGGAGGGATTGTGTTTCTTCTTGATGTATTTGAAAAGAGAGGAGAATCAAACTAGAATGCTCTCTTCTTCAAGCTAAGCAACCTGAAATCTTTTAAACACACTTGTACAAGAAGGATTAAATGAATCGGTGTTAACTACAAAATAAGCTCAGAAAACATGAATTTAAACTAAAATAATAGGTATCTCTAAGGTATCATATACAACTAAACAGTAAGATGATAGATAAACAAATCTACTTCTCTTACCATACTAAGACATATCTCTCCTTCAAAGGCCAATAGTTAATCAACAAGGTACAAGAATTTGCAAGAACACAGATTACCTCATAAGTTCAATAGTAAGCATCCACAAACATCAAGAGAGCCACACTATTCTTGCCTCCAAAGCCTTTATTCATTCATAAAATACTTCACAATTACAGAGCAATAAGAGCAGAGGTTCCACACTTCTCATGCCAAATGAAGAGAACTTGCTCTTCTTAAATAGATGCGCCCAAGCTCAAGGAAGGGCACACTTGATAGTTGTTTGGAAAGAGTTGATGAATGAGTTTGGAAAGAGCTATACAATGGTAAAAACCAAAACGCCAACTTCCAAAAATTTGACTCACTTGCCAAAAATGATGATTTTCTTGGAAAGTGTGCCCCCTTCGTGGAGAAGTGTGCCCAAAGCTCATGAGGAAACTTCAAATGTTTGATTAGCTCATAAATAACAAGCTTTGACATTCCAAAATCCTTCGGATACTTGTCGCTTTACTTTTCCAACTCACAAAAATTGATTTCGGCAAGTTTCTTTTACTTTATGAGTTGCCAAATTTTTCACTTTATCCAATTTTTTATTCTTTTTTGTGTTTTTCGAGTAAAATTAATTTTGGAGATAAAAAATTACTCAAAAACTTAGGAAAGTGGGTTTAGGGGTTAAGTTGATGCTCTGGGTTAGAAAATGAGCACCCCCATGGGAAAAACAACCTCCTAGTCCCACTTTTATGACTTAGAGAAATTTTACATTTAACTTGTTAAAAATAAGCCTAGAAAAACGGAAAATAATTATTTTTTTTCGGAAATTAAAAAAAACTATGGGGGACTCAATACATGCTCATAATGACTCAAAATAATGATTAACATGGTAATATACATTGACACTTAGGTTTTAATAATCTCTCAAGGCCTAACCACCAAGACAATTATTCTAGCTTTGGAGGCTTGAGTGAAAAACTTGAAAATTATAAATGGTTAAAAAACAATATATAGTTAACAAGGAAAAAATACCTTGGAATAATGTGCTAATGGCTAAGTCATTTTCTTACAATTCCCCGTGGGATATGAACATGTTAAAAAAATTAAAAAAGGGCCTAGGAAGGCTTGAATGGACTTCTGAACTCAAAATTTGAACAAGTAATTGTTCATCTTTGGCGGCTTACTTAAAAGTCCAACTTAGTGCAACCTAGTTGCTAACATCTAGCTCCAACTGTGGGACGTGTGATTGCTCTGAATTTCGTGGAAATCGATCATATAAGAAACCTAGAATCTTTGGTTCCTGCACAAAACTGATATAAGTCAATCACATGTATATAAATAACCAAATGAGATAATAAATTGCTATTTATGATACAAAGATAATATACAACAAACGAAACTAAAATAATTTAATGTACACAAGCTATTATACAAAAGAAAAACTAAGCTAGAAAATAAAATGCAGAGGAAAGGGTTAGAAACCCGTGATACAAAGATGCCCCCATGGGCATCAAATGTTGTCAGTGAAAAATAGCTTCAGAATTTTCCCATTCACTAGCAGAGTCTGCTTTACCCTATCCATGTCGCTTAGATAAAATGAATTGACACAAACCACATCATGGATGTTGTAGGGACCCATCCATAAGCTGTCAAACTTTTCGTGTTTGCCAGGCTTCTCTTTCTGCTTGTCCCATAGTAACACTGTATCTCCTTTCTAAAAAGTTCTTGGCTTAGATGACTTGTCAAATTTTCTTTTAATCTTGTCTTGACTTTTGATACTTTGATCAACTGCCTTTCTCCTGACTTCATCCAATTCCACTAACTCATTAATTCTGCTATTATAATCATCCTGATTTGAACCTGAATATTGCAGAGCCTGATACACTAGTAATTTAAGATGGATCGATAAAGTCACATCCATGACATAGACCAACTCAAAAGGAGGCTTCCTAGTTGCACTTTTCTTAGTGATCCTATCTTCCCAAAGTGCAAACTTGATTTTACTATCCCAAGCCTTCTTGTTATCACCAATAATCTTTTTAATGATGGTCATCAAGTTTTTGTTGCTTGACTGAGCAAGACCATTTCCCCGTGGATAGTAATTTGAGGAATGAGATAAGATAATCCCATACTTAAAACAAAATGAGGTAATTGCTACTGAACTAAAGGCTTTGGCATTATTGGTGGTTATCTTAGTAGGCACCCCAAATCTAGTGATGATTTTGTCTTCAAGTAAATCATAACTATTTTCTCGGTTGCTTCTTTAGTAAATGTTACCGGTTAAAATAGCAATCCAAGCCACCGGTAAGGATACGTGGAGAAAGTGACCAGTCACCTTAGTCATGTCTCCTTATTTCTTCGGAAGTCGAAACCTCCTAGGGGAGAGCCCTAATGAAGCTAGTGATCTGTGCCTAATGGAGTCAAGAAGATGATATGAATAATGTGAGTACATTCATACAAGGGTAAGCCAATAATTAGCAGTTAGTTCCAATGTACAAATAACCAAAGTTACATATATCATGTCGACGAATATATCGCCGAGGGTCTGGAATGTAACTTATCGGCAGCAACGGTGAAAATATCGGAAACTATCGACAAATGTCGTAAAGCATAAAAAAAATACAAAAAATAACCATTTTTTTCAATTTTTTTAACATCTAAAGCAACAACAACGTCAAATAAACACATTGCTACATAAATATGAAAATACAACTAATATATAAGATGCATAAGATGTCAAATGGTGGATCATGATCACATATCGACTATAAAGTTATAAACTGAAAATATCGAAATATGTTCTTGATGGAATGATAGAAAATCACATCAAATGATCAAAATAAATGTCTCTCAAAAAATGAATCATCATGACTCATGAGGCATCTAGATACTACATAATACAATGATAAATAGTAGAAATCATCGATCCCCTCTACCCTTTTATAGGCAAGGGGCACCACTCTTCCTCTGGAAGCAGTAGGGGGTCCTGTAGGTGCTTTGGATGAGTTAGGCGTCAAATTGGAAGCTCCAACTAGCTATGGTGAAGGTCCAACTACTCTACAATTTTGATGAAACTTACCATGTTTAATGAGTGAAGGGTACATTTTTATTAAGGTCATGATAAAAGATTTCAATAGTCAATACCACCAACATCGAGGTACAGGGATGGGTTGATGTGCTTGATTAAATGCCAATCCCATACCCTCATACTTGATAAAATCCAGTGAAATTGTTGAAATCTTGAAATCCTGAAAACTATTAAGTTTCTTGAATTCTAAAGGGATCTAAAATTCTACTTTTTGCATATGAAGTCCGATGAGGTTGGAACCACTCTCAAACATCCCGAAACTATTAATGGCAATGTTAAAAATTTAAGTAAAAGGATAGAAAATGAAAGTAAAGGAGAATGTCACTTTTACTTTAAGAATTTAATATTACCATTTATTACTTTAAGAATTTAATATATTTAGTTTTAATAACACTGCCAAAAACTTAACCCGTGAATTTTTTTTTCAAATTTCTTGCAAATTTTTTTAGCAAGGCGATATTTTCCAAATCTCCGGATATATTCCCAATATATCGCAACATATTGAATATATCGCGATATATTCAAAATATTTTTTTCAAATTTCTTGCAAATTTTTTTAGCAGGGCGATATTTTCCAAAATCTCCCGATATATTCCCAATATATCGCGATATATTCAAAATATCGAAAATATCGCGATTTTTTAGTGGCGATATATCGCCGAGGGGAATGACTCGCGACATATCGTGATATCGCCGATATATGTAACTATGCAAATAACAAAAGTGATATGCAAGTATTAGTAAAAGTACCAGTGATTTATCATTACCAAATAATCTAAATCACACTTGTATAACAGTATGGGTAGATGTATCAGTCATGAATCAACATTTATGACAACAATGGTCATACAACATTGAGTACATGTGCATTTACTTAATCCAACTCTGTATTTGCAATGCCACTAAATAATAGCTAACAAAAGTCTGAAAGTTTCATGTGTTAGTTGCAGACGGTGTATGTGCAACAATGTATAAACGCTTTGCATGCAACAGTACCACAACCAAATAGCCAATAAAGTTTGAACAATTATTACTTTTTTACACCAGCAAATACTGGCCCTATGTTAGTCAATGTGCAGGTCCTAAAGGATGGTGTATAATGGAAGGTATAGCAGACTATAAAAAGGGAGGGATGCCACTATAAGAGCGGCCCTTAAGGGGATAGCATATGGTTAGAAGATGGCCCAAGGTGGAAGGGAAGGCGAGAGAGGAAAGGACGAGCCGCGAGAGAGGTCAATTTGAGTTAGGTAGAGGGTTTAAGGACAGACCCGAGGGTGTAGGAAGCAGCCCTACCACTGTTTTATAGTTGCAACAACTTAGGACAGAAGGAGAGTGAGGGCTTGAGGGAGGAGCTAAGAGGAAGAAGGCAGGCTGCTAGAGCTGTTTGGGAGGGCATCCAAGGGAAAAAGAATAGAAGGGGAGGGTAGAGAAGGAGGGGGAAGAGGGTAGCGAGGTTTTGGACAAGAAAAAAAAGAGGGTTGTGGGGGTTTAGGAGGGGTTGTTGCAGACTACTAGGGCTGCTTTAGAGGGCATCCGAGGGCAGAATTAGAGCAGCGAGGGTTACAACAGTGAAAGGAGCAGGCCCGAGAGATGTAGGAGGTTGGAAAAAGGGTAGTCGAGGGTGGAGTGAAGGAGGCCGAGGGTGCAAGGGAGTGCTTGGGATGGCTGCTAAAGAAAAAGAGGAGATAACGAGAGTTGGAGAGGTATATTTTATGACTATTTTGGGTAGGGAAATAAGGGAAAAGGTTTGCCAAGATACCCTATCCCTAGGACATCTAAGGAAAAGATGACTTCCTAATGATAAGGAACCTAGTTAGGAAACTATCCTAGAAAACTAAGGGTAAACCCTAGAGGACACCTACAAGAACACATGCCTCTTCTAGCTTAGGTGACAAAAGGGTGGAAATGACCTAGTCTAAAAGAAATGCAACCCTAAAGCTACCATTTAATCATGAACATACATCATCTACCAACATTCAACAAAGAGATAAGAAGCAAACCTCCATGTGCTAGTGTTTAACCAACAAATCTAACATCAACTTGCAAGAGAATTTAACCAAAGAACTCCAAGAAAAGCTTGCATAACCAAGAAAATCTTCCTCAAGGGGAGCGCATCTTTTCCAAAGAGCCCTAGTTAGGGCAAAAGAGTAACATAGTATTGATCCCACTTATCTCATGTTTTAAAAATGAAGTGAAGAAATCTATTACTTTCATAATAATAATAATAAAATATTACTTAACGATAAAAAAATGAAGTGATCCCATAATAAAAAATATGAGGAAGGATCACAAAATAATAATAATAAAATAGCATAATGTAGGCTTATAGTAGGGCTACCTGGAGTATTTTTCCCCTAGGTACCAAAAATAGCAAAGCAAATCACTCTGAACGAAAGGCTGGAGTGAGCTAGAGGGACAGCGTTATACCCCATTTAACCCCAAGAATCCTGTAAAATCCCTCAATGCCCTCCTCAAGGACACAAGAACGCCTAGTGTAGAAGATGACTTCCTCTGAAGGAAAAGATCAGGGAGAGAGGGTGCCAATGTGCAAAAGGGCCAAGAGGGTGTCTTGAGTGGCTGTGAAGGGAGACAAAGGTCTCTCAGCTTATGCAAAGACCACCAAAGCAAGCAAACAAAGTGTGGGGTAATGTGACCCAGTGATCAACCCCTAGGAGCCCCGGACACCAACCCCAGGGTTAAAAACCCCAACAAAGGGAAATCAACAATGCCATTAAGCCATTGTAAGCCTAAAGGAAGGATTAAAGGGCCCCGCCATGAGCACCATTGCTTAATAACACCTCTCCTGATCGAAAAAATGGCTCTCTCTCCCTAAGGCACATCTGAAGGTGTGTTGGGTATAGATGCATCGTAACAGTAGGTATGGCCTCTACTCACTTGGTCAAATAATCTGTTGCTGTCAAAATCCAAGTGTAACCATTGCTCGAATTATCCTTAAATTTACCAATGAAATCAAAACCCCATTGCTGAAAAGGGGCTTTGACTACTACCGACTTTAAAGGTAATGCAACAAGTTTCTATTTTCTTGTAAAATGTTGACATTTTTGGCAATTCCTAATAGACTTGTGCACATCCGTAAACAAGGTGACCAATAGTATCTTGCTCTAAGAATCTTGTGGGCTGTAGTTTTAGCTGCAAAATGGCCACCACAAAATCCTGAATGGAACTCTTCTAAGAGTCTTTTAGACTCTTCTTCATCCACACACCTAAGTATGAGACCAACTGGGTTTTTCCAACCCAAACTATTTTGGGTAAGACAATACTTAGTGGCTTGTAATCTTAACGACCTTATTTTGTGTCCAACTAGACGTTTTGGACAAGTTAGGTTAAGCAGATAGAAAATTATATATGAATACCACTGTAGCTGTTGAAGACAGTGAAGCTCTACTGAACTGGCTAATGCTGATAAACTACTTTGACAAAAATGAAATAATGAAAAGAAACATGTTTTCTAATTAGTCCTACCACAAATCTCTTTCCCCCTTTCAATATACTCGAGAGAGCATGGGGTTAATAATTCCTTTACTTCCGAAATGAAAAGAAAACTAAACCATAAAAGAAAAAAATCAAACTAAACCGATCCCTGAATGGGGATAGCACAAGGCTTGAAACAACCCCCTTGATCTCTTTTATTATAGTTATTACAATCGCTTAAAAACTCCTTTTTTGGGACACGTGATCTTTATAGTTCAGATCAATGGATTTACAAGTTTTTTCCAACAAAATGAAGGAAGGAAAGGGGATGAAGAGTGGGTAAGGTAGGGAGTCTTCTCGCCTGCTTGAATCTTCAATTTTTGGGCAGCATTCCTCTCTACTCGTGCATTGAATGACAAAACTAAGACAACAACAATTGTTAGAAGATGGTCCCAAACACTTTAGGAATGTTTGGGAAAAGCTACAAAAAATTGCAAAATTTTTCTAAGTTACAAATAGAACCAAAAAATTGCAAAATTTTTCGAAGTTACATATAGTCGCCGGTGTTTGCAACATTATAGTTCATCTTGAACAACCTTGCTCTCATACCAAATGTTGGGAATACGATTCAGCAACAAATAAACTCAAGCATATATGAAGTGAGGGACACTGTGAGTTTTCGTTGAAGAAACCCTTGAAGGGAAAAGTCTATTCAATCAAACCATTCTCGTGTGTGTTTCTATTGTACAATTGATCCCTTTATATAACAATAGCTGACCATAACAACCATGTCATATTTAAGATATTTAGTTCAACCATCTCTATAATTATCTCGAACAATATCTATCACTCAACTTGATTCTTAACGGGATGTTGCAAGGTAGGTGACCATAACAACCATGCCATATTTAAGATATTTAGTTCAACCATCTCCATAACTATCTCGCACAATATCTATCACTCAACTTGATTCTATGCAATCATCATCCCTAATTTCTCTCATTGTCCTTATCTTTGAATCATATGTAGACTTTTGTACATTGTCTACTTTGTTAACATATTATAATTTATTCACAAATATCACAAGTAGGAGTTAATCATTCACATGTCATCTACTCAATATCATGGTGGTCAAAAGCATAGGGAAACTTGCAAGCAGCAAGTGGTTGAACTTCCTCATATGAACACCAATTGAGGTGATCCTTGTGCCATTGGGAAGGTCTTGAAGTATAGAACAACTATTCCAAAAACCTAGAAACCCCAAGACATGTGAGAGATGCACAAAATAACACAATATTATATTATAATTTTTGAGTAATTGGTGCTATTAGAATGGACTTCACCTCCTTATATACAAATTTTCACTAAGCAAGTCATTTCCACTTATGAACGTCACAATGTGGGATAAGCTGCTTTAGACATAAAAGTGGAAACAGAAAAGCATTTCATTTTAAAGTGTGAGGCCTTCAAGGACAGCAGGGACAGTTATGTGAATATCTTAACAACTAGTTCTTGGGTTAATTTATTCAATGAAGGGACCATGGTGAAATTGGGGGAGCTCATCATCAAGCTGAACAGGAAAAGGGTGGAAATGCAAAATCAGCGGGCAAGACAGTCTGTCCCATAGGCTATTTTTAGCCTTGCGGACGTTAAAATAATTTATTCTTCTAAAGTGAACATTACTTCTGTTATAACTTGATCTAGCACTTAGGTGGAAAAGTCCCAATCCACTAACGCTATCAAGAGCAACTTTGGAAATAAGCACCACTATCTCCACAATGTTAATTTCTAACATTTTGGCCAGCTCTCAAGGCCAAGGGAGGATTCCCTCTACAGAAATTGATTTGCATTCTATGAGAGCTTTCAGGGTAAGAAGTCTTAACCTTTTTTTGTGCAAATTGTGTCTAAAGTTGAATTTCCCACATAATCATTTAATCATCCACGACATGTGATAAACAATAGATCAAACACTTAAAGATAATTTTGCTCAAGATATAAAAATGAAATGAATGATGGGCATTACCAATAAACTTTTGGAAATAAAAGTACAACAAACCACAAATAACTTAGAAATGCAAATGTGTTTAAAGAGTGGATTCATCACCAAAGTAAATACATCCACAAGTGAAATTTATCAATGTAGGCAAATCAAAGAAGTTATGTATTAATTAGCTTGTGAAGATTATTCATGAATGAGGCCATCTTAAAGAGTAGATCCCCGCAAAAAGGTGTCACCCAAACTTATCACAAATAACCCAAACTTGTTGAAGTGACTAAAATCACTTCAACAAATGTAGTGTTTAGATCTTAGCGATTTAGATGCCACAAACTTTAGCATTTAATTAATCAATGGCATTGCATCTAACATCCATAATCCACGAGTATATACATCATCAAGAGCAATGTAACAAGTAAAAGTAAATCAATGAGACTTGCAAAAAGGCAATTTCCAGAATCTTTTAGTAAATGATTATGAAAGATAAACAATTGTAATTAAACCATAAACCAACAGAACATTCCAAAAATTTAACATGTGAATGTTTAACCAATACATGAAATTTAAACCACCATTTATCTCAGCATTAAGACTTAAAGATATCTTGTTGTTTATGAGGTGTTCAAAAGGAAAGGACATTTCAAGCCACATTTTCCACAATTGTGTGATAGTCAATTGAGCCAATAAACATGGGATTTTACAACCAAAATTTACTTATTAGCCACAGATAAATTTCTAGCAATTAAATGCTTGCTGTCCTAGTGAATTGCAGTGAATAAAAATAGTGAGATACTTGAAGAAATGCTTAAGATTTCATTAATCCTTTAATGCAAAAATTCAAGTGATGAAAAATCTAAGTTTAAGATTGCTACATAAACTCAAAAGACTTCCTATAATTAATGATCTTAAGAAATGTGAGTTAAACCACTTAAAAGTTCACGAAAATATTCGATCTTGTTGCCGGATGAAATGGCAGGCCTAGTCACCAGTAAGCATATGAAGGAAAAGTGACCACTGTCACCTTAGTCACTTGTCCCTAACTACTTCGGAATTCAAAACCTCCTAGGGGAGAACCCTGTATAACCCTGCAAAAGACACTTAGACGCACAAATGTATCTTACAAACAGGTGAAATTAGCAACCAGTGCCTAATGGAGTCAATCAAAAGGTAGAGTAAGTGCAAAAAGATGTGTAGGTAAAATAATGAATATGTGTGATAGCATAGGTTTATCCCAATGTTACAAATATCGCCGATATATCGGCAACATCGCGATAACTCACTGGCGATACATCGGCAATATATCGCCCCGATATTTTCCCGATTTTTTTTGGCGATTTTTCCCGATTTTCTCGCGATATTTGCCAATTTTATCACGATATTTGCCGATTTTTTCAAATATACTGTGATTTTTATCTTTTTTTTTATTTTTTAATATTTTTTATTTTTTATTTTGCCGATATATTGCCGATGTTTGCCGACATTTTTGCCGATAAATCCGATAATTTCTTTTTGGACCCTTGGCAATATATTCGTCGACACGATATTTGTAACACTGGTTTATCCAACAAGTTTACCACAACACCAGTCCTAGCATTAGTTGTTTCAAGGTTTATCACAGACTTAGCACAAATAGCACCAACGTATGCATCATATCATTATCTTCAACGTAAAAGCAAGTTGTACATTACTTAAAAGCGGCATTATCATAAATCAGTGTTTTATAGCCGCAGTAATCCACAATAATAATAGAACAAAAGGTGACAAACGAGCATTAGTAGAACACGAGTAATTTGTCACAATTAAACAACCATGATGGAATATGCTAAGTCACCTGGTTCGAGTTCGTGTTCGAATTCGAAGACCTTGAAATTCGACAAAAAATCGGCAATAGAAATTTTGGCGATAAAATTCGATATAAAGTTCGAATGACTATAAAATCTGAAAAAAAAACTATTTAACATCCTAACAAAAAAAACTTAAATTCTTTCCAAATCACATAACATCCTTTAGCTTAGATGCAAATATTAACAGGTTTTTAAACTAAGTTGTACACAACTAACCAAAAAAAATCATATCATATAAATTATATTATCAAACCAAAAGAAATTAACATTAACTTTAAAAAAAAAATTAAAATAGATAAATTAATATAAAAGAAATAAAAAGTTATTTATTTAGACTAGAAATAGCATTTATATTACTTAATCCCAGGAAAACAGCATTTATATTTATTAATCAAAATAATATTTATATCTATGCATCGTATCCATCCCCGTTTTCAGTTCCATCGAATATATTAACCATCGGCACCGCTTCACCTGCCTCAACGGAATGACAGCTCCAAATGTTGGCGCCCTCTTCTCTCTCACGAAATGGTTATGCCTCAGCCACTGCAGACTAAAGGCTTCCTTTGCGACTCACGGAATGACAGCTCCAAATGTTGGCGCCCTCTCCTCTCTCACGAAATGGTTCACGACGGCAGTTCACTCACAGACTGTTGCAATGAGTAATGAGTTGACCCAGACGTAGTTTTGGTCATTGGCTAGAGTTTACCAGCGGGCCGCATGGTTATTTTCCTTTAAAATCATCGAATTTCAACGATCTAGTTCGCCAGGCACAAAAAAACGGTGATTTTCGATTTTTATGGCGAAAAATCGCCGAATCCGGTGACTTAGGGTATATGCACGGCAGTATATGTAAATATATCAGTCATTAGCAGCAGGAAACATGGAAAAAACATAGCAGCAACACTCATTATCATATTACAAGTTCATCATTTATCATGTGTTAGCATTGATTTTCAGGAATGCATACGGTAGTATAGAAGCATTAACAAAGTTCCTTATTGCTCACATACATGTTCATTTCACCTACTTTATAAAGCAAGAAGTAATTGTGGATGTGTGTGATTCTTTGCAGACTGTATGTGTTTAATTAAGTACAGCAATGAAGTTATATTCCTGTGTGATTATCAAAAGATGAAAAGATTGATAATGATCCACTTTTTCTAACCTCCTAACCTTTAGCTTGTACGCAGGTATCGAAGACCAAGATGAAAGCTTCGGAGCAACAAAACATAAAGGGAGGGCTGTCACTATAAGGGCAGCCCTACAAGATTGGAGGGACTGTCACAAGGGAGAAGATGGGTTGTAGAGGCTTACGGAAGGGGACCCGAATGGGGTAAAGGAGTAGCTAGGATAGGGTAAGGGATTGGGAGTAGGCCACGAAGATAGAGAAAGGGGGTTGCTGCTATAGCAGCAGACCCGAATTTTGGAGCAGCCTTAGGGCTGTCCTAGAGTAGGCTGCTAAGGCAGCGAAGGAAAGGGGTTAGGAAGGAAGCTGCTAGCAAGGAAGGAAAGGGAGCTTTAGGGCAGCAGCGAAGGTAGGGTAAGGCCTTTAAGGTAGAGCTGCGAGGGTGGTTAAGGGCCCAGCAAAGCTACGTTTGAGTTTTAGAATAGGGTAATGAAGGTGGTAGGACCAACAGCGAGGGGTAAGGGAGGTCTGCACTAGCCCTAGGATGAAGGACGTGGGCTAGGGATGGTGAGAAGGGATTACGCTGGCAAGAAAAAGGGAGCAGCAGGTTGCTAGGAGGCAGCGCTGGTTTAAGGGAGGATATAAGTAGCCCTAGGACTGACCTAACTAACCTAAATTAGGTTTTTACTAACTAAACCTAAGTTTTGGAGTAGAAGAAAGTGTGAAAACCGAGGGAAACCCCACCCTAGCAAAAGCCCTACCCAACCTAGTGAGGAAGGGTTCCTAGGTCAAGCAACTAGCCTAGAAAAACTAAGAAGAAACCCTAGGGGACCCTCACAAGGAGACGTGCCTCAACTAGCTAAGGTGACAAGAATGGATGGTAATGGCCTATCCTAGGAAAAAGTGCAGCACTAAGGCTACACTAAGACTTAAACGTGCATCATCAATCACCATTCAAACAAAGAGATGAGAAGCCTGACCTCTTTGTGCTCGTGTTCATCCAACAAATCAAAACATCACCAAGCAAAGAACTTCACCAAAGAATTACCAGAAAAAGCTTGCATTAACCCAAAAAAACTTCCTCAAGAGGAGATCTATTATCCCATAAGTTTTGTCTTTAAAATGAAAGTGAGGAGATCTATTTATACGATCTCACACTCACATTTTACAAAATATCCAGGCCTACATGCCTTAAAATAAGTCAACTTAAAATGTCCACTGAAAATTATAAGAAAATAATAATTAAATATAGCCTAAGGTAGGCCCACGGTAGGCTACCTTGAGTATTTGTACCCCGAGGCGCCAAAACCCGCTCAAATAAGCGAATCACTCCGAACGAAAGGCTAGAGTGTGCTGGAGAGAGGATGTTATACCCCATCTAACCCCTAGAATGTTGTAAAATCCCTCAACGGCCTCCTCAAAGCATGAAAAGGCCTAGCATTGAGGGTGTTTTTCCTCTGGGGAGATAAGGCCAGGGAGAGCAGGTGCCCACTAATTGAAGGGCCAAGAGGGTGTCCAAAGTGGTTGTGAATGAAGACGAGTGTCTCGTAGCTAAAGCAGAGACCACCAAAGCTCGTAAACAGGATATGGAGCCATGTAACCCAATGGTCAACCCTTAGGGGCCCCAAACACTAACCCCGAGGTTAAAAACCCTAATAAAGGGCAGTCAACAGTGTCATTAAGCCATAGTACCCCTAAAGGATGACTAAAGGGCCGAGCCATTACCACCATTGCTCGATAACACCCCTCCCAGTAGAAAAAATTGGCCCTCTCTCCCTAGGGTACACCCGAAGGTGCGCTGGGTACCGGTGTAGCGTAACAGATCTAATACTCATAAATTTTAGTAACATAATCTAGCATAAAACCTTACTACAGATATGAAAATAAGGATGTTTTAAGAATGTTTCTACTTAACTTAAATGCATAAAATCGAAAGCACCTAATAGAAAATTGAAATAGAAGAATCTAACTCTAAAAAACTAATAAAACTAATCTAGAAAATTAAAACAAATAGTTTTTGGATTTTTAGAATTAAATCTATCATAAAATGCATGGAAACGTGTAACACCGAGTCCGTGTGTTATGGAAGAAACCGTACCCGGATAAAGAAGAGATCCATCAATAAATTTCCTTAAAACTCAATCTTGAGCTACATAGTATATTTTTAATTTTTACTGATAACCACACATGAGTTTCCTTACTAGTAATGCAGCGGAAAATAAATATTGAGAAACATATAACAATAATCACATCAATATACAGTATTTTTGGGTATGGAAACCCCCGAAAAACCCAAGATGGGAAAACCGGTGCAGAAGTCAATTAAGAAATTTTATTATGAAGATATAGGACAATTACAATCCAGCAGATCAATTCACCCAACCTGGAAAAATAGAACCTCTGCAAATCACCGAGCAAACCCAGCAAATTGGTATTGCCCCCCTGTGCAGTTGTATGACCTCCTGCATCAGCGATATGGTCCTCTCCGTCAGCAGTAAGGAATCTATACGGTCTTGCGTCAGTTGTACGAAATCTGTACGACTGTTGTACAACCTCTGCCTGATGTAAACGGCCTCCCTCTCGACGATCTCGTACGTCTCTGTGCTCTATTTAAACAATCGACGAATCCTCTGGGTGAATGCTCCTCTGTCTTCTCTACAAATTTCTTCCTCCAACTTTTCTGTTTGTTTGTGTGTGTTGTGTGTCTCCTCTCCACCAAATCTTCTTTTAACTCAATGGCCAAGCGAAAACCCTAACCCTCACTATGGATCAATGGATGAGATCCTCTGGTGAGATCAATGGCCAAGATTAGATGAGCCATCACTTAAATTATTTTTACTTTTCACTTTATAAAAGTGACTCTATTAAGTCAATTAATAATTAGATCACTTAATGTACTTTCCTAAGTCTAAACTTAGCAAAATCACATTAATACATTTGGCTTCTTGCTTTAAGTCTTCTAGCATGCAAGAACACATGCAATGATACAAGACCTTCCTTGTTGCCACTTTCTAACACTCCCTCTCAACAAGGAAGGGATTCGGTGGCAGCACCAACTTATCTCTTAACTTCACAAAATTTGTGTCTACAAAGCATAGAAGAAAACATCACCAAAAAATTGCCGATGTCCCGAAAAATAGCGATATTTTCGAGACGAAGATTTTTTCCGGCGAAAAAATCGCGATTTCAAACAAAAATCGGACAGCACGATGTTATGAAAAAATCGGTGATTTGTTGGAAAAAATTCATGCCACGATACCCAAAATCGGCGAGTTGACTGTCAACGAAAATGGGTTCGTTAAAAGGCATTCCGGTCACGTTTACGGTTTATCATTTCGCGTTAGCTGTTAGCAACGTAAGGAGCGACAAGGGTTTAAAGTTTTAGCAGCGGCAACGTAAGGAGCACAGGGTAAGGCGCAGGCGACGAGGGTTCGAGGGTTCGATCGGATCTGCAAGTGCACAGTGCGCGCGGTTCAGGTGAGTTTAACGTTTAAACTTTCGCTTTTATTTAAAGTTTATATTTTATTTTTTAAAACCGAGACAGAGCCCTCCACTGATATACTATACGGTATATCGGGACAGAGCCCGAATCTCCATTGTCCATTGTCCAGTATTACTATGAATATACTATATAGTATATATAGTATACAGTATATATAGTATATACTATATATATACTATATACTATATATAGCATATATAGTATAACAGTATAACTACTATATACTGTATATTATATTACTATATACTATATACAGTATATACTATATATACTATATACAGTATATACTGTATATATTATATATATTATATATAATATACAGTATATAGTATATACTGTATATAGTATATACTGTATACAGTATATATACTATATACAGTATATACTCTATACTGTATATATTATATATAGTACTATATATAATATATACAATATATAGTATATACTGTATATAGTTATATAGTATAATTATAATACTATACTGTATATATAGTTATATACTGTATAACTATATTACTATATATATATATATATATATATATATAACTATATTATATATTATATTACTATATAATATAGTTATACAGTATATAGTATATACTGTATATAGTTATATTGTTATACTATATACTGTATAGTATAAGACTTAAGTATTAAGTATATATATTATATACTATATAGTTTATAGTAATATACACAGTATAATATACTAGGGCCAAACCTATATCCAATTGTGGCAGTAAGTTAGTAACTTGTAAGTAAAGGTAGAAGAAGGCAGAATCTTTAGGATTGGAGGGTATTCTTGCTAAGAATCTTAGGGTTTAATGTCTTTTTTTTGTTTTTTTTGCAGCCACAAGTTTGACTTTTGAGGCTATACATTTCCATTGCACATATGCCAAAGGCATTGGATCCATTTTGGCAATATGCTGACCCTGAAGATGGAACAAACCGACAATGATTGAATTGCAAATTGTGTGGACAACATATGACAGGAGGCATTAGCAGGTTGAAGTATCATTTGGCAAAACTCCCTAGCCATGATGTGGGGCTATGTAGTGCAGTTACCCCCGAGATTATGAGAATGGCCCATGATGCAATTTGTTACCAACTTTTTGTACCATAGTTGGGTTACCTGAGGAGCCGTCGGTTGACAGACATGTTCAATGTCTGATTCCAGTGTATCAGTTGATCCATCTTCATGTCTAGCAAATATTGGCTAGTCAGTTTTTCATTTGAATAATTTTGACCATGGCCCCGCGGGGTTTGTAATAAAATGCGCTAGTAGGATATTTTTTAGTGGTTCGGTCTCCTGAGACGTAGAATCTCAACTAAGGTATTCCAAGGAGTTTTTTGCCCTTGACAATTATGCTTTGCCTATAACCGAGTATAATTGACGAGGTTTTCTCCAGCTTCCTCCAAAGCTGGAATGCTTGATTTTGAATTATGGGCCTTGGAGGGTTATTAAAGCCCAACTGAGTGTTATAAACCTACTAGGCATTGTTAGAGTAGAGCATGGTCTTGTCCTAAGTCAATAGGACCTTTAAAAAAAATTCAAAATTTTTTTTTCGAACGGGTTAAAAAAAAAAATTTAATTTTAAATTTTTTAATTATTTCCCTAAGTTTTTTAATTAATTTTTCCATAAATTAAATGGAAAAATCCCGTTTGTAATAAATCGGTCATCCGAACCCCGAATTCAGTGATTGAAGGCTCTAACCTTAAGCCAAAAATCATTCTTGATCAGCCAACCAGTCAGATCCAACTTTCAGATCATCAATCGGACACATAATGCACATTTTCTCAAAAAAGTCATTTTTGGAGAAAAAATGGAGTTTTTATTAAAAAATGATTATTTTGGAGAAAATCAAAACTCTCCAAATTAATCCAAATTCAGCGAAATAAAAGGTTAAATGACATCTCATTGGGCATTTATGATGATTGGAGTTATCATAACTCAGCTTCAGTCAACATTCAGTGAGCAATAAAGTTATATTCAGTTAGCGGGTTTGTCATCTCCAGCTAAACTCCCGAATTTGATGAGATGGAGAGCACTCATTGGTTTGATGATTTGATCGAGATGAAGACTGAAGATTACACCAGCAGTGGCCTTTCCAAACCTAGCAGTGGCTTCCTCCATACCTAGGATGTGGTTTTACCTATCGAATCAAGCCTCTCCTCATGCTCACACCTTCTCTCTCCAGCAGATGCACCCTCACACGTGTGGGATGATTCTGGGCTTGGTTTCCGGTGCTGAGGGTTGGAATGGGGGCACCTTGCCTAGGTGGAGGCCTCCCCTCATTCCCAGCCCATCTTCTCTAGGTCTGCTCTCTCAGTGGTGGCTAGTCCGGTTAGGTCTGGTTTTCTGGTTTTAGGGTTTTGGGTTCTGTTGCCGCCTAATTCACACTTTAAGGTGCAGGAAAGTCACAACCTGCTATGTGTGTCCTTGGGGGCAAGTGAGAGCTGGGGACCACTGTCACCACAGTCCACAACTCCTCTGTTTAGGCAAGATCCCGACAGAGCCAAGGGGGGTAGTCCCTACAGGAAAGCTAAGTTCCAGATTTATTAATTAATTGCAAATTAATTAAAGAGATCTTTTTATGAGGCTAAGCCTTTGTATTATCTAAGGAATGACAAACAACATGCAAATGCAAAGACTTCCTTTTAATGATAAGCAGACCTTGAGATAAATAAAGACCAGTGCCTAAAGAATGGAGTCAGAGAATGCAACTTTTAATGAATGCAGATCTAAGTTAATTATCCACAGATTAAGTTGTCTAACAATGAAATGAATAAACAGACCAATGGTACAATAACGAATCAAGATGTCTTAGCAATGTACAGTTGATCTAAATTTATCAATATTAACCAATGAACAAGATTTACAAGTTATGAACCAAAGATAGCAGAAGAAAATGCTCTAAATGGAAATTATTAACCAACAGTAAATGAAGAAAAAAAAGACTTTAAGTTTGATTTACTTGAAGCAATTTAAACAAATGTTAAGCATTCACCACATGAAAAATTGCAGAACTGAAAGTAAAGTGTTGGAGTGCTTGCAGTAAAACCTTGAACAGCAAGGCAAAGATAAACAGTAGTGACTTGTGTTTGTAGGACATTTTGCAATGCTTCTTGGTTAATTTTAATAAAATTTATTAAAGTTGTTCTTGGATTAAGTTTTAGATTCGGTGGTGTGACTACCCCGATCTAGTTCTTCTCAAATCGAAGAGGGAGTGCTGTTGCACTCAACAGGTGGGAGCAAAGCCCACCCCTAGCTCACAGGTCAAACCCCAATGGCCCGGTGCTCACAAGGAGGACGTCGAAGCGTCGAGAGACCCCCTCGTTCTACTACCCCTTGCTGCTTCCGAGTCACTGTTTTTAATCAACTTGAAAATCTCTAGATGGATGCCTATTAAACTAGGACTTCCCATTCCCCTGGTCGTATCTCGGAGTACCCCGGAGGGTGATAACCGAGTAAAGGAGCAGGAAATAGAGAAGCTTTGTTGGTTAACTTTATGGGTTAATTTTAAGTCTTGGGTGATTAAGATGCAATGTAGATTTTAAGTTATCAACAAAATCACCAAGCGATGTCCCTTATGGGAGGTGCTGGTATTCGATCTTGGACTGAAAATTAAATTGTGAAGATTGTAGCAGGAAAATAAAGTGTTTCTTTAATTACCTAAGCCCCCACTTCTCCTGCTTTTCATATCCAACTTGAAGTCCCTAAAGGGAGATGACAAGTGGATAGAGGATACACAAGATATATGGGTTGTATGATTACTCTTTAACAGGAAAAAATAAAAATGCTGAACTTGAAAGAAACTGTAACTTGCTAGAGTAATGCTTAACCGCACAGCAATCTCTGTGACAGAGATGGTGGTCTGTCACAGAGATAGGTGGGTAGAAGGGAAACTGATTACACTAACCTCACAACAATCTCTGTTACAGAGATGGTAGTCTGTAACAGAGATAGGTGGGTGAATGAATAAAACAGTAAACTAAATAAAACAGTAAACTAAATGTAACTGAATAAAACAGTAAACTAACCTCACTTCAATCTTTGTGACAGAGATGGTAGTCTGTCACAAAGATAGGTGGGTAAATGGAAATAGAACTATTGATCTACTTTACTTCCTACTCTATTTACTGTAGATTACAAAAGCTAATAAGCTTTGAAGAATACCCCAAGAGACTCTCTTTGGGGTTTACAATAATCAGAAAAAATGAAAGAGGGGTGAGGGTTTGAACCCTTTTTGTGCCGGTTGAAGTTTGAGGAAATTTTGTGCCTTTTTGGGCAGCAACTCTCCTTTACTTATGCACAACCTGTCAAAAACCAACAAACTTTACTTGCTGGAAATTACAGAAAACTCAATAAAATTTGTTAGACAAGGTTAGTACCAAAAAATCACTATATTACAGTAAAAATCTGAGTGAACATATAACAGAAATATGAAGTTTAGGGGGCTGAAAACTGAGTTTCCAGCCACCTAAATGATGCTAAAACAGTAGCAATAAAAGCCTATACTAATGTGCTAAGGGTTAGGGCCTTAAAACCAAGGTTTTTACCACTATACAGTGATAAAAACTGAGTCTTAAAACCCTTGTAACAGAAAGTGCGAAAATGAAAAAACAGAAATATAAATGACTGGAAATTACTGCTACAGACTAAATGACAGACAAATATTTTTCACGACTCTGAGCGCTTCGCGTTCTGACCTCGGTCCTTTGAGGTCAGACGTGGGATACCACGATTAAGCTCAAAGTGTAAATAAATATAAGCTGAAACTTATACAATTACAAATTTACAAAAAAAAAATTCTGAATATAATAAGCGACAGTAATATGGTATTTAGAGGGCTGGAAAATGAGTTTCCAGCCACCTAAATGATGTGAAAATAGCAGGAAAAAAAGGGTAAACTAATATACTAAGGGTTAGGGCCTTAAAACCAAGGTTTTTATCACTATACAGTGATAAAAACTGAGTTTTAAAACCCTTTTTTCCAAAAGTGCGAAAATAAAATCTGAGTTTTTAAACCAATGCAAAGGGCTCCTTCGCTTTAGTTCCCTGCAAATAAACTTATAAGAGCTGCACAATGTAAACCAAGAGGTGAGCACAATAATAAATTCTACAAAATACTTTGTAAAATTTTACTAATCTACTCACAAATGTAGATAGAAATACTTATATCTACAAGTCTCTCCACAAAATACTTTGTGGAGAGCTATCTAAGTAAATACAAGTACAAATCAAATAAATAAATCACAGGTTACCTCACAAAGAAAAATGGAATGTAGACACGAAGACTTCCTCCAAAGATTTACTAGATTAAATGGCCCAACTAGGGCAAGAAGATTACAATAGCACAAGAGCTTGAGAGAATAGTGGAGAAATATTCCGGCAGCATAACAATAGCATGAGAGAGCATGAGAAATGAGGGAGTGAGACCCTCATTATATAGTTGAGGAAGACCCCAACCCCTTGAAGATCAACGGTTGAGATTAGATCTAGATGTAGGTTAAATCTCCACCACTAGATCTAGGGTTTTGACTTTTTATTCCTCTCAACCATTCTCCACCCTTAGATTAATTTTCAATCAATGGCTAGGATGCTTGATCCATGTCTTCATATTTTCCACCCTTAGATCTAGGGTATTGACTAAAGATCCTCCTTCCAATCTGCTTTTAGGGTAAAAACGTGGGCCCAAGTAGGCGCCCTCCTCCAAGTTTGGTGGCGCTCCTCCAAAAATAGCTTTGACTTTGAATGTAGACGCCTCCATTATTAGCTAGCACCCTCCATTATGGCTAGCGCCCTCTCTAAGATGGTGACGCCCTCTAAAAATGGGGGTTTTCTCCTTAAAATGGTGCCTTCATTTTGGAAGAAGTCCATAGATCTCTGCAAGGCTCTGTCCTCATCAAATTGGACATCCCTGCTCGCAATGATCCTCTTGCGAGCAGGAATATATACTATGTATGCCTTCGAAGTCTCATTGTAACCAACAAGTAACCCTTCTCTACAGAAGGGTCCAACTTCTTCCTAGAGTAGGCATGAACGTGACAATAGCAGACACTCCCAAATATGCGTAAATGACTCACATCTGATCTAGTGCCTGTGAAGACCTCCTCGGGTGTCTTCCTCCCCAAAGTTGTGTGGAGACACCTGTTATGAATGTAAATTGCAGTCCTGTAAGCCTCGGCCCATAGGAATAGTGGCAATCTCTGATCAAATAGCATGACCTTCGTCGCTCCTACCAATGTCCTGTTCTTTCTCTCTACCACGCCATTCTGCTCCAGAGTATGCGGAACGGTGTGCTCCTTCTTGATCCCCTCCAATGAGCAATACTCCAAGAACTCATTGGAGGTATACTCACCCCTGTTGTTCGTCCTCAATACTCGAATCTTCCTTCCTATCAGGTTCTCTATGAGAGTCTTGAACTCTCGTAACCGCTCAAAGACCTCTGACTTGGCCTTTAGGAAATAGATCCAGGTCTTCCTGAAATAGTCATCAATGAAAGTGACACAATAACTGTAGCCACTAAACGATTGGACACTCATGGCTCCGCAAACATCTGAATGCACTAAGTCCAAGGTCCCCTTAGACTTGTGCTCACTCTGTGGGAAAGGTTTGTTAGACACTGAGAGGGGGGGTGAATCAGTGCGAAGCCAATTTTAAAACTTTTCTTAGCTTGTCACAACTAACTACCAATTCATCATTCTACCAATCTCATAATCATTTCATAAACATATCATAAGCATTTGAATTATCAAGAACCATAACACAAAAGGACACAACACCATATAAATTTGTAATCTTTTTATATTAGTTTTGGTCCGGCTACAACCGTGAGGTAAAATTAGCACCTACTGATATGAAGAGCACCTACTCTGCATCCTGGACCCTGCCTAGTTTTCTTAGACCCTGCTAAGAAGGGTTTGAGGTATCCTAACCTCAAAAGCAAGACAAGCTTGCTTTTCAAATTAAAGCTTACTGTCACATCATCTCATCAATCACTTGTCTCTTTAATCTGCTGTCAACTGTCTTTGCTCATGCTCATCTACTCATCATCAACATTGCTCATTATCTCTGCTCATCATCAACGCTACTCACTATCAAGTCATCATACAACTCCTATCACTGATCATCAATCTCTGCTCTTTATCAACACTGCTGCTAAATAACCTTTGGTCAATACTTCATCTGCTAGTCAACTGCTCAACACCACTCTTCTCCTCATCATTGCTGCTAATCAACCTTTGATTAGTACTTCATCTTCTTTTTCACTGTCACATCATAGCAATCATTGTCAAGCTCATCTTATCTCTGTCATATCATTCCAAGATAAACTGTCCAAATCTCAGTCCAGTCACTATCATTGAACAACTGCTTTCACTATAATGTCACTTGTCAAATCTGTTGCCAAACCACACTTTGTCACTGAAGTTAGAGAGGCCTTCTAGAAACTCTTCACCTAGACAAGTTCAAACTCAACCAAGCAAGCTGTAACTCAGACTGTTCAAACCCTTAAAAAGACCGTTTAAACTTTATACAAACTTGTCAAGAAACTGGAACTGGGGCCTCAACCAAGATCTACTCTGATTGTGTGAATGGCTTTAGACTGTATCCCAGACTCAGATCTGTTGCTGCCTTCATAACTTATGCTGCTACTTGGATGCTTTCATCATATAACATCCTCATACATCACTCTTCACAATACATACCTTGTAAAAGGTCCTCGAACTGTGTGAATTACTGACTTGACTTACTTTGCATCAAGATCTTCAAAGTCTTGTCACTTGTCACTGTAAAAAATCATCATATTGTATATACATATATATCACTTGACTGTGTATGTAGGACTGTAGATACCATCATCACTCTCAGTGTTTAAAACTTGTCTCAACCTAGGACTGTTTCATTGTAGCATACGCGTTCATCATAGACTGCACAAATCATCATAAGGTACACAACATCTAGTTCTGTATAATAGCATTCATTGTATACATACTTCAATCTACATCATCCTCAAAAGGTGTATGCATCAAGGTGTACAAGACATCATCCTCATGCATCAAATCATCATATTAATGAACTTCATTTTTCTTGACAGAGATCACAACTTATCTTATGCTGTGCTCGAAATGATCTTCTTCTAGAGGAATGCCTGGGGCTGACTATCTTTACAATGATGCTTAATCAACTTCAAATATTGATCTATGCTCATACCTTCTTGAAGCTTACAGAGATGAGAACCTTGGATGCCTAAGGACTGTGATGTAGCTCCTGTGGCTGTGATGCCTTTTGTTCTCTGCTATGCCTGTGTTTATATGCACTCTACATGTACTGTTGTTTGTGGAAGAAGGGCAGTAATAAGAACATTACTTAAAACACTGTTAAACACCCAAATAAAAGATCTTTGTGGATGAACTCAGGTCTGCAAATTTCCACAAAATTCGGATCTGCAAGGATCATTGCTTTGGCTGCCTTCGAATTTCACAGTCAACTAGTTAGGGCATCATTTTATCTTACAAGAGAGACCTCGTCACCATCTACCCCAGGACTGTTGATGTGCTTAAAACATAGAAAAAAAATGTCTGTTGTTAGCTACCGAGTTTACATAGTCATCTTGCCTTAGTCAACATTCTAGGATGATAAGCTGCCAAATTTCGCACCTCCTGTACATACTCGAATTTCAGACTTCTTTTCTGCAGTTACCTCAGAGAAAGAGACCCGAAATCAGAGTTGGATGAAAGGCTTTAGTTTGCTGCGACTTCCTCAATAGCTTCCACAGTAAACCCGAATTTCAAACTCCTTAAAATCAGAGCAAAAAATCTTCTTCACTGCAGTAAAAGCTTTTTATAAATCAAGCCTGTGGCTGTCCTCTTCTCCACCCGAAAAATCTCAGTCTATAGCCCACGAATTTTTCCTCAGTTGAACAATACAGGCGAGCTTGCCTCAGTCCATAGACACCCGAAAAATCTTAGAGCATTCCACCGAAATTTCACATTGCAAAAGTGAAGACTTGAGAGGGTATTTATACTCGTTTTTCCATAATATATGTGAGCCGACCTGCTATGAAATTGCAATTTTTAATTTTAAATATCTTATTTATACTGAGCCGACTTGACATATTTTTTTTGTTTTTATTTTGTCTTTGTCATACATTCTTCAAAGTTGACTTTAGTGTTTGTCCATATTCAAAGTCAACCTTACCATGGTTTTTTTTGGGTTTCTTGTTTTGTTGTTAACCCATGGTTTCTTCAAGGATGAACCTCAAGTGCTTATGTGTAGGGGTAACCTCCATCTTACCATCAAAGGGTTTCAACTTTCCATTAAGCCACTAGGGCTTCCATACACATGTCATGAGCAAGAGCGTGCTTCCTTTAAAGTTTGTGGGCTTCAAAACATAGTATCCATGTTAGTCAACAAGTACAAGAGGGCTTCTTCAACAAGATTGTCATCATCTTCAAGGTGGACTTCTTTAACATGGTTGTCATCATCAAAGTGCCATCATGCCACCATATAAGTGGGTGCAAAGACTTCCTCATGCCCTAAAACCATCTCCAAGGGTTCTAAGACCCCATGAACCTTCAAGAATGCAAGGACCATCAAACCACCAAGTGAGGGCGCTTCATGGGCTTCTTCAACCACCTTAGCCATGCACGGGGACCTCTATGGTCAAGATACATCAAGACATCACATGTGGGTTTGCCAGACCTTCTCTCGGGGACCCATGACATCATCAGAGCATGAATGACCATAGAATGGGTCATTAATGCTTCTTCCACCCATCTAGGGCTTCTCCAACATCCATCAAGGCTTCAGGACCATCTCCAGGGTCTTCAGCATCATCAGCAGGGTCTTCAACATCTTCAGGAAGGTGGTGGCATCAAGATCCAATCTTTTGGGTACAGAGACCTTGTCAACTGGGTACAAGGTGCTTCAAAGCACAAACCCACTCTGTAAGAGATCAAGGCGATCAAGGCACTGTAGGTGGAACTTGGTGGCATCAATGACATCCTGTGGGGCCACTGCAAGTCCATGTTGGCATCAATGACAATTTCATCAACAAGGTTTACTGATGTTTTTCCCGACGCACAACCCTTGCAGTGCTTATGCTTCTCCTCTTGTACCTGAGGAACTCCAATGACTACCTGTCTCAAATGCCTCAATGCTCCATGGTGCAAGTGTGCCATCCTCCTATGCCAAAACTCACCTTGACTGTTGTTGTTGTTGACTAGAGCCTTTGCAGGATCAAAGTGTAATCTATCCACCTTCTCGCTCCGGATCCCAATCACCTGATCCAAACTCTTATTTGACCCCTTGGGATTGATATAAACCTTATGATCTCAGAACTTCACCCGAAATCCCTTGTCCTCCAGGGTGGAAACGGATATGAGGTTCTTGGTCAACCCCGAAACATACAATACGTCAACAAAACTAAGGGGTTTGCCAAACTCCCTCTAAAACAAAATAGTACCAACTCCGTGCACCTGCTACTGCGCATCATCACCCAACTCAATGTGGAGATTTAATCCACCCTCCTGCAAGCTCTTGAAAAACCTTTTCTATTGTGTCATATGACAAGATTCTCCTTTGTCGATGTACCAAACGTTGTTTCTTGTAGTGTTTGCCATGCAAGCTATCAAACAAAAGTCTGCGTCGAGGTTTTTGTTGAACTCCTCCACCTCTGTAGAACCTGCCATCTAGGTATTGTTCTTCTTCTTCCTGTCTGGGCACTGGGAGGCAAAGTGTCCTTGCTTGTGGCAGATAAAACATTTGACTTTGGACATCTCAATGTTCTTCTTACCACTTTTCTTTTTCTTTGCTTTACCCTTGCTCTTGCCTACTAGGGCTAGAGCTTCTTCATCCACAATCTGCGAGGCACTGCTGAATGAACGTGAACCTTGACCCATGCAGGTCTCCTCCTGCACAAAATCGTCCCACAATCTCTGCCAGCCAAGGACCTTCTCCCTAGCCACCACACCTTTGACAAAGGTGTCCCATGGCTTAGAAAACCATTGAGAGCTATCCAAACTAGCTCCTCATCCTCAGTCTTAGAGCCAATTGTTCCAAGCTCGTCTCTGATTTGTTTGAGCCTTATGAGATAAAGCACCATTCCTTCACCCTTGGACATCTTGGTACTGCGTAACCTCTCCTGTGGCACATTCTTCCGGTTTTCATTCTTACTCTGGTAAAGTCCTTCCAAAGCCTTCCACATTTCCAATGCGGTCTTTTTCCCGGAAAGGTGAGGGACTATGTGGTCCTTCACCCCATCCAAGATTATCAACATAGCTCTGAAATCTAACTTCTTCCACCTTGCCAACTCTGCTAGATCTATGGGCGCAACCTTCATGGAGTCAATGTGCTCCTCTACATCACTGACATCTAGGATCTTCATGATCCTTTCTTTCCATGTAGGAATGTTCTAAGCCCCCTGGAGTCTATCCTCGACTCTCAATTGTACGGCCATAGTGAAGTGTACCTGTCAAACCCTAGATCTAAACTCTGGGTCTGTGTCTTCAATAGATCTGCCCCAGATCTATTAATACTAATATTGTTTCTTAGATTTAGCTCAACAGAGCTCTGATACCATGTATTTCCTTAAAACTCAATCTTGAGCTACACAGTATATTTTTTACTTTTACTGATAACCACACGAGTTTCTTTACTAGTAATGCAGAGAAAAATAAATATTAAGAAACATCTAACAATAATCACTGGGAAAACCGATGCAGCAGTGAGATAAGAAATTTTATTATGAAGATATAGACAATCCAGTAGACCAATTCACCCAACCTAGCAAAATAGAACCCTTGTGAATCACTGAGCAAACCCATCAAATCAGTACGACCCCCGTGGGCAGTTGTACGGCCTCCTGTGTCAGCAGTACAGTCCTTTGCGTTAGCAGTACAGAATCCATACAATCCTGCATTAGCTGTATGGAATCCATACGGCTGTTGTACGGGCTCTGCTTGATGTGTACAACCTCCCTCTCGGCGATCTTGTACGGCTCTGTGCTCTGTCTGATCAGTCGGTGAATCCTCCAGGTGAATGCTCCTTTATCTTCTCTGCAAACTTCTTTCTCCAACTTCTTTGTTTGTCTATGTGTGCCCTCTCCACCAAATCTTTTTTTAACTCAATGGCCAAGTGAAAACCCTAACGCTCACTATAGATCAATGGATGAGATCCTCTGTTGAGATCAATGGCCAAGATTAAATTAGTCATCATGTAAATTCTTTTCAATTTTCACTTATAAAAGTGACTCCATTAAGTCAATTAATAATTAAATCACTTAATGTACTTTCCTGAGTCTAAACTTAGGAAAATCACATTAATACATTTGGCTTCTTGCTTTATGTCTTCTAGCATGCAAGGACACAGGCAATGATAGAAGACCTTCCTTATTGCCACTTTCTAACACAATCTTCATAATGAATAATACATATTGAATAAAATGATTTGATGATATAGTTACAATTGGTAGCCGCCATTTATATGGTTTAGGCACCTATTGAGAGGAGTCGTGCCCTCGTAACAATAATTAGTAATTATTAGTTTATTAGTATTGTATATATTATCTATGTATTATGTATTATCCTTATTATTATTATTATTTATGTAATGCTGCCCTTCCCTTAAGGGCGGCTTTGTCCTCAAAGTTAAGTGTTGATACTCTCTTATTATGGGCTGCCTTTGAAGTTCTGACTCGAACATTGCAATCTTGGATCGATTTCATTCTATAGACATGATTCTGGAACTTGTGTTGTAACCCTTTCTTCTTAGTGGTGAGCTTTTGAAACAATACAACTTGTACTTATTGGTTTTTCATGTCATCTTTTGGATTCCGTTTATGAAGAATTGTGGATCTTCACTTCCACTTTTTGCACTAGTTGTGGATCCTAAGTTAGATGTCATAATAACGGAAATATTTTGAAGAGATGTTCCTTGACCTTGGAAATCAAAGTGATGCTTATCCTTAAGTGCGTGGAGTTTAAAGACATCAATGTGAGCCTTCTTAGTTTCCTAAAGCCATATTATTGTAGATGGCTTCCATCTTACAACTTTAGGGAGTGTGCACTTTAATGTTAACCATTCCAAAGATGTTTGGTGGTTGTTGCAAGAATGAAACGCATTTAAACCGACATCAACTTGATTGGAAACCTCTAGGTCTTTCACTAGTTTTCTTCGAAATGTAGTGTCCCTGGCTTCTTCATTAAATTCTAGTGTCCATGATTTCCTCATGAATGTGTCCAAAAAGCTCCAATTTTGGATTAACATAAATGTTGTTCATATGTAGTAGCTTGCTTAATGGGACTTCCTAAACATGTGGATGCAATAACTATTGTGTCATCTGGTTCGACAACAATGGGCCCTCTATATTCAACATTATTTGGAATGTAAGCAACAGTTGGCAAGAGCCCCACGTCTGCATAACTATCTACACTTGTATTTGTAGAACCATCATCAATTCTTTCATCTTGTTTAAGTAGGTATTGCCAACTTCCATGACTTTCAACTCCATAAATCATATCAATAGATTTATCTTTTTCACTTTTTTTGACCTTTTTTTTATGAAATAATTAATCAATTCAAATTGATGGCCAAAGGCCTTAAATCAAGCCCAAGAAAGGGCTATGTTAACACTATAACATCGAGTCCGTGTGTTATGGAAGAATCAATATCCAGATAAAGAAGAGATCCATCTTCATAGTAAATAATACACATTGAATAAAATGATTTGATGATAAAGTTACAATTGGTAGCCGCCATTTATATGGTTTAGGCACCTATTGAGAGGAGTTGTGTCCTCATAAAAATAATAGTAATTATTAGTTGATTAGTAATTTATATATTATCTATGTATTATGTATTATCCTTATTATTATTATTTATGTAACAAAACCAAGAGATTTTAGAATTTTTTGATTGAAGAAATTAGAGAAATGACTAATGCCTTTCAAACCCTTAGGCTAATGGGGTCTTGTGCATGCATTAAATCGCCCAAAGTATAACCTCCCCGCAGTTGAATATTGGATGATGCTCGGATACAAATCCAATTAAGGGTCACTGAGATGAGGCTTGGGAATAATAGCAAACCACTATGTAGGGATATCTGAGGAGAGGGGGTAAATTGTGAGGCGTCTAAAGATTTCCAAAACTTGTCTTCTCAAGGTAAGGTTATTGACACTAATGAAGAAACTTGAGCTGTTGGCCAAGCACTCAGGATTGAGTTTGGACAGCCCATCACAAAGTACAACATAGAGGAGAAACTCTAGCTATTTGAGATGAGACTTATGAAGAAGGACCTAATACCAATGGCATTCTGATAGCACTAAAAAGAAAATCTTCTTGAAGATGAGATCGAGTTGACTTAACTTTCACTAGAGCAGTGGTTAGAGAAGGCTGGAATTCTTGTTCTAGGTGAAAGGAAACCTAATAATAGATGAAAGTACACAAAATTATAGCACCCCATATTCATAGGAAAAGCCTGCCTATTTTTGGTGAAAATAGATAGAGGATCACCAGAGTGAAACAATATATTGAATGAGATGACTCATATATTTCATATGATCTTAACAGAGTGCAAATCACTGACATGAAGAATTTCCTACTATGATTTTGCTAACCTTAAGGTACAGATTTCTTCATCGCGTTGAATTAATAGTGCTTTGTCAATTAAGTGTAACGCCATATTTTCTAGGCACACCATTCTTCACAGCACTATGGGGATTGATTACAACTGAAAACATAATCTCTAAAATTCCTATCTTTACAGGCAAAGTATCAAACACCTAACTTTTCCCCCTCAAGTTAAAGCTTAGGAATCAGAATGTATCTTTAGTGCACACAGAAGACTAAGCTACCACGAATCTGTTTTATTACATGTTCACTACATTATGACAGACTGTAATTGTCTGTCAAAATAAAGATCTTTCTCAATTTCCAATTAAGTGCATTCAATGAAAACTGTTGATGAAATTGTCATTGATGCCAACATGGACTTGCAGTGGCCCCACAGGATGTCATTGATGCCACCAAGTCCCACCTGCAATGCCTAAACCCCTTACAAAGTGGGTTTGCACCTTGCAGTGCCTTGGATCCCAAACAGAGTGGGTTTGTGCCTTGAAGCACCTTGTACCTGGTTCACAAGGTCCATGTACCCACAAGCTTGGATCTTGATGCCACCACCTTGGTGAAGATGTTGAAGACCCTGCTGATGGCGTTGAAGACCCTGGAGATGGTCCTGAAGCCCTTGTAGATGATGGAGAAGCCCTAGATGGGTTGGAGAAGCATTAATGAGACATTATGTGGTCATTCATGCTCTGATGGTGTCATGGTACCCCAGGAGAAGACCCAACAAACCCACAGGAGGTGTCATGATGGATCTTGACCCCTGGAGGTCCTCTTTGTGATTAGATGGCTTGAGAGGTTATATCTTTGTGATCATGGAGGTGGAACCCATGAACAACATGCCTTTGGTATGTTGAAGAAACATTGAAGCCATAACTTGGTCCTTAAGCCCACAAGTTGGTTGAAGAAGTCTTAGTTGACATAATGAAGCTCTTGACATATTCTGGAGCTTTTGAAGTGTGTATGGGACTCTTGCACTCATGCCCACAAGCTTGATGAAGACCTTGATGCATTATTGAAACCCTTGGTTGGTGTTGTAGCTCTTGATGCCATAAAAGTACGTGAAGAAGCCATCAAGAAGAATTCAAGGCATTTCATGACGGCCTGCACAAATTGAAGAAAATATGAGTGAAGGACCTTGTCAATGCAAGCAAGACCCTCATAAGATGATAGCCCTCGTCATGCCCTTTCCAACGGTAGGTGGCACGTCACGTGGTTCCTCATGGTTGATGAGATATTCATTTTTTAAGATGCCAAAGCAAATTTAAACCATCTTGTAGGGGCAGCCGACCAAACAAAAGAATTGTTTTTTAAATTAAAATTTTAAAAATTGACATGTCGGCCCAATTAAAATTCATGAAAAATTCAAAAATGTATATAAATAGGCCAACGCCCTCACTCATTTGAGAGGTGAAAATTCGGATGTAGCTCTGAAATTTTCAGATGTCTATTGACTGAGGTGACTGTGGACTGTGGAAATTCGTGTGCAGCAGAGGAGCAGTGACTGCAATTTTTTGCAGACCCGAAATTGCAGAGAAAAGTGGCAGCAACAGTCTATTTTCATTTTTCTCCTTTTTTTTTCAGACCTAGTTGTCTTGCCTGGGGTCTTTATCAGCTCACGAATTCTTGAAGAAAAACAGTCCTATTCTACTCAGCCTAAACAGTCCAATTGCAGAGAAGAAGAAAGCAGTAATTTTCATACATGAAACAGTCCGAATTTCTCCCAAGGAGAAGGTTCATTTTTAGAGTCTAATGCCTATGCGTTTTTGTAGCAGCTCTCTTAAATCTCCAATCTCCTTAAAGTCTGTTCAGGGGTCTGCCCAGTCATTTCAGAGGTCTGATTTATTATTGCAGAATTCAAATCAAAGTTTTAGCTAAGCCCTAAGGGCTTACATCCTCTGTGCAAGAGCTAAAATTTGAAGACTTTTGTGTTACATCCTCTTGTAACTTGTTCCAAGGCATCCAAAGATATTTGATCTCTGTATATACTCTTATATTAGCAGCACTTGTTTTTGAAATATTTCACCCAGGGCAGCCAAAGTTTGTTGCATACCTTATGATATTAAAGATGCTTCAGCTTGTGGCCTTTGTCTGAATACTCCAGGACAAAAAAAAGGGGGGCTGCAATTACGTTCAAATATTTCATCATCTAATCTGGAGTGTTAGGTGGATAAGGTCTGTAAATGTAGAAATCACTGAGGTGGCTGCAGTAATGAAGTTACATAAAAGTTAAGAGATGATATGAAGGTCTGAAAACTTAAGTCTGAGGCAGCGAATTCATATAAGGAAAATGACAGCGAAAAGAGCAGGTGGATCTAAGGTATTACATGTGGATTTGAAGATGAGCCATCTCTGAGATTGCACAATGAAGAAGCAGGTCTGAGGAAGAAAATGCAAAGGGAAGATCAAGGCTAATTAGAATCATCTTTAAGGTTTGAAAGTATTATCCAGTACTATTATATTCTTTGATTATTGTGAAGCTCATTATGAATGTTTAAATGGCTGGGTAGTATTGTCTATGATATGCATGTGTCTGAGAGGTCTGGGTGTATACTTCATCAAAGATCTGTGTATGCTCATCAAGATCTAGAAAGTCGTTGATGTGATGCGCAACAACAGCAATACATAACAGATGATGCCTTGATGAAGATGATGTTGATACATGACTACTCCTTGAAGATCTCAGCCAAGACATGACCAATGACAAAGTTTTGAAGACATGAACAAGACTTGACAGGTGCAGACCTTTGAAGACATGAACAAGACTTGACAGGAGAGACTCTTGAAGACATGAGCAGTAAGTGGTGGAATTTCGGTGGAGCAATAAGGAAGAACTCGCTGAAGGAAGTGCTAGGGTAATGATGGACAGAGCATGATGCTGATATACAGCAGCAGACCTTGGCTAAGTCCAAACTGGAGTTTGATTCTTTTGGGTCTCAATTTCGTTGTCCTAGATGAGCAGTCTTCTTGGTGAAGTTTTTATGTTAATGGTGCATGCTGCATACAGTGTTTGACAGACCTTGTTTGATGAGGAGGACATACGTTGTGCACTTTGATGATGAACTTCTAAATTGAATATCCTATGATGATGATGTTGCATACTATGATGTTGAGGTACACCCTATATGATGAATACACAGCCTAAACCTTGATGATGATCAGACCTTGATGATGTTCAAAACTTTATGTTTGATGACTTGACAAGCAGTGTTAAAGAGCAGACTTTCTAGTATTGCAGCAGTGTAAATGACATGTTTGATGAGCAGATGACCAGCAGCAGTGCTTGTGATGAACAGATTGATATGATGTGTATGTACAGCAGTAAGAAAAGATGATTGTATGATGCTGGCAGCAATTTGATGGACAGAATGATGATGAACAACTGATGATAGGACTAAGACAGTATGTCGATGCTGATTGAAGAGGTGCTAGAGATAAGTGCTGGTGTGATGTGACAGTGATGAAAATGTGTTGAGAGTCGAGACAGTAAGCTTAAATTGTAAATGCAAGCTTGACTTGCATCTAAGGTTAGGATACCTCAAACCCTTCTTAGCAGGGTCTAAGAAAACCAGACAGGATCCTGGATGAAGAGTAGGTGCTCTTTGTATCAGTAGGTGCTGATTTTACCTCACGGTTGTAGCCGGTCCAAAACTAATACAAAAAAATTACAAAATCATATGGTGTTGTGTTCTTTTGTGTTATGGTTCTTGTTGATTCAAATGCTTATGCTATGTGAATGATGAAGTGAAAGATGTTTATGAAATGATTATGAGATTGATAGAATGATGAATTGGTAGTTAATTGTGAGAAGCTAAGAAAAGTTTTAAAATTGGCTTTACACTGATTCACCCCCCCTCTCAGTGACCTAACTTTTCCTCCTCAAGTTAAAGCTTAGGAATCAGAATGCATCTTTAGTGCACACAGAAGACTAAGCTACCACGAATCTGTTTTATTACGTGTTCACTGCATTATGACAGACTGTAATTGTCTGTCAAAATAAAGATCTTTCTCAATTTCCAATTAAGTGCATTCAATGAAAACTGCATGGCTCTATGGTTCATACCCGGCATTGATCGCAGACCAGGACTAGTAATCGGCATTGAGAACATCGACAACGTGAAGTATAATCATCAAAGGGCTTATGGCAAAGTAAGCATGAACCAATAACTTCTTTGTCAAAACTTCCCACTGAAATCCTGCAGAAAAAAGTCCAGGAAACTGACTATAAAAGCATATAACAACCCAAACTATATGGAGCTTTTACTTGACATTAAAGATGTCCATACCTGTGATCAAAAACAAAATTTTTGCCTTTGAAGAATCCCCCATCAGGATATGCTTCCAAATAACGTTGAATACCACCAGATAACTGCCCATTTGAAACACAAAATTCAGAAACCATTGATTTAAAAGAGATAAGCATGCAAACAACAAATGTGTAATTAAGTACTTAGTGGAGCAATGTTATGATGAACAGCTTACACGGGGAAATAAGAAAAAAAATTATGCTTTATCTTTCTTGTATATATTGAAATTGTTTATATTTCAGTAGGTTTTCTATTTGTGTGTTTGTAACTGTCATTTATGTGGCAAAGGCAAAGTGTAAGCAACACTCCAGAATCAGATATTCATCTATTTCAAAAGGCCAATTACATACAAAATGCCAATCAAATGGAGAGACATTCCCTCTATTTAGAGGACACAGTTTTCAAACATAGTACAAGCCAGGTTTTCGATCTCTAATAGTTATGAATTTACCATTTTCCCTCCATGAGTAAATTCTACATCCTAGAATTGCAACATTTTGCTCCATTCCTTTGCATCAGCGATTCATTGTCTCCTTTAGTGGACCTGTAACTCTCCATCTAAGTTACAAAAAAAAAACAATCAACTAAAAGTTCCCCAAATTATTGTCCTCTGATAAGCCTAAAAGCTGAGTGTTGCATAAAAACAATAGTAATTGCATATTGAAACCACTCGTTTGAGTGAGCCTTCATCAGTGTTGGAAGCATAATGCCAGTAATTGCCCTACCACTGTCAGTTGCTCCGCAGTACCCTGAAATTCTTGATCCAATCCTGAAGTACCATTTTCCTTCTTTTAATCATTTCTCGTCTAGTGTGTAGACATCCAATCCATGCTGAAATGTTGTAAGCATTAACCATGGTAAAACCTTGAAACCCATCTTCACTACTTCATTCTGTTTAGTCATAAGAAACCACATGCAAGAAAAATGAGGGCAAAAAAATTTGTTGTATTAAAAATGACCTTGCATGGAGCTTTTGCAAATTTCACATGACAATGTCGTCATGGACGAGACTTATGTCTTTTTCTATTTGTCACTAAACCCAAATTGCAACAGTAACAATATCATAGTTACATATATCGTGTCGGCGAATATATCGCTGAGGGTTCGGAATGTAACTTATCGGCAGCATCGGTAAAAATATCGGAAAATATCGGCAAATGTCGTAAAACCTCAAAAAATACAAAAATAACAATTTTTTTCAATTTTTTTAACAACTAAAGCAGCAACATCTTGTAAACATGTTACTACATAAATATTAAAATACAACTAATATATAAGATGCATAAAATGTCAAATGGGGGATCATGATCACATATCGACGATAAATTGAAAATATTGAAATATGTTCTTCATAGAATGATACAAAATTACCTAAAATGATCAAAATAAATATATCTCGTGAGATGAGACTCATGAGGCATCTAGATACTACATAGTACAATCATAAATAATACGAATCATCGATCCCCTCTACCCATTTTACGGGCAAGAGGAACCAAATTCCTCTAGAAGCAGTAGGTGGTCTTGTGGGTGCTCTGGGTGAGCCTGGGGTGGATACGGAAGCTCCAACTGCTTGGGCTATGGGTAAAGGTAATAGGACTGAAGTGGAAGCGAATGTGAGCTCTCCCCTCCCATAACTACATATCATCAAAATCATTGCCTATATCAGGATCCTATTCATAAATAGCACCCTATGCCCCCCTCCTTTAGACTCTCACCCTTGCATCTACCTCAAATCTCGAAGGTGATCCTCCAAGGACATTAGTCAACAGACTCAGTGCCATATTTTGATGAAACTTCCTAAACCATTCACTAAAATAAGGTAGAAAAGGCTTCCCAAGCTTAATAAGTGATTTTGTTCGAGTGAAGGGTACATTTTTATTAAGGTCGTGATAGAGGAGTTCAACAATCAACCCCACCAACATCAAGGTACATAGAGGGGTTGATGTGCTTGATTAAATGCCACTCCTATATCCACATACATGATAGAATCCAGTGGAAACATTGCAATCCTGAATTCCTGAGAACTATTAAGTCTGTTGAATTTTGAATAGGATCTAAAATTCTACTTTTTGCATATGAAGTCCGACGAGGTTGGAACCACTCTCAAACATCTTGAAACAATTAATAGTAATGTTAAAAATTTAAGTAAAATGATAGAAAATGAAAGACAAGGAGAATGTCACTTTTACTTTAAGAATTTAATGACCATTTATTACTTTAATAATTTAATATCTTAGGTTTTAATAACACTACCAACAACTTAACCCACAGATTTATTTCCCAAATTCCATGCAATTTTTTAAGCAAGGCGATATTTTCCAAAATATCGTGATATATTCCCAATATATCGTGATATATACAAAACTAAGTTGCCAGGAAACGTGGGTACAGGGACGGGTACTGGTACGGGAATGGGGACGCCACTTTTTGAAACAGGGTACTTGGGTACGTCGGAGGTACTATATATATGTGTGTGTGTGTGTGTGTGTTAAAATTTATAAAAATAAAACATTTCACACTCACATCATACATGCATGTTTGATATTTCTAAATTCAATGATTCATAAGAACATTCGTATTGAAAATTTGAAACATAAAATAATAAATTTGATAAATCATATGACATAGACTCATAGTAGACATTAACTGCAAGACTAAAGTTATATTAATATAATTAATAACATAAAATATTATATGTCTATGACGCCATGAGTTCAAACTTCATTGGCATACTACATCCAAAATTTGCATAAAGGCATTTTTAAACATGCAAAAGAAAGATCAAAACAGTAAACATTGAAAATGAACAAGATAGTTGACTTGGCTTCCTCAAGCCATGTCATCAATAGCCTTAGGATCAATGTCATTAGCATCGCTAAGGTCCTCTGTCACATTGTCGCTGGAATAGTGAGCACAGTGCACTAGCAGTGAGAAATGCAATGTTGCGCTCGTTTAGGTAAGAGGCAAGGGCCCACATAACATGTGTTTTAGTGTTTTATTATTTAATTTTTAAAATTTTGAACTTCAAACTTTACAAATTGACTCATCTCGAACAACGAGCTAAGATAAATTGTCCAACAGCTGTATCGACCGCATACCCAAACACATGGTACGGCGTACCAAAATCCACGCAAGTACCCTATTTTCATACATGAAGTACCCGGTACATGAGGTTGGATTTGGGTACACATGGGTACGGTTGGGGACATACCATTGAAGTACCCAAGTACCTAGTACTAGTTCGTGTACCCAACCCCTGGAACGTACCATTGAAGTACCCAAGTACCTGGTACTAGTTCGTGTACCCGACCCCTGGGTACGGGTACCCCATGCAACACAAATTCAAAATGTCGTAAATGTTGTGGTTTTTTAGTGGCGATATATCACCAAGGGGAATGACTCACGATATATCATCAATATATGTAACTATGAACAATATAAAAACCAAGGCAGAATGATATATGATAATGTGATGATAATGAACTAGAACCATTCATCTTCTAAGAGTTCAAATCACCATATAAAACAGCTATGATATCCTATGGGAACATTATCTTGACAACAAATGCAAAAATAATTGAATGGTCGAGCGCCCCTGTAAAATTGGGATATGCAAAACCTATTCTGCAGACTTCAAACATTTAAAAATTATAAAAAATAAAAGATATTTCTTCGAATATTATATTTCAAATTAAACAGGGTTTCATGGATGGCTCACCAAATCCACTAAGCATGGCCAACTCATCACATCCCTTGGGACTGCAAGGTCTAAGTATCATTTTAAAAGGTGAATTTTAATATAACGGTTCTTCCATAGAGGGAGAGTCATTTTTTTCCAAGGAAAACCTTGTGGGAGCCCCCCTCTTTCCCAGAATATCCAAATAGTGGGCAATTCAATTGCCAGCCACAATAGCAGGTTACCCAACGAGACTCAGTTGGACTTGAACCTCAACTAGACAAGAACTGAAGACCTCATGATGACTTCTTCCTTGAAACAATCTGTTGAAACTGATTGAACTAACCCACTGAGCTTAAAGAGGGAAAATGACTTGATTGCTAAAGGTGGACATTTCGTATAAGTTTTAAAAAGTGAACTTTTTTAGGGTGCTCTATGAATTTTTGAGAAGATGTTTTCTCTAGTTATGGCTCATGCAAGGCACATTGAACTTTGAAGAAAGGATATGCAAAGACATACCAAATCTTATGGACCTATTGGCAATAGAGCTTATGGAATAATGTTAAAGTAATTAATAGCTCTAGTTGATGTGATAGCATCCTCCCTCACCCTAGTAGTAACATCACTTAGAGATGCATGCATGCTTTGAGGATCCACATTTCTTGTGGTTATTGTCTTTGTGATGCTTTCTTAAATGCAAGCTTATTAAAACAAAGTGGCATAGAACTTGTTGAAAATTCCATTTCACATTAAGATAGCCATTATTTCATAAATGATAGAAAATTCTTGCCAACCCATCCTAATGATCTCCAACTAATCCCCAAAAAGGATGATTAATGGCACTTATGCATAGCATATAAAGCACTCAACAAAATAACTATCAAGAATTAGTATCTTCTACCAACCAGTAACTAACCTGATCAATTAACCCCATGCTGCACAGTTTTCACCATAATATTTTACTTCCAGATAGTATCAAGTATGATTAGAGCCTTGAAAACAACCTTTAAAAACAAAAATTGGTAGTGGCAATGGTTACTCATGTCTTCTGGATTAAATAGCAACCAAACAACTTTATCAACCTTATAGCATCCACCATCCTTATCTTGGAATGTTTGTCGTTGCATATATTCATTACACATTGATATTAGGCAAGACCTAGAGGATTATTTACAACATATATCAATTGTTCTTAAGATCCTTTAAGAAAATTATAGTTATCATGTTCGAATTCGAATACGGATTCGGATTTGGTACGATTCGGAAAAAATATGTGCTGAAAATTATCAATTCGGTAAAAATTCGTGAGTAATCTCATATCCTAATTGCGAGAGGCTTCCTCCTGCCTGCCATATATGGTTCAAGAGATCCTTAAACCAAATCTGATTGCTTTGAGGTCAACGTATTGGCGGCATGCAGTGGACAACATAGATATTTTGTCCAACCAGATTGAAATCGAGTACACCATCATGTCACTAGCATCACACCCATCTACTCGCCGCGCATCTTTAATGGAAAACTGTTGCAATAAAATCAGCTCTCATGACTTCTGCATTGCTACTTCATATCCATTTTGATACCTGATTATAGTCAGAACAAGTGTAGACTAAGACGAATCGAATCAAATGAAAAAATTCAATACATGAACCGTATTTCCGAATTTTCGTGCTGAATGGCCCAATTCAGTCAAAATTGATAAATATGAAGAAAATCCACTCAAGGCCACGCTTAAGAAATGTATTTTTGGCAACCATACTTGTTCTTCCTAAAACACAAGATTTTGAGTTTAGAATTGATACCTCTAAATTTGCATTGGGAATCATTCTAAAGTAAAGATGACACCACATATTACTCAAAAACATTCTCTCGAACCCAATTATATTATTGCACTTATGAAAAGAGTTTTATACACTAGTTCAAGCACTTGCGCACTAACAATAGTTCATGCTTGGCAAAAAACTATCATCCGCATTGATCACCAATCTTTGTATACTTTGAATTTGCAATTGAATATTCAAGACCATCACCATCTCATCTAGACTTTATACATGCAACATCCTCACTTGGTGATCAACTACAAAAAGCAAGTTACTAACAAGGCTGTTAACTCCCTCAATTGCCCCCCGATCACCTAGATATAAGTTGGATTCCAAATTTAAATATAATGTTTGAAAATGGGTGGAAGGATGTGAAGGTACAGTAGGTTAACAGTAGGAATTGTGTTGTCGAAGGATGCTTGAACCCCTAGAGAATATAGAAAATTTAAAGGTCATATTTGCACCAATCTTACTAAAACCAGACCAGAACAGGTAAAACCGGTCTGTCTGACTAGTTCTGACCCCTAGGCAATCCAAATTGCCCTCTCAAACTGGATTGGTTCCATAAGCAACTGGTTGGTTTCAACTGGTTCTGTAAGTAACCGAGATGGTTCCATACAAAGCCATACGATGATGCTTTTGAGAGTGTTTTAAAAAAAAGTGGTTCAGTGTAGAAGGTTTTAGATAACCCTAAACCCCTAAGGAAGTTATAAAAGCAGCCCCACCCCCTCTATTTCTCTCACACTATTCACTTGAGTATTTTGAGATTGTGAGTTGAGGGTCTTTGTTTCGTTTAGAGAGTTGATTGCAAGGTTGTTTTGGACAGGTTGCTTGGCTGGTTTGAAGAGCATATTGAAGAATCCTCTAGTTTCCCTGTGCATGATCCTTATACCAATCCTATCCAAAAAAACCATCCTAGGGAAGAACCTATTGGTGGCAGTACATCCAATGTAAAAAGGCTTTGTGGTAACCTTACCTCATTCTTTGTACACCGCACTAGACCTAGTGCTCAACCCACCATCGATGGTAAATGGAAGAAGATGGAAAAAAAGGTTGCTTGGGAATGCATTGTTAGATGGAAGTGTGATGTAGACATACCTTTCAATGTTGCAAGGTCTATATTTTATCAACCTCTGTTGGATGTTGTAGCTTCATGTGGTCCAAGCCTCAAGGGCCATGGTTATGAGGATATTAGGGGACCAGTTTTAAAAAATGAAGTTGAAAGAGTACAGGAATACCTCATAGAGTTCAAGGAGTCATGGAGTAAACAGGGTGCACAATCATGTTCGATGGATGGACTGAAGGAAGATCCTGCACCATTCTCAACTTCCTAGTTGCTTGCCCAAATGGAACTATGTTCCTTAGATTAGTGGATGCATCTGATCAAGTGAAGGATGCACATTTACTATTTATCTTTTAGATGAAGTAGTTGAGGAGGTTGGCGTGCAAACTGTTGTACATGTTATCACAGATAATGCCTCCAACTATATTGCAACTGGAAGGTTGTTAGAAGAAAAACATCCCACCATTTGGTAGACTCCATGCACAGCCCATTGTTTGGACCTCATGCTTGAGGATATTGGAAAAATTGATTGGGTAAGAAACTGTGTGGGATAAGCAAAATGCATAACAAGATACATTTACAACCACACATGGGTTTTGACCCTTATGAGAAAAAAAAAGTAGTGGAAAAGAGCTTGTCAAGCCAGCTATCACACTATTTGCAATAAATTTTCTTACGTTGCAATCCTTGATCGAGCAAAAATCCAACTTGAGGAAGATGTTCTCTTGTGATAAGTCGAATGCACCTCAGTGGAGCAAGAAAGGATGAAGGAAAAGATATCGTTGATAAAGTAAATGACAAATCATTTTGGAAAAAGGCAGAGGAGTTAGTAACTTAATACTATTTAGTCAACCTCTTGTGAAAATCCTAAGAATGGTGGATGGTGATAAACCAACTATGGGTTTTTATTTATGAGGCCATGCATCAATCAAGAAGGCAATAAAGAAAGCATATGGGGGTAAAAGACAAAAGGATCTTCCGGAGAATCATTGGTGAAAGATCAAACAAACAACTACATCAACCTTTACATGTTTCACTTTATTACTTGAATCCAAGGTAAGTAATTTCAAAACTTTTTAGTTCTATTATTAAATTTTAATTGCAAAAGTTTAGCCAAAAATTCAAACTCATTGATGAGATCTCTTTGTCTAGACTCTTATGAAAGTACCATTACACAAGATTTTGAAGCAAAAAGGGAGGTAAAAGAAGGATTATACAAATGCATTGAGTGCGCATAGTCTCTGATCCTAGTATACAATATGAGATTTCAATGAGTATTGTTATTTTTTGCATCGCTATGGCTATACAAAGTACAGCAAAATATCCTCCAGGGAAGTAATTACAAAGTCTTTAAATTGTATTATTCATGGCAGAAATTGAGTCAAACTTTTAAACTCATTTACTAAATCTTCTTTGTCCTTACATGCAGCCTATTGGTGGTAGCAATTTGGTAGCCAATGCATTGAATTGCAAAAGTTTGCAGTTCGGATATTGAGCCAAACATGGCATGCTTTTGGTTGTGAACGCAATTGGAGTGTTTTTTAGTGCATACACACCAAGAACCAAATTCGTTTAAAGCAAAAATGGTTGAATGATATGGTATATGTTCAATATAACCTTAGGTTGAGGCGCAACAAATTGTTGAACACGACCCCTAAATCCAACACCATATTCTTGGATGATGTTGATCCCTCATCAGATTGGATTGTGGAGACCCAACCAAGATTTTAGTTCACAAGGGTCTAGACAAGATTCTCTCCCAAAAATGTTGCATAAGCACTCTAAATCTTCCCTCTTGGGGCATTAGGAAATCCTTTGAATTTGGGCTAAGCTTGATTTAAGATAGCCCACTAGGCTAGTAATGGTTGTACCTTTTAGAAAATGTGTAATAAAGATATTAACTTTTTATCTTAGAAAGAAAAGAAAAACAAATATATAAATATCAATGTTACCAGACTTGGAATCGACAATGAATCGCCGAGGCAAAAGAGCGAATGGTGAATGATCCAAACCTATCATCGTCATGAAACATGGAAATGTGAATTAATATTTAAAGTTTTAAGTTTTAAGTTTTTAACATTAAATCTTTAAAGTGTAAATCAAATCATCAAATTCAAATGCATAATCCTTAGAGAAACTAAGCCAAGCCTTGTGTTCCTCAAGGCTCAATCACCAATGTATGGACTCTTGAGTTTGACTGTCACCTTGTATTTCCTTGTTGCAAAGACGAAGATGTAATGGACAAATACAAGTTCATTTAACCACTTTTGTGTCAATCAGTTATGCTTCTTGGAATGTACTTTCTCAAACATGCTCCAGTTGCGCTCGCAACCTAAAGCACTACAAGTCTGGTTCAAGATTCGAATGGAGAACCTCTTTAGATCTGGTGTATCACTACCCAAGTTTTTCCACCAAAGACCTAGCAAGCGACAAGGGTTCGCGCATCCATCTTGAAGATGATAAAAAGTCATTACTAAGTTCATTAAACAAACAAAATAATGAAATTTAATAAATTGATGAAGTCTTCAAGGGTACCTTGCAACATCTTAGTCCTTTCCCGTATAGCACTGGTATAGGCAAATAACTTTGATGGTATTCTATAATGTTGTAGTTGAGCAATAACACGACTTTGGACCTCTTGATCAAGGAAGCACCTTTCAAGGCACGTCATGAGTCATCTGCCAACCTCCCCGTCCTCATTGAATCTAGCCTTATCATAAAAATATTGTGGGTTTAAGAAATACCCAACAACATGTAAGGGGGAATGCAATTGCCTATCCCAACGTGCATCAATAATGTCCCAAAGAGGCATATACTTGGCCTCCTCATCCCCATTTCTTCTTTTGATGGCCTCCATGGCGAGATCCATCGCCTCATAAATGTAACCCATAGAGGGTTTGTCACCATCAACCATCCTGAAAGATCAAACTTTCAAATTCAATTAAATCTGAAAATGAAAAGTTAAAGACTTGAAGTACCTCGGAACTCTAACAATTGACTCTGTCACAGCAATAATCTCTTCGGCATCTTTCCAGAAACCGTCAATAAACACAAGGGCAACAATTTCAATGGCTTCGAGGGTCTTTGTATGTTTAGAAGCCATCCCCTTGAGTCGCAAAAACATCCTCTTTAAATTTATCTTTTGTTGAACCACAAATTACAAAGAGATGAAACTTGTTGCAAATCTTGTCACTACAGGTCGAACAAGTTCTTTACCTTCAGTGTATATTCTCATGGTGTGGAGGACATTAGTGTGATTGTAGATGTATTTCGTTATGGATTTTGCCTTATCCACAACCTCATGTATCCAAGCAAGTTTTCCAATGTCCTCAAGCATTAAATCTATGCAATGGGTTGCATAAGAGGTCCAGAAAATCGTGGGGTGCCTAACCTCAAAAAGTCTACCAGCAGCCATATAATTAGCTGCATTGTCGGTGACAATTTGTAGAACATTTTCTTCTCCCACTTCCTGAACAACTTCATCATTTCACAAATAAGTTGAGCAGTCTTAACCTTGTTCGAGTCATCCATCGATTTGAGAAACATTGTCCCTGCAGGACAAGATACAAGGAAATTTATTAAAGTTCTATTCTTTTGATCTGTCCATCCATCACTTATAATGGTGCACCATGTTTCTACCCATGATGAACGAAACTGGGCAAGTATGAGCATAACATCATCAACACTCTCTAATAGTGAATATGTCCTAAGGCTCTCAGATGTAGGGGCTTTGGACCCCAGACCTGCAATAGCAATTGGATCAACCATAGATTGCCAGTAAGGGCTTTTGGCACAGTGAAAAGGGATGTCGGAATAGTACTAAAAGTTGGCAATGGCCTTCCTTGCTTGACCATGGACATTCTTTTTCCAACCACTGGCTTCCAAGCTAGGTTGGGAACCAAGTTTTGTGAGGGAAGCAAAAAATGTGTGTATGTTGCCACCTCCCGTGCTCAAATTTGTAGGAATGGAAGGAGGTAGCATTTGGTCTCGACTTTGAGTCATGTTTGTAATACTTGGGCCCAACATTGAGGATTCAGCGGAGGGAGGTGACACAAGGTTATTGGAAGAAAACTGCCCAACTCCAATACTTGCTTGTTCTACAGTGATCCTTGTTTTCTTGGCCTTCAGCTCATTGAATGTATCAATAGCCAAGGCTGCCTGGTGTTTCACATCTTACTCAGCTTTTTTGCAAATACCAATGTCATGGCATGGCATCTGAGCAAGGTGGAACTTGAATCTATAAATGCCCCCACTACATTCTTCTTTGCAAAATTTACATAGGAGCTTGCTTTTTCCCGGAATTTTGTCACAGTAAGCACAAGCAAAGTCCTTCTCCCTGGGCATTTTCACAATTAATCTTTGGCTGTTGTTGAAGGTAACTATGTGGTTGGCCCCTGCATATGTCTGTAACAGGATGCTAAAGGTCCAAAGTTCAAACTTCAAATCCCTGTAACAAAAACAACAACAAACAGTATAAGATTTAGAGCAGGAAGCTTGCAGCCTTGCACACAATAATGGATAGTATTAGTAATTTATTATTATTAATTTATTACACAATCAATAATGGACCTGGAACCGTGGAGCTGAATCGCGTTGAACTAGAACCCGCGTGGAGCGAAATAGAGTGGCACTGGGCCCTGGCGTCGAACTCGGATGGAACTAGCACCAAACTGGGATGGAACTGGCGTCGAACTTCCTCTTGAGTCACCAGAACTGCAGGGGTGGAACTAGTGTGGAAACTGCATGGAACTAGCGTGGAACTAGCATGGGAACTGTCGCACCAGAACTTCAACTTGCCACCGCACGAGAACTCCAACTTGTTGTCACGTGCTGAAACAATAAGAAACGACAGCTAAATGCCAAATGCCATCGCCGTGGGAGTAACCCCACGAAAATTAGCGGCCACAATTTTCACCTTTTCACATTGCCGCTAGTTAACAAAAACATGATTTATTGCGAGTTTGCAAGGGGCGTGGATGAAGTCAAATCAGAGCGAAAATAGTCGTGACTTAAGGGGAAACGATCTTACTCGAATCGTTTGGGGAAAGACCCAATCGGGACTCACGGTTAATCGCGACTTGCACTCGATTCTTGTTTCACTGACACACACACACACACACACACATATAATGATATATATATAATTAAAATTTTCATGTCAAATGGGTGTAGCTCATGTTGCTAAGAAAAAGTTGTTATCCTGCCCTACCCAAGTTCAAACCTCGACTTGTAACAAGCTTACTCTCTTCATGAGCCAATTGTTGATTGTTGCACTAGCCTTGAGCCTTGAAGAATACGGTTTACCCTAGGTACCATACTTGAATTTGAAGTACCAAGTGGGTTTCTCTAGGAAATATATTACACAAAGCAACAAAAAAAAATTATATGTTTTGTATCTATTGTAAACCAGTTCAAAAATTAATTGACCAATCGTTTCTTGTCCATTTCTAGTTGGCTACACGCATCTTCTTAAAGGACGGACTATAAAATGTTAAAGATTAGGTTTAGGTTAGGATTTGACATATGCAATTAAACCTTTTATACTTTAATTCATAAGCAAAACTAAAATGACAAGGTTAGATCCAGAACAACACTGCTGCAATAACTTCAAACATAATTTTTTTCATCTCTTTCAACTTTAACACTGCACTGGTCACTGCGTTAAAGTTGGTCCTTAAGATGATTTAACAAAAGCCATGTAGAGTAACAATATTATAACTGATAAAACAATAATAATGTACAAGAAATAACAGCAGTAAAGGACAGTAACAATACTAATCTCGGATTGTTTTAGATCAGCCTTATACTCAGACATTTTTAGGTTCTGATCTTGTCATTGAAGGAACAAGTCACCTAGGTGAACAAATGTCGTACCTTGAGAGAGAGAGCTTAAGAGAGCTATAGCAGTAAGGATACAGACCTCAGATTCTTAATCAACAGGAAGAGAAACTCCAATCATTTACTCAAGCTTTAGTAGCACACAAGCATAGAGACACAGTCACGATGAAGACACACAGTCACACTAGATGAGAGACGCACAGTCACACTGGTAGGTGAGAGACACACAATCACACTTGAACAAGGGACACATAGTCACATAGTCACGCTTGAACAAGAGACGCACAGTCACGCTTGAACAAGAAACACACAGTCATGCTAGACAGGTGGAGCACAGTCACGCTGACAGGTGAAGCACAATATGAAACAAAGAAACTTTGTTTCTTACAGAAATAACCAGCGTAGATAAGCCAAATTAGAGTAATCCATGAATATAAAATATATGATTGATAAGAGATGATATTACAATGAGAATGTTTGCTTTTATAAATACCCATGTTGGGTGACCTTTGGTAAAGAGGCATAACCTTTTATCAAGGTGTCTCTTCATTAAGTATTTTGTTTATTTAATTATTAGTGTTTATTTATTTATTTATATATTTTGTTCATTACATTGCCTTCCCCTTAAGGGAAGCTTTGTCCTCAAAGCTTTATTAATGACAAGGCTTACGTTTGATTTCTTACTTGTAATGTCATTTTTTTATCCTTTATTTCAGTACTTGCAACACTTGACGAAATGAGGTGATACAAGTTACGAATTCCAAGGAAAAAATGTCGCGTCGTCTGTGATGTGGTCCACCCGAAATCTGTTTTTATCGGAGGTGGTTGTTGATCGTCTTATTGGATAAATCTTCTCGTTTTCTTCTCAAGTTGTAGATTTTGTGTTCTTTCGCTTATGAATTTATAACCCCTTTGTTTATGTTCATTTTAACCCTGTCATTGGTCAAAATGCTTTTTGTAGTTTGGGTGTAGGTAAGGAGTTATTGTTGCTTGTTTTTCTGCTAGATTGACTTCCTTTTGAACTGTGATGGGAATCGAATTGGTATTCACTTCTTCTTCCTCAACTGCAATTAGTATTTCAAATAGTTTGGATGCTTCCTGCTGGATTTGAACTAATTTGTTCTCTAATAGATTATTATTATTCTTAATCCCCTCAAACCTTTCGTCTTACGACTGTTTGTCTTTTTTTAACTTCTTGAATTGTTCTTCTAGTTCTTGATTAACCTTCTTAATTGCGAAATTTTCTTTGTCTTTTCCCAATAATTTTTGTTGGAGAGTGGAGCAACCGAGTTCGGTTGATCTCTCAATAATCAAATCCGACTACCATGTTGGATGATAAATAAGAATAATATATATTAGATGATGAACATTACAAAGATGTCTTGGCCTTAAATATGGCTTGGACATTCATGATGAGGAGACGCCTCCTTTCATACTAACCTGACTTATAAATTATTTAATTATTTAATTATTTTCTTATTTATCTTCGTTACATTGCCACTCCCTTTAAGGGAGCATTGTCCTCAAAGCTTAAGTATTTTCCTAATGTTGTTCTTCATTCTGACTCGGTGTCGGTATTAGAATCGGACGAGGTCTCTTGAGCAGAGAATTGCACTTCCTCTCCATTGATGATTTTGCACTGTATTGTCTGGTTGTTCTTACATTTATGACCAGGGGTCCAGTCATCACCGCATCGACGACATATGTTTTTCTTCTTTTTTCTATTATCAAAGTAACTGTTAGATGACTTCGATCTATTTTCCATTTCATAGGCATATGATTGAGGTTTGTGGCATTGATGACCGGGTGACCAAGTATCTGCATAGTACCTACATTGTGTCTCTTTTTCTTGCCAATAATGGTTATCGCCTCTTGTTTTAATTCCTTCCAATTTGCGTTCTGCAGCTTTTGCTTTATGTCTTGCTACTTCTACAATAGGTATGTCATGCAACTTTAACTCTTTTTGGAGGTATGGTTTAAGACCTCCTAAATAGGTTTCGAGTCTTTGCTTGTCAGACAACCCAAATGCTCGTGTCGATAAGGATTCCCACTGATGTGTGAATTCCTCAACGCTTCCAACCTACTGTAATCTGGTAAGTTTACTGAAAAATTCATCTTCTTTGATTCCTTGAAACCTATTAAAAAAAATCATTTTTGAACAAGTTCCAGGTGTAGGTAAAATTATCTCTCTTCCACCATAAGTACCAATTATAGGCGTACCCTTCCATATGCATTGACGCATATTTCACCTTCTCCTTGTCAGATTGAATATTGTAAATGTCGAAGTATTCTTCTGCTTTGTTTAGCCAAGCAACGCATTGGTCTTCACTCCCATTGTATTTCGACAACTCTATTTTTGCCTTAGGTGGGTACACTTTGTGACGACGATATTGATTTCCTTTTGCTTTACGGTTTGATGGTGGCTCGAAACTACTGGACGATGAAAGTGACATATTTGAACTGCTTCGCTATTGGCGGTGATTTTTAGCCTTTTTATTCTCTACTATCTTACTGATAGCATCTATTTTGTTTTTTAATCGTGCCTCCATATATGGCAATACTTTTGTTTCTATCTCTTACTTAAGCGTCGAATTTTTAATCTTTATTTCTTTTTGCAATTCTTCTTGATTCTTTGCGAGTGTTTCCTGGGTGGCAACATGAAATGAGGCATCTAAAATGTCTAGACTGCTGACTTGGCTTGGACTGGGTATGAGCTTTTGTAACATCTCGATTAATGTATTATGGTTCTACGTCATGGTGCTCATGTTCTATGTTAAGGTGTTTATGCTTTGAGTCATAGTACTCATTTTGTCATCCAGGTCTTTTTGTTTTTCGCTCAAGATGTCAAATTTGTCATCCAGCCTTCTTTCTAGTACCAAAACAAGCTCGTCTTTGAGAATTGTGTTGTTATTCTGCATCTCTTCCTTCAAGCCTTTTTGGTTAGCGACAAGAGACTTGATGTCCTCCATTTTTTCGATTTTCTTTTTTAGCTCCGCCATGGTCTTGGACCTTGTATGCAGAGGTGTGTACTTCCAAGCTATTTTGGCTTGTGAGAGATTTTTTTTTAAATGAGATTTAAAAGAATAATAATTAATTATATATTAATTATTATATAATAAAACCTTTATTTTATTATGTTGTTTTAAATATAATAAAACAAAATTAAATATTATAATAATTTTATATTATATTATTTTGAAATAAATATTATATTATAATATTATATTATATATTATAATATTATATTGAAGTATTACATTATAATATTTAATTTTTTTTTTCGGCAGCACTTAGGATGAAGTGATAGGTGGTGAAATGGAGCAACGGAAGAAATCAAGGATTGATGAGCCGAGTCCAAGCTCAAGTAGGAGTTGATGAGCCGAGTCCGAGCTCAGAGTGCAGGAGCGAATCCTCCTGCTCTGATACCAAATGGAGCAACCGAGTCCGGTTGATCTCTCAATAATCGAATCCGACTATCATATTGGATGATAAATAAGAATAATATATATTAGATGATGAATATTACAAAAATGTCTTGGCCTTAAATATGGCTTAGAAATTCATGATGAGGAGATGCCTCCTTTCATACTAACCTAACTTATAAATTATTTAATTATTTAATTATTTTCTTATTTATGTTCGTTACAAAAAGCTTGAATCTTCTCTTCTAACTTTTGACTACATTGAACTCTATCTTTTGCCTTCTTGATTTGCAGCAGTAATTTCTTATTATGATCTCTTAAACAAGAGATCTCTTCATCTTTACTCGCAATAACCTTGTCGAAATCCTTGTGTATCGTCTGTATTGATTTCTCATCTCCTTGCAACATCACCTTTGATATTTCTCTAAATTCTTCAGATGACGCGACTTCTAGTTCTGACTTCATGTTAATGTCCTGCAATGTGATTTTTTTCTTTCTGTAGGGAAATGTCCTAAGCTTTTTTTCAGAATTTAAGATAAAAGTTCCCAATGTTTCTAACCACGGTAATCCCAAGATTAGGTCACCCTCACTACTCCATAAGGATCTAACTATAAACTGCGAGACACCAGTATAATCTCTAATGTAACATTGTAAATCACTTATTGCATATTCTTTGGTATTCCAAAAGTCTAACCTCTCACCTATATTTGACTCTGGAATTGATAACTCATTAGCAAATCCATCACTAATATAATTATTGCGTTCGCTGGGAGCAATAGAAATAGTAATGTCTTTCCCTCTAATTGTTCCTTTTATTTGGAATAACATTGAAACAGAAATTTTTAAAGTGCTTGGGATTCTTCCTTGTTTTTTGCTCTAAGACTCCATTTCTTTTGTTAATAAATATGCCCTTGATACTAATATTTATATCTTAAAAAACTTCTTTGATCTTAACACTTTCCCTTATAACTCCTCCTTTTTTTTTTTTTAAACTAAACTTATACTTTTTTTCACCTTTAATATATATATATATATATATATTAACTCACAAAAACCTTTTTTATAATTTAAATTGAAATTTTCACTTTTAACCTTTAAATACCCCGTAATAATTAAATATCCCTCAAAGATTAACCTTTAAGGCCTTGATTTTTATTTGTCCAAAATCACGATCGTTGTGAATGATAGTTTGGAACAGTCACGACTTATCGATGGTGACAATTATGTTGCCTTGGTTGAACTGTATGCCTTGGTTTGGAACCGTCAACTATATACCTACTTCCCTTCACACGGTGACCGATACAGTTAGATGTCAACACACCAAAATTTAGTGACGACCTAAGCAATGGCACTGGACTTTTTTTAGGCGTTGGTTATTGTGGCAGCTTAAAGACAATGATGAACACACAAACCCTGGCGATTATAACTCTAATACCATAATTCTTTTCTTTTGATGTGACAGCAACGATTGCTCTGAATGGTGCTCAATACAGACGGAAGGTAGGCAGGTAGCTCAATACCAACGAAAGGAAGCTCGATAAGGACAACAATGGCCACGAATTTTTTTTTTTATAATTGCTCGATGTTGGTTTTGTAATTTCATACTCTGCACTAAAACCAAGTCGCGATTATGTTTATGTGTATTTAACGATCTTTGAGAGTTATAGATCACCCTGCGTAGATGAATGGCGGTTGTGTTGGTGACTTTTGCAGTGGCCTTCACGCAATTTTGGAAATGGCCAACAGACAAACCAAAAATGTGGGGATGGGTAAGGTGTGGTGATGTTAGGTGTGACGAGATGAAATGGGGGCGTTGGTGCGTAAAGTAGGAAGGACGTGAGTGGAAGGACGTGGTAGAGGGAAGGGCGAAGAGTCGCATTTGGTTGAAGCGCAAGTGAGAGAGATGAGAGACGGTTGGGTGAGAGGGAGTCAGCGTGGGAGAGGGAAGAGTTGTTTGGACGCGGAGAGGACGGAGGCGTGAGTCGATTGGAGTGAAGCGAGCAAGAGGGAGGCAGGTTTGGGACTCGGGGAAGATTGATGCAATCAATGGAGTAGCAGAATAGAAGTTATGAAGAGTGTAGTGCATGGAGATACTAGAGTTCTGATTTATTGGTCAAAAACCTGAGGCAGATCAAAGACCCAGTTTTGAAGAAACTTCCAAATTTATTTGGCCAAAAGCCAGTATCAGCCGAATGCCCAAGAAGGGGCTCTGATACCAATGAAACAAAGAAACTTTGTTTCTTACAAAAATAACCAGCATAGATAAGCCATATTAGAGTAATCCATGAATATAAAATATATGGTTGATAAGAGATAATATTACAATGAGAATGTTTGCTTGTATAAATACCCATGCTAGGTGCCCTTTCGTAAAGAGGCATAACCTTTCATCAAGGTGTCTCTTCGTTAAGTATTTTGTTTATTTAGTTATTAATATTTATTAATGTTTATTTATTTATGTATATATCTTGTTCATTGCACAGTCACGCCTAGTGCACAGTCACGCCGAGTACACAGTCACGCAAGCAGGTGGACAACAGTCATGTTGAGCGGGTACACAATCATACCGGGCGGGTGGACACACAGTCACGCACAGCAAGTACACAGTCACGCACAGCAGGTACACAGTCACGCACAGCAGGTACACAGTCATGTTGAGCAGGTACACAATCATGTTGGGCAGGTGGACACACAGTCACGCACAGCAAGTACACAATCACGCTGAGCAGGTACACAGTCATGCTGGGCAGGTGGACACATAGTAACGCAAACCAAGTACACAGTCATGTTGGCGGGTGGACACACAATCACGCATAAAAGGAAGAGATCTGGAAACAAAAAAAATAAGGCAGTGAAACCCTAGCAGCAACAAACAAAAAAATTAGACGTCAACCACAGATAGAGCTGAGATATTTCTTGATGGATGATTACAATGAGGGACAAAAACTTGCTTTTCTAACTTGGAAGGAAATCTACAGGAAATCTAGAAAGGTCCTTCAACCCTATCTTTTAGGGTGAATATCAATACAACATAAAATAAAAATAAAAATAGGTTGAGTTAGGATAGGTACCAAAGGTGCAATGGTAAAATAAAAACCATAAAATAAAATGGTTCAATCCTCTTACAAAATAATTTGACCAATGGTCCAAAAAATAAAAATATAAATTAAGTTGACTTAGGATAGGGTAGCAATGGTCCAAAAATAAAACCATAAGATAAAAGTTAACATACCAAAGGTACCCACACCATAGGGACACTAGAACTAAGTAAAAGATAAAGGACCAAAAGTCAACCAAAGGGGTCACAATAAGAAGGTAAGACAACCCTCATACCCATAAGTCCAAGATGTACCATAAAGGTGGACAAACAAACCCCTTTTTACCCAAAGGACCAACAAGACCAAGTACTTTAAGCTTTTCTATCTCAAGGTATATTGTCACATGTATTTTTATCATTGCTGTCTAAGGAGGAGATCCAAACTAGATGATGTGATCTTCTGGTCCTCAATACTGCTCCTAAGGGTTAGTTGCTAGTGACATCATCAAGGGGTGGCCAGTCCCTTCAGAAACAACCGAGCAAAAACCGAATAGGAGAGAAGACATCACACATCATCATCTTGGACAACTTGACCAAGATCCACCTGGTTAACTGACCATGAATGCTCCTGCAGGAATTGCTTGCTCCCAGACCAAGAATCAGCCTGGTCCCAAACCAGGAAGTCTCTGTCTCAATCTGCAAAATCTGCTTGGACATCGTGTCTAAGAAACTCTCTGGTCCCAGACTAGAATACCCTGGAGACATATAGGGGCCCTAACCATATGTTAGGGACTTTGCCATGGCATCAACCTGCTTGGTCCCATACCAAGAACCCCAAGAGATTACTGGGGGCCCTAGGGTCTTACTCTGCCTTAGTTAACTGACTAGGGTACCATCCTCCCTGAGAATGGTTCTCGTAGTTGCAAACATCTTGGTAACTAACCAAGTGCCTCCATTCTTAAAGAATGGCTATCAGCCCTAGGTTGAGCTTCAGTCCAGAACTGAATTATGTTGATCAATTCCTGGTAACTGACGAGTCACCGCCATTCTCTTGTAGAATGGATCTCGATGTTGCTCTATCTTTAACATAAGAATTGTGAGTCTTTAGAATTGTGTTTGCATTCGATGCACCTATAGCTCGTAGTTGTCTTATAAATGTTTATATCCTAATTTCTTGCAAGTTTGATAGAGTAGTTTAGAAAATAGGATCAAGGTGGGTTTGGAAGCAAAATTATTGTATTTCAATTGATAGAGCATAATAATGATAACAAAATGTGAAAAAACACGTGATTCTCAAAAGGAACTCCTTAAAAAGCCTGCTTTATGCGATCATTCATGAATTGTACATTGCCTGCCTATGGAATGAGATAGAGAGAAGATTTAATGGACAGGCTTGGAGCAAGTAATGTGAGAAAGAGAATACATTTAAGTATATATTTTTCCCACGCAAATTTTCAAGCAACAAGTCACAACTAGATTCTACAATGAATTGAAAGGCCTTTCTTTAAATATGTGGTAATAGTGGAAATCCATGATAGATTGAGATAAGAATTAACCATGTGGATTGTCAAGTAAGCCCATTTGTAACTAATTTTTTTGCCTAGGTTTATTAAGAATAGCTTGTATGCCTCATAATAAAGCTACATTCCTATGCAAAATGCCTATATTGTAGACTTCGTGGAGAACCAGTCACTAGCTAAAAGAATCTGTCTTTACTGCTTTTAAGGCAACAAGAATACATATATGTGGCAAGTTGGCAACATATTGAAAAATACAAAATGTTCTTAGGTTTAAGATTAATCCAACTTTTTAGATGGAAACCTAAAATTTCACCCGTACAATCCAATATAGTTGACATCATATCCCTTACAGTAAGCATTTAAAGGCATGTCTCAAGCTGAAACACGACCCTAAAAACTAAACCCCCAAATAAGTATAACACGTGGTAATCTCGATGTCCCTCTCGTGAAAGTGGAAATGTAATTAGAGAGTGCACACTTCACTACATCGAGAGAGACGAAAAATTATTTGGGTATAGAATTCGAGCAAAAGTTTTATGAATAAGATATTGAAATTTGAAACTCCATTAATAAAGGCAATGTGGAAGCAGATTGGGTTGACAACCCTACAAAAGAAAAAATCTAGCACAAGGATCATGAAGTGGCTTCTTTAACAATAGGCCTCCAATACTTTGAGCATGTGCAAGTATTTCTTTGACATGGTTGTAGTGCATCAACTACAACACATAAAACAATGGCAGGTGATATGTGCATAGGTAAAATCGATTGCCAAGCAAAATAAAGTAATTGCTAAGAATTTGCAAGCAGAATTGAATAAATACAAAAACAATACAAAATCTAGAAGCAACATGAACATTTGCAGAAGAGATATAGAGACATTTACACTCAATATGAAGGCAAATGTAAGCAATACAAAGGTTTGTCGAGTTGTGGTCTAGCGGCAACTTGGAGTAGTTGCTCTAACAATGACCCAAGTTCAAATCCTGACAAGAATGCTTCTCCACGACGTGTGGATTGCCAAATATGGGTATTGATTATATTGAATAGATGTACCCTTTAAATAGATTATTTCTTTGGCACTAGCAAGGTACCAACAAACCTTATTGTTCACTTAAGCGTGTGCAAGTGAGTCGAGCCTGGTTTTGAGTTTGTCTTTCGTAAAAAAGACAGGTTTCCACTTCAAAAAAAAAAGCAATCAGAGAATTGAAGAGACAAGGTAGAACCAAAAGAAAATGCAAACACGATTCCCAATTCAAGGGAGCTACTATAAAAACATATCAAGAGTGTGATAAAGCACATAGTATATTAAGGAGTTGAAGCAATAGATCAAGGACTATTTGACAAAATGGCCATAAAAGACGGGAAGATGAATCTAGGCAAAGTAGGTTGTTATCTCAACACATTTAAAGGCAACATTGACACCAGCACCTTGATAGTGGTCAAGAGAATACCCAAGAGGTCCTTTGGAAGAAACTTGAGAGATCCTGAAGAGTTGAGTGAGGGCATTAAATTTTAAAGAAGGGGGCAAACGCTAGCCCTAAAATGGTCATTACTATGAGTAATATAATTATGTACATGTAATGAAACTGATAGTCTAATATGACCATTGACAAGTAATGTAAAAAAATATTATGTGAAAATTTCAAACGCTAGATGATTGTTGTTCTTATGTTCTCAATCAAACAAGTATGTATTGCAAAAATATAATTTCATTTCATACCAACAATCATACAATACCTGGAAAGTAAATAGCAAAAGCATAAAATAATTACACATATATAGAGGGAATTTCTCCTTGAAATCAGCTTACCATTCATCTAATTAAAGCTTACAAGGCAACCTCCATTGCTGCTTAAAACCAACAGTTTCACGAGAAACAAAACCACCCCAACCTAAGGGTGTACAACCTACTGAAAAAAGGTACGGCTTGAATGGAAAATGAGGAATATAAGTTATATGGCCCTATACAGTTGTTGTACAACACTTTACGAATATGTCTGTACAACTGTACGGATCTATATTCTATGGACCTGTCCATACTACTATAAGGATTTGTTGTTGTAAGGATCTCTTCTGGTTGTTGTCACTTTCCAACAAAAACTATGTCTAAGCTTTCTATCTTGACCTATCTTTATACTTGAGCTCAAACTCTAATTTATCAGAATGTCATAAACCGAATCTGGTTTACATTGTCTTGGAACAGTTCCTGTTCTTTTACCACAAATCCATGGGTAAAATAAATGTATAAAGGTTATTGAATATAAGATAAGGAACTGTTCTAGGACAATGTAAACCGGATTCGGTTTATGACAGTGGTATCAGAGCCCCTTCTTGGACTTTTATGCTAATTTGGACTCTGAGTATAATTTTCAGACATTGATTGGTCTATTTCAGATTTTTTTAATTAATTAGGTCTTTGACCTTACTCAAAAGAAAGAGAGAAATTTAAAAAAAAAAGGGGGAAAAAAGGAAAAGTAAAAGCAAAGAAGTAAAAGAAGTAAAGAGAAAATAAAATATAGAAACCACACATGATTTATTAAAAAGTAATACATGGTTTATTTTCCAACAACAAACAACACATGGGTTGTTGGAAGCATTTGTGGAAGCTAATAATAAAGTTAGAATATAAAATCTAGAAGTGCATAAGAAGCCTTAAGGCAAGCAAGATTTGAATTATTTTTATTATTTTTTTATTTTTAATATCCTCCACTCCCACCATGAAATCATTCAATGGGGAAAATATAATTCTTCTTGAGCAATCCAAGAGGGGGATAAACAAAATTATCACTCAAATAAAAAAATCCCCAAATACACCCACTCTCGATGATGAAGAAGACAGTTTTGAAGAGAAGAGACTTAAAGACATCATCACCCGCAAAATTGGAACAAGTAAAGATGACATTATTCACAATGATATTGATGAGAGTCAAGCTAATGTTGTTGATAAGTATCCAAAAGATCAGGCCATGCTCGTTGATGGAGATGATAGTTTTGAGGAGAAAAGATTTAAAGTTTATGTCTCTCATAGAATTGAAATGGGTAGATATTACCTCGATGAAGAAAACATATGCGTAGAAGATGAGGACGATAAAATAAGGGAACCCATGATAGAGACTGAAGAAAAAAATGAAAACAACAAGGTGATAGAGCCTTTGTATGCATCGGATCAATATCTACTAGTTGTGGATTAGAAAGCTATAGAGTATGGACCTATAGTGGCCATTGGCATTCTAGATGCAACCCAAATTCCTCCTACTAACCATCATGATAAAAAAATGATAATATTATATTTGGGGAGAACAAAGAGCATGAAAAAACACTTGCACATTGTTCTCAACCAATTTTGTCGGATAAAGCTATTGATTTTATTGATGAAGCTGGAAGTCGTGTCCATACAAAAGCTTTCAATAGAAGGCGACAACTTCAAATATACATACTCTCAAATTTCCCCAATGAATATTGGCATGAAATTCTAATAGTTGAGAAATTCCAGGAAACTACACCAACAAGAAGAAGCAATCAATATCTACTTAAACAATATGGGAAGACTAGTCATGGTTCTACAAACACAAATGTAGATAGTGATGCAAAAGTCGTGTCTTTCCCAACTGTCGCTTGCATTCCAAATGATGGTGAACATGATGAGGGGACTAATGTTGGTAAGCCAAATGACATAGAAGCTATTACATCCATGTAGTTAGGAATTCCTATTGAGCAAGTTTCTATATATGAACAACATTTATGTTGCTCCAGAATTGAATCTTTGGACACCTTCATATGGAAATCAAGAATGAAGGATCTCAAAATTCCTTCCAAGGAAGAAGCCATGGAGACTACAATTCAAAGAAAAAAAGTACAAGACCTAGAGATTTCCAATCAAGTTGATGTCGATTTAGATGTGCGGCATCTCTATAACAACCACCACACGTCTTTGAAATTGTTAACCTTAAAGTGCACACCCACTGAAGTTGTAAGATGGAAGCCATTTACATTGCTTGACGAAATTGAGAACGCTCACTCTAGTATTTTCAACATCCAAGCGCTTAAGAATGGACATCACTTTTATATCCAAGGTCGAAGAGTATCTCTAAAAATTACCTCCATTATTATAACATCTAATATGGTATCCACAACACATGAAAACAATAGTGGAAGTAATATAATTGGATTCATTTTTGGAGAAAAAGAACACGAAGGAAGATATTCAACCTTAAAAACGATAGTCATAAACAAATTGAATGGGCATTTTCAGACGTCAATGAATGGTCCACAATTGCTCATAAATGGATTCCAAAAGATGATATGGAAACAAATAATTACAAGTTGTATTGTTTCAAAAACTCACCACATAAGCAGAAAGGATTACAACATAAAGGTCCAGGCTCACATCCAAAGAAAGGAACCAATCCATAGTACAGTTGTCAAGTCAAGCGCTTCAACATAGATCCAGAATAAAGTTGATATCCGTAAAATCATCTTTAAGGACAAAGATGCCCTTAAAAGGAGTGACAATGTAACATACATATATAATAAATTAATTAATAATAATTAATAAAAAACTAAGAGTTGTGAATTTTCAAATATTAGGTGCCCAAGCCATATTTAAGGCGGACCATCATTTGTAATTTAGCATATTCCTCAATCGTGGAAACTGACACAAGATTATTCTTCAGCCCAGGGACGTACAAGACATCCCTCAGTAACATGGGCTCCATGGATTCCCTATCAAAGCGGACTGTCCCATGCCCAACTACTCTCACCACTATATCATCACCCAATACAACCTCCAACTCCAAGCATGTCTCTGAAATCTCGGTGAACATGTCCTGAACACCTGTCATTTGACTCGAAGTTCCACTATCAATGTACCATGTGGAGGAAGTAGTGGAAGCACTCAGTGAATGCCCAACAATCATGGAATGCTCCATTTGGTCCTCAAAATCCCGGCTGCTAATGGAAGATGCTCTCTCTATACAACCACCAGCAAAGAGAGAAAACTCTCTCTCGAATCTAACAACATACTCATCAATCTTTGTTGAAGTTGTTGTCTGTTGTTTCTTCTTCTTCTTGTTTGGGCATTGTCCAGCATAATGCCCAAACTTCTGACAAGCAAAGCATTTTACTTTGCTCATGTCCTTCTTCTCACCATCCTGCTGCTTGGTTCCACCCTTGGAACCCTTCTTGGACTTCTTCTTCCCCTTTGTCGCTAAGGCCACATTCCCCTCATCTTCCTTGCTGTGAGATGTACTGCCCTGTACATATCCTCTATGGGTCTCCTCTTGTATGAAATCATCCCAAAGACGATCCCATGAAGGCATGTGCTCATGAGCAACAACAGACTAAACAAAAACAGACCATGGTTTTGTCACACCATTCAGTGTTGTATGAATCAACTCAACATCCAACACCCTCTCTCCTACTGCTCCAAGCTCATCTCAAACCTATGTAATCCTGGTAAGGTAGGAGACCATGTTCCCCCCTATTCATCCTAATGCTCTTCAGTTTCTCCCTTAACACTATTTTCCGATTTTCATTGGAACTTTGGTAAAGGTTGGTCAATGCAGTCCACATCTAATGAGCATAGTTTTCCCAAAAATGTGTGGTATGATATGGTCTTTAATGGCATCAAGTAAGATTCTTTTTGCTTTAATGTCCAGTTTGTCAAAAGTGTCCTTATCAACTGCATTTGTAGGAATAGTGACAGCATGAGCAGCAGTATCATTCACTATTTCCCATAATTCATTCTCCTGCAATATCAGTACAATCCTAACCTTCCATGGGCTAAAATTAACTGCTTCATACAACCTGTCCTCTAACCTAAGTCTCGTAGCCATCACTGCAAATAAGTCCAAAAACCTGTTTCTTCTCAAAACCCTATTTTCCTTAATTTCTCCAAATCTGAAATTTATATCTATGTGTAATTTTTAGCCTTCAACACTACTCTGATACCATAAAAATTTTGGTAACCCCAACCTGGTTTCAGTTTGAGCACTGCATATGGTTTAATGCCCAAACCCCATCATGCATATACATTTAAAAAATTAAAATTTACTGAAAACTTGAAACACATGAGATATAATTTCAATTTTTCAACTCTGAAAATTTATGACAGCCCTAATTTCTTACTAAGAAAATTAAATAAGGCAACACACATGAAAATTAAGCACTCAGATTTTTTACCAAATTGGTCTAGGAAAAACCCCGAACGGAAGACCTGTTCTTCAGAGAATTTTTTTTAATTTCTTCAGAGAATTTCATTCAACAAAATACAACAGTACTTGTCTCATTTTTCATCTTGAAAAACATGCCAAAAAACCACACTGACAAACTAATGTACAGAATGCTCAAATTTTGCCACACGCGACTATACGGACTCCTCAATTCCAATGTTGTACACTGCCTCGAAATATGTGTCATACTGACTGTTGTATGGACAGCAATAAATGATGTACACTGCCTCAAAAATCATGTTGAACAAAATTCCAAACCTTCCTCAAAAATCGTGCCCTTTTCCTTTTCGATTTTAGTGTTGTACAAACCTGTACTGCTTGCATTAATTGTTGTACAACTGCATTGAAATTTGTGCCCTCCTTTCTCTTCATGTTTCTTGGAATTTGTGCAAGGGTTTTCCCTCTGGATCTTCTCTTCTCTCTTGCTCCTCCTTTCTCCAAAAATTCTCTCTTTGGAATGTGAACAATTGAATTAGGTTTGCCTTTCCCAAGCCTTTTTGTTTGAGTAACTTCCACCTCCAAATCAATGGCTTAGATTAAAAGCCAACTAAATGAGATCTAGGGCCCATCTCATTTCCTCATTAAAATTTACTTTTTAAATAATAAATGAGAAATTAATGCACACCCACATTTAAATCTCATAAAGTAACTTTAAAATCATAATAACTGAAACTCACATTTAAAAGGTCACTTTATAAATTAAAGTCATTTCTCACCTTTTTAAAAAGCTAGGGACCACTTATTAAAGTGTCCTTGTCCACCCCAAGGTATGAATGAACAAATACATCCTAGTTAAAAATTCACCACTCACCATCTCTAATGCCTAGCACCCTCACTACATCCACGCCCTCCCTTAGCAGATACATAATAACCCATCCACCGCAATGAAAGACCCCATATCCATCATCCTCCAGAGCAGAGCAAGTTCTTTCTCAGCTTTGGAACAAACAACACCCTTCCCACCTCTAGATAACCAAGACACTCGAGTTGGAATAGAACACATTCAACTCCTTCTACTGCATGGGTGACGCCAAACCCATCTTCTGCAAGTATAACTCTGTTTATATCTGTCAACTCCAGAAACATAGCTCTTATCATTTAATTTTTCATAGGTAAACATCTTTGAGAAAATGGAGAGCCCTACGTAAGCAAGTTAAATTCGACGTTTCGGTCTAAATATCGTAACCCATCATCAGGAAAAGATTCAAAGTCTTGAGAGAAATTAAATGTTCTCCTGGTGATGGGCTACGCTATTTAGCCTGAAACGTCAAATTTAACTTGCTTACACAAGGCTCTCCATTTTCTCAAAAGCATAGCTCTTGTTCCTATCATATGGCTTGTTGCTCCACTATCCACGTACCATGCTCCAGTATCCATACACTGATCTCAAGTATAACTTTGTCTATATCTGTCAACTCCAGGAACATAGCTCTTATCATTTAATTTTTCATAGGTAAACATCTTTGAGAAAATGGAGAACCCTATGTAAGCAAGAAAAATTTGACGTTTCGGTCTAAATAGTGTAGCCCATCATCAGGAGAAGATTCAAAGTCTTGAGAGAAATTAAATGTTCTCCTAGTGATGGGCTACGCTATTTATCCCGAAACGTCAAATTTAACTTGCTTACACAAGGCTCTCTATTTTCTCAAAAACATAGCTCTTGTTCCTATCATATGGCTTGTTGCCCCACTATCCATGTACCATGCTCCAGTATCCGGACACTCATCAAAACTGCTACCTGAAAGAACTAAGACAAGTGAGAATTCTTTCTCAAATTTCTTAACATGCACTTCTACTTCAATTGAACTGGCAGCCTCAGTCTCTTCTTTCTTCTTGCTCTTCTTCTTATTGGGACATTGGCCTATATAGTGGCCATAGCTCTAACAAGCAAAGCATCTAACTTTGCTCATGTCCTTCTCGGACTTGGCTCCACTACTCGACCCCTTATTCTTCTTGCCCTTAGCTGAAAGGGCCACATTCTGCTCATCATCCTCATTTTGTTGGTCTGTCTTAGTAGAGCTCAATCTCAACTCCTCCTGTACAAAGTCATCCCAAAGTCTGGTCAATGTCAGCATGTACTCTCTAGCAACAACAGCTCGCACAAAATCCTACCAAGGTTGTGAGAAGCCATTCAAGGCAGTTCTCACCAACTCTGCTTCTTCCACTTTCTCACCAATAGCACCCAACTCATCATGTACCTATGAAATCTGGGTCAGGTATGATGTAACATTCTTGGTCTTGGTCATCTTAGTGTTCCATAACTTCTCCCACAAAACCATTTTCCAATTTTGATTATTGCCTTGAAACAACTTTATCAATGCAGCCCACATCTCAAAAGAACTCTTCTTTCCGATCACATGAGGTATCAGGCGGTCTTTGACTAAATGAAGAAGAAGGCATTCAGCCTTCACATTCTTCTTGTTGTTCTCAGCCAACTCATCAGTAGAAGTGGGAATCGTAACAACTTCCTTGGTTATTTCCCACAACTCAAGTTCCTCCAGAAGTAAAGAGACCCTCTCCTTCCATGGAGCAAAGTTGTACTCTCCCACAAGCATGTCTTCATACCGCAATCCAAAAGTTACAGACATCGTCACCAACCAACCGAAGACAACTCAACAAATCACTTGCTGCACACTGTATCAAAAAAAGCAACATCATTGTCAGTTGTACTAACCAGCAATACTCTTGCAAACAACCAACACAAAAATAACTGCACATTGTCAACCTCAGAGCCTCAGCTCTGATACCATGTTAAAATCTATCCTAAACATAGTCAACAACAAATTTCTCCAAGTCACTTATAGCTAAACATTGATTTCAGTCTTAGCAGTCACATAATAAAATTACATATCTCATGCACTTTTCCCAATGAACAGAAGCTGAAATACTTAGGTAAGAAACCAGTTTGCAGTGGAAATAAAACCAAAACATTGGATTGTAAAAATATTTGACATGCTCATTTTTGGTCTAACAGAACCTGGAAAAACCCCCTAGGGTGAAAACCAGTCAAGAGAGAGATTTTATTAAGCTTAGGAGGAATAATGTACAACAAAATTCTTCAGCAATAATTTCACATTACTTATCTCATAAATGCTACAATCCACCACCTTGAAAACAATGCCCACTTGTGGAACCAGTAACCTCAGTGTTGTACGGCCTCTCTCTTAGTCTCTTCTCAGCAACATACCTTGATTTCAGTGTTGTTGCAACTTCAACTTACAGTTGTACAGTACATGTACAACGTACAGTCATTCTCAGCAGTAAACACCTTCAAGTCTAGGGCAGAAACTCCGCCCCAGATCTTGTGCCTGTGTCAAACTGTATGGCCAGCAAACAGTAACAGTACAGCCCCCTCAACTGCAGTTGTACAGCATTAATTATTGAGTCTGTCTAGAGATACATACCCTCTTCTTTTCACAAAAATGCATGTATGAACAACCATAAATGCAACTATTGTTTTCCTTGGAGTGTGTGCCTCCCTTCACCTTGGAGTGCATGCCCTCCTTGGAAATTGTGCCCTTCTCTTGCTCCTCCTTCAACTTCTTTTCCTCGGCTCAATCTCTCTTTCTTTCTCTCTTGAAACTCATGTCTCTCCAAAAATTCTCTCTTTGGAATGTGTGCCAAATGAGTCTCATAAGCTTTTTTATTATTTCCAATAGGGTAATTGCTTGTCTTTTCGTCTTCTACAGCTAACATTAGATCTTGGCCCACAAGATCAATGAATGAGATTTAATCTCAAGTTCACTTAAATCTCTTAACTATATAAAATCAAATTACATTCGAAAAGTTACTTTCACCCTAAATTAATAAAAGTGCACTTTATATCATAAAGTCACTTTATAAAGTACAACTCACTATAATAAAGTACGTCTCACTTTAAAAATATAAACTCACATCATAAAATACTCTACAAACACCTTTTATAAAGTCACTTTATGTCATTAATGAGAACCCCTTGTTCTTGGACCTCAGCACCCAGGCACCTGATGCAAGAGTACCTCCGAGCTACCAAAACTAACAATGGAGGTGGATGATTTCTCTCTCATGAGATTCTCCTTTGTACATTTGATTTCTCTCTTGTGAGCGCTAGGATTTCATGGTCTCTTGGAGCATCTTGGATTCTAGGGTTAGGGTTTCATTTATTGAAGGCGAGAAATCAGGGTTTGGAAGCCCTTGGATGTATTTGGCAGAGAAGAGGAGGGTGTCTTGCCTTGGAGATAGTGTTAACAGGGATTTTTGCAATTGGAGGAGCTAGGCTTTATTTACTAACCCTAGCTAGGGCATCTTGGGTAGTTTAATATTGTCTTAGCCTTGAGAGGAGGCCATGGTGTGTACGTGTCGCGTTCATTGAGCATATATATATGAGATTTCCAGCAGTCAACATATTGTGTATATTGCAGATTTTATTTCAGCATTTTATCTTCTTGGGATGGTTATTTTTAGCTCTTAATTGTCTTGTTGATTTGATACACTTAAGAGAAAATTGTTTAGAGGCTTAACACTAAGATTGAAGATAATATTACAGCCATATATTGTTGTTTTGTTTGCTATTATATCTGATGTATAAGAAGAGCTTTCAGATCTGGTTTATGACTGTGAAGTTTCCCTAGAGTGCTAGGAACTCATTGGAGTGATTGGTACCTTTTTTCCTTTAAGTGCCATCAATTTTGGGTCTGCTAGAAGTGAATTAATGTGATTGTTCCCCTACTGTTTTACGCATTAGTTTACAACAGTCCTAAAGGCTGAAAATTCTAGAGTTAAGATCCAAGGAACCTTCCTGAAAGAAGGTAAATTTTCAGATTTGCACAGCTTTCCCAGTGCAAATGAAATTCCAATACTTGTTTTACTCAACTTTCAAACTATGCCTAAGGTGTTATACATTAGAACTACCTCAAAATTCTGCTTCTATACAAATAGCATGCTAAAGAAACAAAAGATGAACTATGAGATGCCCAAAGAAAAGTTACTGTATCATATAATCCAGAATTTGCTTCCAACCTAAAGAAAAATAAAAATCACATACAAGGAGTCCAATATACCTGGTAAACATTTTCATAACCTGACCCTTTCATTCTGAGATATGCTGATGCCATTTCACACCGAACTCCTCCTGTGCAATACCTGTCCCCAAGATCACATTCAAGCAAAATTATCATAAAGGTTGGCCTAGTTATGCAATATAAATCAAACTAAACCATCACATTAATGGACAGCAAAATCTTCCTTGTGTCAATACATGCTGGAAACATGGTTTTCCTTATTTTAGAAAGTTTCAACAAAACAGACAAGAAAAGTAGAAAGATAATAGCTGAACAGTAAATTCTTTAAGAATAATGGACTGGGCCAGATTCGTCATCCCTAGGCACTGGTGGCCAAGGCTCCAGTGCCAATGATGAGTTGATTGCGAGAATGGTGGAAGCCAACAAATTGAAGAAAAACTACTGCTTGTGAACCATGACATCCATAGATGAAAAGTTTTGTGGGAGAAACCGACAAAATTTAACTTGTAAACTGTGTGGGCAGCACATGACAGGAGGGTTGGCCAATTGAAATATCACCTGGCTAGACACAAAGGGCATGAGGTTGGGATTTGCACTAAATCAACCCTAGAGATTATGCAATCTGCTCATGAAGCTATTTATGAAAAGGATAAAAAGAGGGAAGAGGGAATCGTTATCAAAGTTGAACATGCTGCTAGTGGACTGGCTAGATCCTCAAGATCCTCAAGAACTCAGTGCAGTGAGAGGAACACCACATATTCACCCTCCATGAGGACTTCACCTTTATTTGTTCCAAGAACTAGAGGTGGGGCACAACCTTCCATCTAGTAAATGGTTAAATAAAAGGAGAACCAAGAAGCAGACAAGGTTGTGGGGAGGTGTCTTTTCTGGAGCAACATACCATTGAGCATTATAATGACTTCCAATCAATGTGTGATGCTATCACTATTGTTGGCCCAGAGTATAACTGCCCTACTTACAAGGAGTTACAGGGAAGAATTCTTCAAGTGGAAAAGAACAACATCAATACTAGATTGGAGGACCTAAAGAAGTCACGAGAGGCAACTGGATTCATGGCGATGTCCAATGGTTGGATAGATGGAAAGGGTAGACCCTTATTTAATTCTTGGGACAATGTTTATTAAATCTGTTGATGCATTGATGCATGTTAAAGATGCAACATTGTTGTGTGAATTGTTGGATGGGTTTATCCAAGAGACTAGTTGGAAACATGTTGTGCAAATAATAAAAGATAATGCAGCTAATTATTTGGCTGCCAACAAGTTGCTAATGGAGAGGCACCCCACATTATCCTAGATTCTCTATGCTGCCCATCATCCCATTAACGCAACAACACTTTTCATCAACCCCGCCTATGCTTACTCATATAGCTCTTATTTTGATGGAAAGCCTATAAAAGAGTTCCTACATGTCTCCAGAGGATGGTACCTATCATGCAGCTCACAAAACAATTAACTATGAGATAAAGATGTATTGGGATGCTAACAAACTATTTGGCTTTGTCAATGATGCCCAAGAAAGGAGTATTTTGATCCATGTAAACCATTGGAATTTACAATTCTAATTACGTTTTTTATTTGAAAATTGAATTATGTTTTCTTTATTTCATATTTTCCATTGTAATGAAATGTAATTTAAGTAGTTTTTTTCCTTATTTGTTGTAGATGCTTGGTGGAAAAATTATGGTACAAAAGCACCACTCTAATGGAAATTTTGTTAAAGATAGTGCAACTGTGAAACCCATTCTCAAGGAGGATGGTACCCTAGTCAGTTAACTAGGGTTCCCGGTTAATGAAACATGCAAAGTAAGTCCCTAGAAGGTACCCTAGCGCATCTAGTAGTCTCTTGGAGCTCTTGATTTGGGACAAAGCAGGTTGATGCCATGGCAAAGTCCCTAGAATGTGGCTAGGGCCCCTATTTGTCTCTAGGGTATTCTAGTTTGGGAACAGACAACTTCTTGGACACGAAGTTCAAGCAAATCCTGCGGGTTGAGACAAAGACTTTCTGGTCTGGGACCAAGTAGTTCCTACAAATACATACCTGGTCAGTTAACCAAATGGATCTTGATCAGTGGACCAAGACGATGATGTGTGATGTCCTCTCTCCTAAATGGTTATTAACTTATTGCTAGGTTGTTTCTCAAGGGACTGGCCACCCCTTGATGATGTCACTAGCACTTGACCCTTAGGACAAACATGGAGGACCAAAGGATCACAACATCTAGTTTGGACCTTCCTTATACAATGATGATAAAACGCATAGTTATTGTATGGAACACATGTGGACAATATACCTTGAGAGAGAAAGATTAAAGTCCTTGGTCTTGTTTCCCCACCTTGATGGTACACCTTGGTCTTGTGGGTAAAGGGGTTGTTTCCCCAAGTTGATGGTACACCTTGGTCTTGTGGGTGAAGGGGTTGTCTTCCTACTTTGTTGTGACCCCTCTAGTTGACTTATGGTCTTATGATTCCTTATTGGTCCTAGCACCCTTCTTGTTTGTGGTACCTTGACCCTTTTGCTACGATGACTTAACCTTATTGTTTTTATTGTTTTTGTTTTGACCTTTGATACCCTATCCTAAGTCAGCCTAACTTTATTTTATGATTTGATTTGGTAAACCTCCTAAAAGCTAGGTTAGTTATGTGACCCTTCTAGAAGGCTTGTCAAGATTATAAATAAAGTCCAAAGCTTCATTTTTACAGTGTGTCTTGACAAGAGAGAAGTTCAGATCTGTTTCTTTGTCTGCTCTAGGGTTTGTTGCTGTTCGTTTAGCTTGACATATTGGGCCTTTACAGTTGCTTCTGCAGGGCCGTACCTCCTACTGCTGGTTTGAGCAGGCCATGACCTCTTTACTGTTGATCCGTGACCTCCTTGCTGCTGGTTGAGCAGGCCATGACCACTATATTGCTGATTGAACTAATCTGTGATCTTCTTACTGTTAGTTGAGCTGGGCCGTACCTCTTTACTGCTGTTTTGAGCAGACCTTGACCTTCTTACTGCTGCTATAGCTGAGCTGTACCTCCTTGCTGCTGTTTGAGCAAACCTTGACCTCTTGCTGCTGTTAGAGTGACGTCGTGACCTCTTACCGCTGTTAGACTAGGGCTGTGACCCTTGTTAACTGCCCAGATTTGAAACTGTGACCTCTTACTGCTGTTATAATTGGGCCGTGACCCTCCTACTGCTGTCAGATTCAGTTCGTGACCTGTTTGGGTGCCCTGGGCTGGGTCGTGACTTGTTTGGATGCTACAGACCTATGTTGTAACTTGTTTGGGTGCATCAAACTCAGACCGTGACCCTGTTTAAGTGGGACTAGACCTCTGACTGCTAACTGAGGCCTAGTTGTGTGTGGACTGTCATCATTTCTGATCTGCTGCCATTTGGGTTTTCCATCCTTGTTGACTGGCTTACCTTGACCACTACTGTACTTGACAAAACCCACTGTACTTTATTCTCTGTCTCAGGTTGTCTTTGTTCCTTTGGTGACTTGTCTTCAAAAGACAAGGTCTGATCCAGAAGATATCTGAGTATAAAGAAGGTCTTAACCAGACTCATACTATTTATTAGATTTGTTCATTAATTTGTTTTTATAGTACTGTTGTTACTGTTGATCTTCTTGTACCTTGCATCTCAAGTTCCAACTTTAACACAGTGATCACTGAGGAGTGTTGAAGTTGAAAGAGATGAAAATTATGTTTTAAATTGTATTAAGTTTTACTGTTCTGTATCTAGCATTGATTTAGATTATATTTATGCATTAAAGTACAAATTTTTACATTTTCTATCTCAAACCCTAACCTAACACAAATTTCAACAAATTTGTCATTCAAATCCTCAGCAAAACCTGTAGCCCTTCAGGTTGTGAGTGCAATTGGAGTGTATTTGATTAAATACACTCAAAGAAGCGCAGCAGTTTAGAACTTCCAGTAATCAATTAAAATTATTATAACTTATGACCCACAACACTCATTAAATATAGTATGACCCTCTTACAGGTTGGATTTGCAATGTCTTAATGATCTGGTTTATGTCCACTACAGTCTCTGACCGCGGGTGAGGTTGCTGGAGAAAATACCTAATGTAGACGCCAATTCATTGGACAAAATATTATCTGAGTGGAGGGTGGATACAAGGCACCTATTATAAATGAGGCACCTGAATGATTAGAGGAGGAGGAGGAGGAGGAGCAGCAACAGGCACATCGCACAAGGGAGGAGCAGCAAGCATAGGGGGCAGAGGAGAACTTGCACATCACAGAGGGTGATGTGGCAGCATCAGCACCACCTTCTACACAGATTGATACAGCTACACCCACTAGTCACCGTCAAATCGATGACGCAAGACCTTCTAGTTCCAAACAAGCCATGACCTTTCCCCGTAAAAGGGAAGGAATTGATACTAGATAGCTAGCTATTAAATTTTCATTGTAGCTGACTCATTTCTATATTTCATGACATTTTGTATTGGTTGTCCACTTTTGAGTCATTGATTGATCATTGACTAGCTATCAAGGTTTAGGATTTAGTACTAACTTTGACGTGTAATTTTTTATTCGACATACATATAAGTGTTTTTTCCATATTTATGTGCCAATGTGTTTATTTGATGTTGTTGGTTTATATTTTCAACAAATTGAAAACAATGGATTATTTTGTTCTTTAATGCAAACTGCGGTATGCTGATTTTTACCAATTTTTTCGCTGATGTTGCCAATAAAATATATTCCGGACCCTCAATGATTTTTTGTTGTAGCCGATGTTTTCAACAATGATTACATCAACCCAGCTCTGTCAAAAAGCAAGTCATATAATATTGAAAATATTAATAGAGACGCCCCCAGGATGTAGACCAGTTGGCAATAGGGTGCACTGTTAAGGCACTCCTTGTGATGTCACGGGTTCAAACCTCAACCGCACCATGTGTGCCACATGTAGGGAAGCATTGTATGTCTAGGGGTATAGTGGTAGCGGACCAGAATAGACCCTGTGTCATGCGAGTACTAGCCCAGCCCCAGTTGCCGATTCCCCTAGTTACAAAAAAAATGTTAATAGAGACCAACAGACTGAAAGCAAGTTCAGCAGATGTTTATGACCAGGATAGGTTATTGGCAGGCATTACACTGATGCTTGAATGCAGACAAGAGATGCACATTTACCATCAAGAAAAAGCTCTACCGGAAGGGAATAGAAAAAGAACCAATATAATGGCACAGCCATATGAATGCGGGGATGTTGGCCATAGTTCAATAGCAAAAGAAACATTTTAAATTCCAAAGGACAGAAGAACATAAAAATATCCCAAAAACAATTAAAGTGAATCTCTCGGTGCATCTGCACTTCATGCATAATGTAATCAGAGAAAAGCATCATCTAACACATAAATTTCTCCAACAAAGCACAAGAAAGGTCCATGATTACATTAGAATATGATTGCCACGTAGCTCATCTGCATGTCTATCTATCCAAGCAGGCAAATCACTGTACTGCCTGATATTTGGCTCCAACGTTTGAACCCCCTTTGGTGGTAAAAATTTGCCAATTCTAGTTTCATAAGTATTTCTAGCATCCAGAAGTACTACTTTTCCATGATGTTGATCATCCCCAAACTCACATTCAGATTGCAAATCCAAAGGTTCAAGTGAAATATCCAAATGCAATCCCTTGAGATTATCTTCCAGAGGCTTCCCTCCTGCTGATTCACAAAGCAACATGCTCATTATTTTGAAAGCCTTATGTTAACCTACACATGAAATAGTTAAAACAAGTCTCTTCAAAACTCTTTGAAAAAGAAATATTTGATCCAGGGCACCAGATCTTTACCAGTCATTTGGAGAACTGAATGAAACTCAGTAGCAGAGAGGTGTTTTCCAGCATTTGAAATGGAAGGTAACGTAACAGACGGATGAGAATGAAGAGTTACTACCTCCTGCACAAGATGAAAAAGGTCCTATTGGCTGCGAAACATTTGAAGGATGCATATGCATGAAATAGCATTTTAGATAATTGTGACAGAAAATAGTATAAAAGACTGCCTCTGAATTACAAATAAAACATTTTCCAAAAAAATGAAATCATTTTTACTCAAAAAACAAAAATATTGTTACCAAGACAGCATTTGTCTGTTCAGTGAGAAGCAGAAGATAGCTGAGCGGATTATAGCACAATTGAGAGCTGTAATATCCCAAATCCCGATATTTTCTAATTCTATGCAAATTTACTGAAACAACCCGGCATGCAAACTGCCATGCAAAAATTCCCTATTTTATAGCTAAAATTAGGCTAGGGTTTGTAGGATAGAATGTAACACTTACCACTGATAAGCTGGCTGGAATGCTCTTGAAAGAAAATGCATGCATCAAGAGCTGAATTGGAGATGACCTGGTACCTTCTGCCTCTAGTGATACCCTAGCAGCACGAACCCAAAATCAGCTAAGGATGACGTTTTCGGTGAAGGAGGTGTCTGATGAAGCTAAGAATTTGCAAGATTGATAGTCTTTCCGTGCTGGAGAGAATGCTTGACACATGGGGAAGTTCTGAGGTCTCTAGGCAGGCTAGCGAATTGATCTGGAGGTTTAGCTACTCACGCCCCCCTGATCCCGAAATTGTTGATAACTGCTCAGGATGAGCAAGACCGGATCTGATAATCACTGGGTACTGGAGTATGATACCGATGATGAGAATGGTGCCTGGGTTTCGAAGGTAAACTGAGATCTGAAGACCCAACGAATGATTTGGGCTTTCCAGCTGAAAACCCCTACAAACAATCTCTGATGGATACTGGATAACTATGAATAAATTGAAGAACGAATGGTGAACCTGGATGGCTTACCCTAGATGAGACTAGGGTAGATATCTCACTGCCGAAACCCCATTAGTTGAAGACGCCGTCTCCAACCCCAACTGTTGTGGCTGCACACTGTGCTGCTACTCAAGAGCTCCAAAATCAATAATTATCCAAAGTAAAGTCTCCATTCACTTTATCTTCCTTTTATAACTTTCAACTGCAAAAACCCTAACTTTTGACCTAATTAGGTCACTTTAATTTCTAATTTGCAGTTGACTTGCATGCATGTGCATGGACACTTAAATGGGTGCATGCATCATTAAATAATGCTTAGATGTCATGCATGTCGGTGGCCCTCTTTGACCTAATGGTGATATCATATTGATGCCCTAGATTTTCTGTAGATGGCATCAATCTTCAGTTGATTCCCTAACTGTCAGTAACCGCTCGAACCCACAGGAATCACATAGGTTAGCGGTTTTGGTCCTCAATGCCTAAGCAGATGAGGACATTACAGTCCTCCCCGCTTGAGATTGCTTGTCTTCAAGCAACTGCAAACTGGGGTGCTGCAATACCTGTTCACCTTCCCATGTGGCATCCTCTAGCAGTAGTTCTTTCCATTGAACCAAGTATTCCCTAATTACCCAGTTCCTAAGTTTCCTTTCTCTAGTCTGTATGATCCGTTCAGGAATCTGTATCAGTAGTCCTTCATCATCTAAAGGAGGTAATTTTGTTGATGGAGCAATGTGTTGCCCAATGGTCTTTTTCAGGTTGGACACGTGGAATACATTGTGAATTTTACTTTCCTGTGGTAGCTCTAGTTCATATGCCACCTCTCCCACCTTCCTAATTATTCCGTAGGGTCCATAGAAGCGAGGTTTTAACTTTTCCGCTCCTTTCTTTTGAAGTGAAGACTGTATATAAGGTTGGAGCTTTAAGTATACCAAATCTCCTACCTCAAAGCTCCGCTCAACCCTATGTCTGTCTGCATACAACTTCTGCTGATTCTGGGCTGTCTGTAAATTTTCCTTCAAGATTTTAAGAATATCCTGACTGTCTTGTATCCAATCCTTTGCCTTAAGAGCCCTACTGTCTCCAAATGCTAAATCTGCATAGTCCAAGGCCTCGTAGCCATATAATTCCTTAAAAGGTGTCATCCTAATAGACATGTGATAAGTAGTATTGTAGCAGTACTCCCCTAAGTGTAGCCATTTAATCCAGGTTCGTTGTTGCCCCGTTACGTAGTTCCTCAGATATCCTTCAATCCACTTGTTGACTATTTCAGTTTGTCCATCGCTCTGGGGATGATAACTCGTGCTGGTAGCCAATTCGGTCCCCACTTATTTGAATAGTTCCTGCCAGAAGGCACCTGTGAATCTACTATCCTGATCACTGACAATGGTCTTAGGTAACCCGTGTAACTTGAAGACCTCCCTGAAGAATAACTCAACTACTTGAGCTGTAGAGTAATCAGATGATATAGAAAAGAAATGTGCAAACTTGGTCAGTCTATCAACTACGACATATAAACAATCCCGCCCTTGGACCTTGGGCAATCCTGTAATGAAGTCCATGGAGACACTTTCCCACTTTTGTTCTGGAATTGGTAGTGGCTGAAGCAACCCTACTGGATGGATGTTCTCAATCTTGTTCTGTTAACATATGCTACATTCTCGTACGTGCTGCATAACTTCCCCTTTGAGGCCCTTCCATGAGAACCTCTCTCGGATCTGTCTATAGGTCTTCAAGAAACCCTAATGTCCTGATAATGGAGAGTCATGTGTTGCCTGTATGATCTTTTTCCTCAAAGTTGATTCTGGGACGAGGTATATCTTGTTCTTGTAATAGATGATGTCATCGACAATCCTGTACCTGTCATCTTGAATTTGTCCATCCAATAATTCGCAAGCGAATTTATTTTTGGAGTATTCTACTAAGAGAAGTGCCCTCCAATCTGTGGATATACTCATGAGAGATAGTGAAGCGGGTCGCCTGGATAATGCATCAGCTACTACATTATTCTTACCTTTTACATACTTGATCTTGAAATCGTAGGCTTGTACTTTGCTGACCCATTTCTGTTGGTGCTCATTCAGTTCCTTCTGCTCCAAGAAATACTTGAGGCTGTTATGATTTGTTTTGATTTTGAACTTACTGCCCACCAGGTACTGTCTGAACTTCGTGAGAACATGTAAGATGGCTAGCATTTCTTTGTCATATATGGAGTAGTGGCGCTCGTAGTTCTTCCGTTTACGGCTCTCAAATGCAATAGGGTGATGATTTTGCATCAATACTGCTCCTAGCCCTTCCCCTGAGGCATCACATTCTATTACAAATGGTTGTGAGAAGTCCGGTAATGCTAAAACTGGACAAGAACTCATAATGACTTTCATCTCCTCGAAAGTTTTATGTGCTAGTTCTGTCCATGTGAATGCTCCCTTCTTTGTGAAATCTATGAGGGGTGCTGCAAATTGGGAGAATCCCTTAACGTACATTTGGTAATAAGTGCACAGACCTAAGAAGCCTCTCAATTCTGTGACTGTTTTTGGCGCGGGCCAATCTCTAGTAGCTCAGATTTTCTCCATGTCAACCTGTACTCATTTTTCACTGATTATGTGCCCTAGATACAGCATTTCCTTCATGCCAAATTCATACTTGGACATTTTCGCCTAAAGCGAGTGTTCTTCTAGAATGCTAGGTACTTCGTCCAGGTGTTTCAGATGCTCCTCCCATGTTTTGCTGTAAATCAGGATGTCATCAAAGAATACTAGCAAAAACTTACGTAGCTGAACTCTGAAGGTATGGTTCATGCACGACTGAAAAGTCGCTGGAGCATTGGTAAGTCCAAAAGGCATGACCAAAAACTCATAGTGACCATAGTGACAACGGAAAGATGTTTTGGAGATGTCTTGGTCCTTTACTTGGATCTGATGGTACCCCGAGCGAAGATCAACCATGGAAAAGTATTTGGCACCTCGTAGTTCGTCCATGAGTTCATCAATTCTAGGGATGGGATACCTGTTTTTAATGGTCTTTTTGTTGAGTGCTCAATAGTTGATGCACATTCGCAGTGTACCATCCTTCTTCTTGACCAAGACCACTGAAGATGCAAAGGGGCTAGAACTGGGCCGAATGTATCCAAGCTCTAGCAATTCTTTGATCGTTTTCTCGATCTCATCCTTGTATCTTTTGGGATGCCGATAAGGAGTGGTGATGACTGCCTGTGTCCCCTCCTCTAGCTCAATAATGTGTTCAAAGCCTCGATCTGGCGGTCTACCTGATGGAAGGTCCCAAAATACCTTTTCGTGCTTCTGTAACAAGGCCTGAATGTCCCTTAAGTGTTGTGTGCTAGTTTCTGGGGGTTTCCTAAAGGTGACAAAACATTCTGCAGCCCATTCTATATCATCCTGTCTGAGTACTGCCTCCATTCTCTGTGACGAGACCGGTTTTGGGGGATAAGTGTTCATGCCCCTCAAAACTACCCGTTTGCCATCTGGCCCCTGGAATTCCATTTCCATTGCCCGGTAGTCTGTAGTATATTTCCCTATTGAATAAAGCCACTGAACACCGAATACTACATGAGTATCTGATACATCTACTACATAAAAATGAATCTGTCATCTGATAGTTACCTAATGTGTCATTCAATTTTGGAATCCAGTAGTTGCACTCCATGCTGGAGTTCCTAGCTACTGCTACAGTGAATCCTTCAAACTTCTCGGTCTGAATACCTCTCTTGGCTACCCAAGTGGAGTCAATGAAATTGAGGGTTGCTCCCCCATCAATCAATATTCCTACTTTGTGACCCTGTACTACTCCTCTGACCCTGAGAGTATGGAATCTTGGTACTCCAGATAATGTAGCAATGACTCCCTTTGGTGTATCACCCTGGAGTGATTATTCCTCAACTGCCCATAGTTCTTCTGTGGCTTCCTGCTCATAGTCCTCCTCATCACTGTCCGAATACACTTCGATGTAGTGAGCCTTCACCTTCCCTGCACACTTGTGTTTTGGCACCCATGGTTCCTGACAAGTGAAACATAGTTTCTTCCGCCTTAAGTCTTTTCTAGTGTCCTCATCTAACCATGTTTTCTTGGGAACATCCTGCAGGTAAGGTTTCTTGTCCTTGTCCCTAACAGGAAAGTTGGTTTTGAGAGGGAACCTATTCTTTGGGACTGAATCCTGTAGATCTCTGGCTCTGCTAATGGCATCCTACAGAGTGGGGGATTTGTAGGCTTTCACCCATCCCCGTAGTGGCTCTGTTAGGGCCTCAGTGAATAACATAGTCAACCTGCTCTCTGACACATCTGTTACCATAACTGCTATCCTCTGGAATTCTGAGATTAAGGCTTCTGCTCTACCTGTCTGTTTGAGTTGAGCCAACTCCCTGAAATGTATCTCTGGATCCTTCTTGTCAAACCTCTCCATGAGTTTCTGAGTGAACTCACAGTAAAAGTGTATGGTGTTGTGACCCAATGTCACCAATCCGTGGTACCACCACTCGTGAGCCTCTCCATCCAGGTGGAGTGTAGCCAATTTAATGGCATATGTCTCTGTCATGGGATTGAGTTGCAAATAGGTATCCAACTTTTGAACCCATATCCTTATTGAACCTCCGCGAGTCCCATCAAAGTTTGGGATGGTCAACCTACCCAAGGTCTTCTGCAACTCATAGTTGTGATTGAATCCCTTGTTGAAATTCCTGGGCCTGTTCCTACTCTTCATGTTGCAAAAATCCGAAAAAGGCATGGCTGCATGAAACTCATCCCCCAAGCCCCTGTATTCCTGCAAATAAGCCCCAAAAGGTTCGCTAGGCTCTACCTGCATGACTGGACCTCCTACTGCATCTGCCAAGAAGTGAGGCATAGTAGGCCTGTTGGAAGGTCTGCTATATATGTGCGGTGTATTCTATATATTGTTGTATGCAACCTTTCCACTGCTGCTTGTAGACCCTCGATCTACTGGTGAGGGAGGTGTACTATTGTTACCTATTTCTGGTTTCGCCGATAATCTGTTGATTGCATTGAGTACATCTTTTTGCCCTTTGGCTAAGTCTTGCAATGCAGATACTAAGTTGCGAAACTCCATCTTGTCCTCATCTTCTCCCGTTCCCTTTCCCCTGTCAGAGTGTATCCCTGTTTGTTCCATGTCTGAGCTGATATCCTCTAGTTGGATATCCTCAAAGTCCCTTGTGTATCTACTCCTTTTCCTATAGGTTACAAAAGGGTCTTCTTCTGTATTCATCTATTTCTCATTTCTTAAGCCCACAGCTGGCCCAGAAGATGGCTCTGATACCACTGTAACATCCCAAATCCCGATATTTTCTAATTATATGCAAATTTATGAAACAGTCGGGCATGCAAAAATTCCCTATTTTATAGCTAAAATTAGGGTTAGGGTTTGTAGGATAAAATGTAACACTTACCATTGATAAGTTGGTTGGAATGCTCCTGAAAGAATATGCATGCATCAAGAGCTAAATTGGAGATGACCTGGTACCTTCTGCCTCCGGTGATACCCCAGCAGCGCGAACCCAAAATCAGCTAAGGGTGACGTTTTCAGTGAAGGAGGTGTCTAATGAAGCTAAGAATTTGCAGGATTGATAGTCTTCCCGTGCCAGAGAGAATGCCTGACACATGCGGAAGTTTTGAAGTCTCTAGGCAGGCTAGCGAGATGATCTAGAGGTTTAGCTGCTCACGCCCCCCCGATCCCGAAATTGTTGATAACTGCTCAGGATGAGCAAGACTAGATCTGATAATCATCGGGTACTAGAGTATGATACCGATGATGAGAATGGTGCCTGGGTTTTGAAGGTAAACTGAGATCTGAAGACCCAGCGAATGATTTGGGCTTTCCAGCTGAAAACCCCTTACGACTGCACACGTGCCCCTGCAAACAATCTCTGATGGATACTGGATAACTGTGAATAAATTGAAGAACGGATAGTGAACCTGGATGGCTTACCTTGGATGAGACTAGGGCAGATATCTCACTGCCGAAACCCCGTTAGTTGAAGACGCCGTCTCCAACCCCACCTGCTGTGCTGCTACTCAAGAGATCCAAAATCAATAATTATCCAAAGTAAAGTCTCCATTCACTTTATCTTCCTTTTATAACTTTCAACTGCGAAAACCCTAACTTTTGACCTAATTAGGTCACTTTAATTTCTAATTTGCAGTTGACTTGCATGCATGCACATGGAGACTTAAATGGGTGCATGCATCATTAAATAATGCTTAGATGTCATGTAGGTCGATGGCCTTTGGCCCCAGTGGCCCTCTTTGACCTAATGGTGATATCATATTGATGCCCTAGATTTTCTATAGATGGCATCAGTCTTTAGTTGATTCCCTAACTGTCAGTAACCGCTCGAACCCACAGGAATCACATAGGTTAGCGGTTTTGGTCCTCAATGCCTAATCAGATGAGGACATTACAAGAGCTTATATGTTCATCCTTTAGAGCTCAGATAGAATCCGTTGCTATGGCTGAGATGGCCAGAGGAGCCCAACTCCCCGTGGCTCACCCTATAAGGAATGCCCTAACAGGATTCCTGAAATTACCAGCAGGAAATTATTTCAAGTAAGGTCTATTTGGAGCAGTGCAAATCCAAACCAATTACTGATAATGATCAGGGAGAAGTCGCAGAAGATCTATTTAAAGAGATCCTATGGTTTGATTTGCAGGTTTATGGACTTGTGCCCTCTGAAAAAACAAGTAGAAACAGGATCAATCATTGCAGACAACAGGAAGCTGAAAAACCATTTCACCCCTGTCCCTTCATCCTAGGAAAGAGAGGGAAGCAGTCATTGAAGGTGGTTGACAGTTTTTAAAAAGAATAGGATTATACATGAAATTCTGGTCAATAAGATTTGACCCTAGGGCATAAATTCCATCCAAGCACCTGGTCTGGGTAACAGTTCCATTCTTGCCCGTAGAATTATGGAATGAATATGAAAGTGATTGAAAATGGTCTAGACTCGTACGTGAGCACAGCCAAGTTCACGAAAGAAACCTATGCCAGACTTTATATGAATATAGATCTAAGCAAACACCTACAAGATAAGATTATCCTCCAACATAGATGATGAGAACATTCCATTTATATGCAGGTTGTCACAAGTATAGTCATTTTGAGGGCTTCTTGTGTGATGTAAAGCCAAAATATTATTCGAATTATACTGTTTTATGACTCAATTGTAGATCATTCATGGTGCGTTGTGTGGTCCCATGGACAAGCCCTCCCTTCCAAACGCAAAATATCTTTGACCTTCATTGATTTTTCTAAGCACATGTGGATATAATTTTTGAAACAAAAATGTCGACTCCTAAAAAAATTTAAGCTGTTTAAAATCTTTGTTGAAAATCATTGTGGTAAAACCGTAAAACTATTATAACTCTTAGGACTAATAATGGTGGAGAGTGTTGGCACTTAAATTTCCTACCTAAAATTTTGATATTCCCGATCCTAGTATTTGGAGACTTGTTTACTGCTGAGTCTAGGAAGCCTAAAGTGACGAGCTCCCTTCCATTAGTGACACATTGGGTTGAGAGCTTATAGTTGTGTCAAGTTAGCAGTCGATCAGCTTGTCCATCTTCTTGGGCTGCTAGTTCATGCACCAACAAGTACCTTGACAATGGTTGATGACGGTGCTAGCTTCTCCTCTAATTCTGGTGTAGATTAATACTTCTCCTCTTGTTTCATCCTCTAGGGTTTACCCCTTTGTACTCTTCATATTTTTGCAAGAAATATGGGGGTTGGGGAACTAAGCAACCTCCCTATTTATATGCAACAACATGCAAACCACATATATTAGAAACTCATAATGCAACATAGGGCCAAGATGTTGAAAAACACACCCTAGTGGGGCAGTCCCACTCAAGGGGGACGCCTAACCTTCTAGTCTTAATATGACAGGCCTATTACCCCCTAACATGTATGGGGTGACTTGGTCATTGTTTCCTATGTAATCTTCCACTCATTCAACAGTTCCACGGATGAGACCTATGGTTTTCTCATAGAGACTTGACAGAGACACTTTCAATTAGCTCAAAGATATCTTCGATCTAATCAGTGTACCTTGCCATATGATAAAGAGACATGGGGACATCCAATTGATACCAGTGTTGTAGCATATCCCCTCTACATGACTTATGGTAAATGCTTTCTTATGTGTGGACATAACAATAGGAGGCCACAGGTGTTACTCTATAATGGCTCATATACCCTCAAATATTATTTCAATAGCTTACGAAGCATCATGGAGTGGTTATAATGCTTTCTTATGTGTGGACATAACAATAGGAGGTCAAAGGCGTTACTCTATAATGGCTCATGTATCCTCAAATATTATTTCAATAGCTTAGGAAGTGTAATTTTTTGGCGTTCACCCTAGCACGGTTTCAAGTTGAGAATTAAAAGAGGTTAATGCCCAACCCACATATGAATGACTGCTGCAACTTCATATAAAATATCAAACTTAAAACCAATGTTACAAAAATCGCCGATTTATCGGCCACATCGCGAGATATCGCGATGTTTACTCCACGCCAATAAAATCGGGAAACATCGCGCCGATAATTTGCCGATGTTTAGGACGATTTTTCCACGATTTTTCCCATTAAAACCATGAGTCGATAGTTGACATCGTCGGCTGGTTGACATAAGCCAAAGGCCCGAAAGTTAAAACTTAAAACACAAACATTTTCGTGGTTTTAACTTTTCCTGTTCATCCGTCTGAGCTAATAGGGCACGCCGCAAAGGAGGAGAGTGAACTCAGTGGAGATTCGAGAACGCAAAGGAGAAGGAGATAGGACAGGGGTTTACGAGGTTACCATTCGTCTGAGCACGCGAAGGAGGAAACTCAGGACTGGAGAACGTGAAGGAGAAGGAGATAGGGGCCAGGGCACACGAAGGAGGAGATAGGGCACGCGGACAGAAGAAGGATGCAGGCGACAGAAGAACAGTTCGTGGACAGAAGAAGAGGACGCACGTCGCAGGTGGCAGAAGAACAAAACACTGGTAGGTTATCAGTTTTAATTTTTTTTTTAAATTTAACCCTTAATTTTTAAATTTTTATAAGTTAAAACCCTTCTCAGCTTAAGGATTTTTGTGTACATACTATGCCCTCCTCAATGCTCATCCCTCCTCAATGCTCATCACTGAACAGTCAAGACTCCAGATATAAAATTATAAATATTAAAATTTTAAAAACCGTGAAATTTGGATGCTATAACTTATAAACCTATAAGTTTTTTTTTTTAAATTAAATATGAACTTGAGCATGGGAAAACATAAAAAAATTTAAAATTCAAGAATCAAAACAAAGCTGTAAATAAATTCAAGTTTTACGAGTCATGACAATCACCAATGAGTCATTGACTCATCTTTCAACTTTCAAGTGCGACTGTCTTGTGGGATTTGTGCCTACTTGAATTTTGAAATTAGAAATTAGTAATTACATAAAAATAACTTTAAAAAAAACCTCATTTTAAAGTTTTAAACCCACAATTTGTAGTTTTAGTTTGTGACTTTGTCTAACTTTGAGAAGAGAGGGGAATCGGGGACAGTTGGAAACACAATGTAAATTAATTTTCATTTTTAGTTGTTGGTTGTTTGTCTGATTTGCTATTTTTTGCAATAAAAATATGCTAAAAACGTTTTTATTTTTATTTTGCAGGTTCAAAGTTTCAAGCTAGTTTTCACTTCCAGAATCCATATTACAAAGTTACAAACATGTCGAAGATTTTGGATCCATTTTGGGAGTATGCAGAGCCGGTTGATCCACATAATCGGCAAAAGCTTACATGGAATATGTGTGGGAAGGAGATGACGAGGGGGATAAGTAAGCTCAAATACCACCTCGCACAACTTGCAGGGCATGAGGTGGATATTTGTAAAAACTCCACTCTTGAAATAGTCCATAGGGCCAAAATTGAAATTGAAGGTATTGGCAATAGGAAAGATGAAAGGGAAGCTTTGAGGCAGGAACTTGGAATGAGAGCAGCATTAGGATTCGAGACAGCCGGGCACACTTTAGGGGAAGTGGGGAGTGAGACCTTATCCTCATCTTCCGTCATGCCTTCAACGACACATTCTATTTCTCACTTTTTGTCGAGATTTGGTCCTGGTGCACAACCAAGTATAAAGTCAATGTACAAGATAAAAGAGAAAAAGGAAGCAGATAAACTTGTGGGTCGATGTCTTTTGTGGAGTGATATTCCATTCCACTTTGCGAGGAACCCATTCTACGTGCCTATGTTTGAAGCTATTGGTATTGTTGGGTCGGGGTATTAGCCCCCCACTTATGAGGAGTTGAGAGGGCCCATCCTTGATGATGAAAAGGTCGATTGCACTGCTAGGTTGGAGGAGCTTCGACGTTCATGGGAGGCCACAGGATGCACCGTGATGTCAGATGGTTGGAGTAATAAAAAGGGTAGAACCCTTCTCAACTTCTTGGTTCATTGTCCTCGAGGCATAATGTTTATAAAATCCGTGGATGCATCAGCACAGGTCAAAGATGCAGCATTACTATGTCAGTTGTTGGATGAGTTCATCCAAGAGATAGGTCCGCAGCATGTTGTCCAAGTAGTAACAGACAATGCTGCGAATTATGTGGCAGCCGGTAGGATGCTTACGGACAAGCATCCAACTTTGTTTTGGACACCTTGTGCAGCACATTGTATTGACTTGATCTTAGAGGATATGGGGAAGATCCAGTTTATCAAGGGTGTCATTTATTCAGCAAAAAGCATCACCAAATTTATATACAATCATGCTTCTGTGCTTAGCTTGATGAGGAAGTTCACTCATGATAGGGAGTTGGTCCGTCCTGCCATCACTCAGTTTGCCACTTGTTTCATCTCTCTTCTGTAACGTCCTCAAACCTCCGCCCGACGAAGAGAACGCTACCATGGCATTAACCAACTGGGCAACCGCCCCATGAACATGTATGTGCATAAAATGCTGAAACAAAATGCTTTGAACTAGAACATGCATACATGATTATTTATCATACATAGCAGAAGCAAACATACGTTCATACAAGCATTCAACATGTTCATCACATTCATTAACAGTAAATATGATTGCAGAAGTAAAATAGACAAGATTACTTATCTTATAAAGAACTCGTCCCGAAACCAACTAAGTTGCTGCAACGTTCCACCCAACCATAGGCTAGCATGCTCCTAAATCTCTCAGCAATGCTGCCACCCCCGAGCTGGGCATGATTCCCCAAGGAATAAGGAACAAGCAGGCTTACACATAGCCAAGGATAACAAAACACAACCAAGCCAACGCAGTTCGGTTTATCAGGCCATCAACAAGACAGCCAAGCCAACATGGTCAGGTTTATCAGGCCATCAAGGAGCTGGGAAAGGCTAAATGCTAAGCTGGTGAGCTCATTACAGAGCTAGGGACACCTACACCAGAACTAGCCTGACTTCTAAGACACCCACACACACCCAACACAAGGAATCAGTCCCTTCTCTGCTACACAATCCCTCAGGCCCTGACTTTCCTTCCAGTGCTATTCAGGGGTTGTGGAGAAGAAAGCCAGCCCTCTAGCTCTGTCTGTGTGGTTCCCAAACACACCAGGTTTATCAAGCAAACCAAGCCCTCATCCCTACTCCATCACAGTCCGAAGACCAACCACTGCATACACCTAGTCACACAAGCGATTCACAACTTGGATAGGAAAAACAATTCCTGAGCCGTTCTTGGCCCTATCGTGGCCAAAACGACCCCAAAACAGCTTACAGCAGTCCCAAAACGTAAGGAAGACCACAGCAAACAAAACGTAAGGGAGACCACAACAAACCCGCAAATCTTGAGAAGAACGGCAGCAACCACAAATCAAGGGAAGAACAACAGCCCCGATCTCAACATTGAAGTACCGAGAAAATTACACAACCATACCAGTATGTAAGGAAAACATACACCCACACAATCCACAAAATCCGTATGGAAAACATGCACACACAGAACGTGAATGGCTTATTCACAAGGGAAAATCATGGGTGAAAGAACACAGCTCCCAGCTCGCTGCATGAGTAAAAACCAGGAAAAATCCTATGTGAGAATGAACAAAACTACCGTCCCTGTGTGAGGATGAACCGACAATGGAGAGAATGGCGTAGTGGAGAGAGTGGAGAGTTCGCTTGGAGTGATGGCAGTGGTGGTTTCCTTGCCAACGTGAGGGTCAACCTACTAATGGAATGTGCATGTGGGCAAGGACTGACAGTCCTGCCACACTCCACTTCCCAGCGATAACTGCCCCAACTAACAGCAAAACTTTTAATGGTGGTAGTTGGATAAGACAAGGGAAGGTGAGCAAGTCAAAAGGGTTTAATAGCTGACACATGGCTTTTCCCCATAGGTTCAAAGTTTGACATCCCCCCCCTATCCTTATGAGAATCATGCCTTGTCTCAATTTAGTTGCCGCAAACATAGCTGGTTGGGTTATTTAATTAAAGTGCATGTTTACATGATGCCACAATTAATATATGCCATGTACCACGATAGACCGTCAACAACGATTCCCTTCGCCGAAACATAACACAACTAATTCGATGGTGGGGCTTTTGCCTTTAGCTCCACACCACGATTCATTACAATATATACATCATGTACATTTAATGCAACGGGGTCAAAACCGGGGTGTTACATCTTCAGTCTCTCCTTACTTCTATGTGGAACTTGCAGACTATGTTCCTTTCAACTGAGTGGCGTACTTTATCAATTAGCACTAAACCGGAAGGACATGACATATTCAGGCTAGTGTCATACCAGGAGAGCTTTTGAGATGGGGTGAAGGAGGTGTGTACTGTATGTGAACCTTTGGTAAGGGTTCTATGCTTGTTGATGGAGACAAGCCCGCAATGGGCTACTTGTATGAGGCCATGAATAGGGCCAAAGAGGCCATTAATGCCTACTATGAGGACAAGGGTGAAGAGGGGCAAGCGAAACAACAATTGATATGGGAGGTGATTGATCAGCGATGGAACAAAACACTTCATCGCCCCATTCATGCTGCAAGCCTATTCCTCAACCCCGCATTCTCTTACTCATGTGGCTTCGACTTTGATGCAGAGGTAATGGATGGGTTCTTGGAGAGTGTCCAGAGGATGGTGCCAAGTGCAACTGACCGTTCAGAGATTTCCAAAGAGTTGGAGATCTATAGGAGGGCCATGGGAACATTTGGCTTTGATATGGCTATTAATGACAGGAAGAACATAATGCCAAGTAAGTTTCACCTTGTTTCAAAATTTAATTTCATTACTTTCTTTGTTTTATATTTCAAATTTTCAATGTCTTCTCTTATGTTTCTCCAATTCATTGTAGATACTTGGTGGGAAACCTATGGCAGACGAGTACCCCATCTCCAAAAGCTTGTTGTTCGGATCCTAAGCCAAACATGTAGTTCTTCTGGTTGTGAGCGCAACTAGCGTGTATTTGAAAAGATACACACCAAGAAGCGCAACAAGTTTGAGAATTTGAAATTAAATTCTGAATTCATTATAACTTGTAATTTATGTCACATGGGTAATTTATGTATTCTAAATTCTAATTGGATAAATTTATGGTAATCATACAGATTGGATACCCAACGCCTGAATGATCTAGTGTATGTCTCCTACAATCTCAGGTTGTGGATGAAGCAGCTTGAGAAAAAACCTGAGGTGGAGGCCATTTCATTGGATCACATTGACACCACTGCTGCATGGAGAGCGGAGATTGAGGAACCTATTATGGAGGAAGCCCCTGATTGGTTAGAGGATGATACACAGGACATGGAGACTGAGACATGGGACGATGAGTGGTTAGACACATCTGAGATTGTGCCACCACTAGAGCCACCAGCCACCAGTTGCAGAGCCACCAGCCATCGATTGCACAGACACCAGTTATTGTTTCACAGCCACCACTTTCACAGCCACAGTCTCAGTCAGAGAGAGCTAAATATATGGGCAGTGGTAGCAGTAGTGGTGGTAGAGGACTTGATGAGGGTCCAGTATCTCATCATTCTTCTAGTTCTTCTAGAGTACATCAGTTTCCAGACACTTCTAGAGGACGAGGAAGTCCACGACGACCCCCACGAGCACCTGGGATTTCTAGCTCTAGAGGCAGAGCCATTACTAAAGCGATTACCTTTGCTCGTAAAAGGGGTAGAGGGAATCCATAGTTTACTTTATTTGGTTGATTTCATTGCATATGAGATACATATTACATAAAACATTGACTGTATTTTTTTGGTGATTCATGAGTTAGGGACTCAAGATCCGAGACACGATTCATTTTTTATGTGTGATGTATCACTAGACCTCTTATACATCTTATATATCGGTTTTATTTCCATATTCATGTAGCAATGTGTTTATTTGATGTTTTTGTTACTTTAGATGTTTAGAAAATTGAAAAAAGATGAATATTTTTGTATTTTTTTACATTGCCGATATATTGTCGATGTTTGCCGACATTTTCGCCGATAAATCCGATAATATCTTTTTGGACCCTCGGCGATATATTTGCCGACACGATATTTGTAACATTGCTTAAAACACAGAATGAACATCACATTCTACAGACAGATAATAAATAACAATTTGCACTAAATGAAATTTTAGACACAAGGATTTTTCGGCTAATAGCCCAAGCAAAACCCAGAATGGGAAAACCTGTTAGAGAGTGAGAAAGGAATTTTTATTTCAGTCAAATTCAAGCTACATCATTAATGACAAAACTCAGACCAACTTATCTCTGGCCAACGCCTTGAATTTCGTGCCAAATTAAACACTGTACGGACCAGCAGAATCTTCCTCGATTTGTGTGCCTACTGTATGGTCACTTCTGCACTCTGTTGTACGGTCACACCTCGAATATCGTGCCACTGCAAATCTGGAACCTCACGCCGACTCAGCAAACAGCCTTCCCGATTTTTGTGCCACCTGCAGAAAACAAAACAAAACAAAACAAAAGCGTATTGTACGGCCTGCACTGTACGGCGCAATTAATGCAGAAAACCCTTCCTCAAAATCTGTGCTAGATGCATTGGGAATCATGCAAATAACCTGTTGTACATTCGCCTTGGAATTGTTAGAAAACAGCAACAAGGAAGGTCTTCTAGCATTGCATGTGTCCTTGCATGCTAGAGAGGCATTAAACTGGAAGCCATATCTATTAAAGTGATTTTCCCAAGTCTTAACTTAGGAAAATACTTTAATTATTCTAATTTGATTTTGACTTTAATGGAATCACTTTATTAAAGTGAAATATTTAAGTGAATGGCTAATCTAATCTTGGCCATTAATTCTCACCGTAGGACCTCATCCATAGATCCATAGCGAGGGTTAGGGTTTTCGCTCGGCCAATAAAATTAAAAGGAGATTTGGTGGAGAGGACACGCACACACAGATACACAGACAAAATACAAACAGGGAGAAGTCATACGAAGGAGTTTGCACAAAAGACGAAGGACCAGCTACACAATAGGTTCACCAATCCAAACCGAGACAGTATAGATAGCGCAGAGGAGTAGCAGAGCAACCAGCAACAGGGTCGTACTACTCCCGTACAGTTTCGTGTGGATTCGTACTGCTGACGTCAGCATCCGTACAGCAGGTTGTACTGCTAACGCAGGGCCGTACAGCTAGGCAAAGCAGCTGGGTTTTCTTGCTGGGTTATCCAGTGATTTTGCTGAGGTTTTCAGTTTGTCGGGTTGGGAGTATTTTACCTACTGGTTATAAATGTTCCATATCTTGATAATATAAATTCTATATCTTACTGCTGCACCGGTTTTCCCATCTTGGGTTTTTCCAGGGGTTTCCATACCCAAAATAATAGTGTCTATATTGTGATGTGATGTTGTGAATGTTTCTCAATTATTTATATTCCGCTGCATACTAGTAAAGAAGTTAATGTGTGGTTATTTCAGTAAACAATTTAAATATACTGTTTTAGCCCTAGTTTGAGCTTTGAAGGAAAATTTACATGGTATCAGAGCTCTGGTGAGCAAAATTCTGAGAGAATTGCAGCAGCAATGATAGATCAAGGGCAGATCTATTGAAGACACAAACCTAGATTGCAGATATAGGGTTTGACAGGTACACTTCAGTATGGCGTGCAGTTGAGAGTTGACGATAGAATCCAGGGGGCTCACAACGTTCCTACATGGAAAGAAAGCATCACAAGGATCCTGGATGTCAATGATGCAGAGGAGCACATTGACTCCGCGAAGGTTCCGCCCATAGAACCGGCAGATTTGATAGCTTGGAAGAAGATTGATTCCAGAGCCATTTTGATCATCTTGGATGGGGTGAAGCACCACATAGTCCCTCACATTTCCAGGAAGAAGATCGCATCAGAGATGTGGACTGCATTGGAAAGTCTACACCAGAGCAAGAATGAAAACCCGAAGATGGTGCTACAAGAGAGGATGCGCAACACCAAGATGGCAAAGGGAGAAGGAGTGGTGCCTTATCTCACAAGGCTCACACAGATCAAGGACAAGTTTGGAGCTGTTGGCTCTAAGACTGAGCATAAGGAGCTAGTTTGTATAGCCCTCAATGGCTTCTCTAAGCCATGGGAAACCTTTGTCAAGGGTGTTGTGGCTAGGGAGAAGCTCCATGATTGGCAGAGACTATGGGATCACTTTGAGCACGAGGAGACCCACATGGGTCAAGGATCAAGCTCATCCAGCAGTGCAACACAGATTATGGATGAGGAGGCTCTAGCCCTGACAGGGAAGAGCAAGGGTAAGGCAAAGAGGAAGAAGGGCGGTAAGAAGAACCTTGACACGTCAAAGGTCAAGTGTTTTATCCGCACGACAAGCACAGTCACTTTGCCTCCCAATGCCCAAACAGGAAGAAGAAGAGCAGCACTCGGATGGTCAGATCTGTAGAGGTGGAAGATTTCAGTAGGAACTTCGATGAGGAGTTTTGCCAGATAATTTGCATGGCACCACAGGTAGCAGTATCCGATACATCGACAGTGGAGCATCTATATGACTGGACAGAGGAGATTCTTCAAGGACTTGCAAGAGGGTGGAACAAGTATCCATGTTGAGTTGGGTGATGATGGGCGGTATCAAGCGCAAGGAGTTGGCACTATTTCATTTCAGAGGGAGTCTGAAAAACCCCTTAGTTTTGCTGATGTGTTTTATGTTTTGGGGTTGACCAAAAACCTCATATCAATCTCCACTCTAGAATACAAGGGATTTCAGTTGAAATTTCAAGAGCATATAAGGCCCAAGGGGTCAAATAGGAGCTTGGATCGGGTGATTGGGATCAAGAGCGGGAAGGTGTAGAGACTACACTTTGAGCCTACAAAGGCTCTTGTCAACAGTGGCAGCAGTCAGGGGTGAGTTGTGGCATAGGAGGATGGCACACTTACACCATGGAGCACTAAGGTACTTGAGACAGGCAGTCATTGGAATTCCTTAGGTACAGAAGGAGAAGCATAACCACTGCAAGGGTTGTGCATTGGAGAAGAACATCAGGAAGCCTTTCCCACAGAGTGAGCACGAGTCTAAGGAGCCCTTGGACTTAGTGCATTCAAATGTTTGCGAACCTATGAGTGTCCATTCTATCAGTGGTTACAGTTACTGCGTGACCTTCATTGATGACTATTCCAGGAAGACCTAGATCTATTTCCTGAAGGCCAAGTCAAAGGTCTTTGAGAGGTTTCGGGAGTTCAAGATTCTCGTTGAGAACCAGAGAGGAAGGAAGATTCGTGTTTTGAGAACGGATAATGGGTGAGAGGACACCTCCAATGAGTTCTTAGAGCATTGTTCGGTAAAGGGGACCAAAAGGGAGCACACTGTGCCTCATACCCCACAGCAGAATGGAGTGGCGTAGAGAAAGAACAGGACTATGGTAGGAGCAACGAAGGCCATGCTATTTGATCAAGGATTACCACTATTCCTTTGGGCCAAGGCATACAGGATTACAGTATACATTTAGAACAGGTGTCCCCACACAGCTTTGGGAAGACACCCGAGGAGGTCTTCACAGGCACTCGACCAGAAGTGAGCCACATTCACATATTTGGGAGTGTCTGCTATTCTCATGTTCATGCTGACACTAGGAAGAAGCTAGACCCTTCTGATGAGAAGGGGTTACTTGTTGGATACAGCGAAACTTCGAAGGCATACAGGGTAAACATACCTGCTCGCAAGAGGATCATTGTGAGCAGGGATGTCCAGTTTGATAAGGATAGGGCCTTGCGGAGATCTATGGACTTACCGACAAAGCAGCAACCAGCAAAGGATTCGGGGGTCAAGTTGGAGGAGCCAAAGCTATAGGTACAGGTACAGACACATGGCACAGTTTCTGGTAGTTAGAGGGAGTCAGGTGGACAAGATCCTTCAGTCATTAACTTAGAGGATGGGCTGCAACAAGAGACGGATATCCAACTATCGCAGCAGGTAGACACTAGGCCAAGGCCTAAGTGGTTCAGGTCCACAATTCAGGATTCCAGGCAGGTGGATCCTCCACAGAGCTCCATGAGAAGGAGCAAACCACCAGTAAGACTCAGTTATATGGCACTGATGACAGAGTTTATCAACTCTGAGCCTTCCAGTTTCGAGGAGGTTGTACAACATGATGTGTGGCAAGAGGCCATGGTGGAGGAGTATGACTCAACCATAAAGAATCGGGTATGGGAGGTTGTGCCAAGGCCTAAAAGGTAAAAAGGTGGTGGGATCCAAATGGATCTACAAGGTAAAGCATGCAGCAGAGGGAAGCGTGGAAAAGTACAAGTCACGCTTCGTGACAAAGCAGTTTTCACAGAAGGAAGGTATTGACTTTGAGGAGACCTTCGCCCCTGTCACCAGGTATTCTTCTATTCACACCATTATCTCTGTAGTAGCAGAGATGGGTTGGCGAATCCATCAGATGGACGTCAAGACTGCCTTTCTCAACGGAGTCATAGAGGAGGAGGTATATATTGAGCTTCCAAAGGGATTTGATGTGGAGAACAGGGAGACGATGTATGCAAGCTGCATATAGCTCTTTATGGGATCAAACAGGCACCTCGAGCATGGTACTCGAGGATAAACAGCTATCTACGGAAGATGGGATTTCAACGAAGTGAGGTTGACCACAACTTGTATTTCTTGACACGTGAGGTACCTCTCATACTGGTCTTATATGTAGATGATCTCTTTCTTACAGGAGATGAGAGGCTGATTGGAGACTGCAAGTCCAATCTTGCAGTTGAGTTTAAGATGAAAGGCCTTCAGTTGATGCATTAATTCCTAGGCTTGGAAGTTTGGCAAAAAGATGGGTGCTTCTTCATTGGACAAGGGAAGTATGCAATAGAGATCTTGAAGAGATTCAGGGTGGAGGACTGCAAGGCTATGGCCATACCTCTAGTTTCCAACTGGAGGAAGATTGATGCATCAAGGTCAGACGGATTTAATCCTACCTTGTATCATCAGCTAATCGAATCGCTTATGTATCTGGTCAACACACGGCCAAACATTAGCTTTGTAGTCAACTCTTTGAGCCAGTTCATGGTGGACCCTCGGGGAGTAAACTGGACAGCTGCGAAGCACATACTTCGCTACATCAGAGGTGCAGTGGAGTATGGATTGGTTTATGAACGCATGGGAGTGTAAAGTTAGCAGGCTTCACAGATGCTGACTAGGCAGGATGTGTAGAGGACAGGAAGAGTACTTCAAGTTGTTGTTTCAGCATTGGGTCAGGAATTGTCTCTTAGTTCAGCAGGAAGCAGAAGTCAGTTGCATTAAGCTTGGCAGAGGCTTAGTACATGGCAGCCAGCATGGCTTCTTATGAGGGTATGTGGCTGAGGAAGTTACTTTCAAGGTTGTTCGAGTGTGAGCTAGAGGATATAGTAATTCACTGTGACAATCAAAGTGCAATCAGGCTATCTGATAATCTAGTGTTCCATGATCGAAGTAAACACATAGACATCAGGTACCACTTCTTGACAAATTGTGTTCAAAGAGAAACCATTCGATTGGAGTACATACAGATAGAGGAGTAGGAGGCGGACATTTTCACCAAGGCACTTTGCAGACACGGTTTTGTGAAGTTCAGGGATAAGTTGGCGTTGCTACCAAATCCCTTCCTCACTGAGAGGGAGTGTTAGAAAACAGCAACAAGGAAGGTATTCTAGCATTGCATGTGTCCTTGCATGCTAGAGAGATATTAAACTGGAAGCCAAATCTATTAAAGTGATTTTCCTAAATTTTAACCTAGGAAAATACTTTAACTATTCTAATTTGATTTTGACTTTAATGGAAACACTTTATTAAAGTGAAAAGTGAAATAATTAAGTGAATGGCTAATCTAATCTTAGCCATTGATTCTCATCGGACGATCTCATCCATAGATCCATAGCGAAGGTTAGGGTTTTCGCTTAGCCAATAAAGTTAAAAGGAGATTTGGTGGAGAGGACACACACACAGGTACACAGACAGGATACAAACAGGGAGAAGTCATACGAAGGAGTTTGCAGAAAAAACGGAGGAGCAACTGCACGACAGGTTTACCAGTCCAGACCGAGACCGTACAGATCGCGCAAACGAGCAACACAACATCCAATAAGAGGGTCGTACTATTGTCGTACAGTTTCGTACGGATCTGTACTGATGACGTCAGCATCCGTACGATTTCCGTACAGCAGGTCGTACTGTTGATGCAAAGTCGTACAACAGTGCAGAGCAACTGGGTTTTGCTGCTGGGTTGTCCAATGATTTTGCTGAGGTTTTTAGTTTTCCAAGTTGGGTATTTTACCTGCTGGTTATGAAAGTACCATATCTTGATAATATAAATTATAAATTTGACTGTTGCACCTGTTTTCCCATCTTGGGTTTTTCCTAGGGTTTCCATACCCAAAATAATAGTGTCTATATTATGATGTGATGTTGTGAATGTTTCTTAGTTATATATATTCCGCTGCATACAAGTAAAGAAGTTCATGTGTGGTTATTTCAGTAAACAATTTAAGTATACTGTTTTAGCCCTAGTTTGAGCTTTGAAGGAGAATTTACAGAAATTTGTGCCTAGGAAAAAAAACTCAAGCTGTGTTCTCCTCTTCTTCTCTGGAAATCAACTCTCTCTCAAAAATTACGAATATGCCTCTTCACATGGAAATTTGCCTTTTAGGTAAAAAATAGATGGGTAAGTGGAAGGTCATATAATCCAAGGGCCCAGATTGGATTAGATGAGTGGTTGTGATAAAATCACTTTTCTCCAAAAATTAAATTTTTAATTCATAAATTTTTCACTTAAAGTGCACTTTAATCCCTAAAGTGCATTTAATGCTCATCTCAAGTCATTAATATAAAGTCCATGTGACATGACCCCTTTTTCCTAGTGACTTAGGAAAAAGTCACTAAGGGAAACAATTTCCAAGGTATAAAACTTCAACACTCCCTCTTACCAAGGAAGTTGTTCTTCACCACTCCCAACTTATCTCTAAAGTGAATGAACTTGCCTCTTCCAAAAGACTTCGTCAGGATATCTGCAACCTACTCATCAGTGGAAATGTACTGCAACTCCACAGCTCCTCTCTGAACATAATCACGGATGAAATGGTACCTGATCTCAATATGCTTTGACCTGTTGTGAAATACAGGATTCTCAGAGAGTTGGATGCAACTCAGATTGTCACAATAAATCACTGCAAGCCTCAGCTCCTGATCAAATAAATCCACCAATAACTTGTGAAGCCACAATGCCTCGCAACTAGCCTGACTGGCTGCCATGTACTCAGTCTCTGTAGAACTCAAAGCAACAAACTTTTGCTTGTGACTGAACCACAACATTGTTGTCGAGCCCAAACTAAAACAACATCCAGAAGTGCTCTTCCGGTCTGCCACACTGTCAGCCCCATCTGAATCTGTGAAGCCAATCAAACTAACCCCATCCGATCTCCTATAATCTAGACAATAATCAACTGTACCTACAAGGTATCTCAACACATGTTCCGCGGCAACCCAATGCACACTCCAAGGCTCCACCATGAACTGACTAAGAGTGTTCACTGCAAAACACAAATCTGGCCTAGAGTTGACCACATACATCAACAAACCTATGAGCTGACGATATAAGGTAGAATCCACCAACTCTCCCTCAGAAGTATGAAGCTTTTTCCAGTTGGTGACCATAGGTGTAGACATCAACCTGCAATCCTCCATCTGAAATCTCCTCAGAATATCTAATGCATACTTTCCTTGCCCTAAGAAAATATGACTAGGCTCCTACCAAACCTCCAATCCCAAAAAATAATGCATCAATCCAATGTCAATCATCTCGTACTCTAAAGCAAGATCTTTCTTGCAAACTGCAATAGGTCTCTCCTCGCCTATGATAAACAAATCATCCACATACAACAGAAGAATGAGCGGATCATCTCCAACCATAATGAAGTAGAGATTTGGATCAGCGTCACTCTTCTGAAAATCCATCGAAAGCAAGCAAGAGTCTATTTTGGAAAACCAAGCTCGAGAAGCTTGCTTCAGCCCATACAAGGCCTCCTTCAACCTACAAACATGAGATTCTCTCCCATGGATCTCAAAGCCCTATGGTTGCTCCACATAAACCTCCTCCTGTATGATTCCATTGAGAAAAGTAGTCTTCACATCCATCCGATAGATCTTCCAACCCATTTCCATAGCAATGGAAATCAATGGTCTGATAGAAGTGTAACGGGCAACCAGTGTGTTACGTTGCACCTATACCAAACGCACCTTTAGGTGTACCCCAGGGAGAGAGAACCAAATTTTTCGACCAAGAGGGGTGTTATAGAGCAATGGTGGTCATGGTTGGGCCCTTTGGTCCCTCCTTAGGGGTACTATGGCTTAATGGCACTGTTGACTGCCCTTTGCTGGGGTTTTTAACCTCGAGGTTGGTGTCTGGGGCCCCTAAGGGTTGACCATTGGATCACATGGCTCCAAATCCTGTTTATGTGCTCTGGTGGCCTTTGCTTCAACTGTGAGACATTCGTCTCGCTTCGCAGCCACTTAGGACACCCTCCTAACCCTTCAGTCAGTGGGCCCCTGCTCTCCCTGGCCTATCTCCTTAGAGGAAGTCATCCTCTGTACCAGGCCTTTTCATGCTTTGAGGAGGGCGTTGAGGGATTTTACAGCATTCTAGGGGTTAGATGGAGTATAATGCCCTCACTCCAACGTTTCATTCGGATTGATTCGTTTATTTGAACGTGTTTTGCACCTAGGAATACAAATACCCCAGGTAACCTACATTGAGCCTACCTTAGGCTATATTTTATGATTATGTTGTTTTAATTTTAAGTTGACATTTTATAATTTCAAGTTGACTTATTTTAAGGCATGTAGGCCTGGATATTTTGTAAAGAGTGAGTGTGAGATCATATAAATAGATCTCCTCACTTTCATTTTAAAACAGAAATTATGGGATAAAACACTATGTTACATTTCTACCCTTCTAGGGCTCTTTGGATGTGATGCGCTCCTCTTGAGGAAGTTTTCTGGTTAATGCAAGTTATTTTCTGGTAATTCTTTGGTGAATCTCTGCTTTTTGGTTATGCTCTAATTTGTTGGATGAACACGAGCACAAGGAGGTCAGGCTTCTTACCTTTTTGTTTTAATGTTGGTGGATGTGCATGTTCAAGTCTTAGTGGTAGCTTTAGAGTTGCACTTTGCCCTAGGATAGGCCACTACATTCCTTCTTGTCACCTTAGCAAACTGAGCCACGTCTCCTTGAGAGGGTGCCCTAGAGTTTCTCCTTAGTTTTTATAGGCTAATTGCTTGACCTAGGACCCTTCCTCACTAGGCTAGCCATTCTCCTAAGAAGCCCTAGGTTGGGTAGGGCTTGTGTTAGAGTATGGTTTCCCTAGGTTCTCACACTATTTTCTCTCACAAATCTAGTCTAGGGTTAGTTCTTGGGTTTACTCTTAGGCTCAACCTAGGTTTAGGTTAATCCTAGGGTTTAGTTTAGGTTAGTTTTAGGGTTAGTATCTTCATTTTTCCACCCCAAAACAGCCCTAGAGGCTAGTGCTGCCATAGCAGCAGACTTTTCCAACCGTCGTTGCTCCCTAGAAACTTCCTCCCTTCCCTTCGCTGCCTACTTTGTAACCCTCAGTTGTCCTCCTCAAAGCCATAACAGACCTTGGGTCTGTCCTCCAGGGCAACCCTAAGGTTGCTCCTCTCTTGGTGGCCCCTTCCTTCCCCTTCATCACCCTCAGGTCTCCCTTTCATGGCAGCCCTTAGTTACTCCTTCCCTCGGGCCTGCTCCTTTATCCCACAGGGCTTCCCTTTACAGTGGAAGCCTTCTCTCTTAATGCTCACATACCTCTCCCTTTTACCTACACAAAACCATGTAAGAGGTTAGGACTGTTAACTTCCTTTTTGATATTGTATTTGCATTTTGACTTAGCACTAAACATCACTCTTTTGTTACACTTATTAATACACACAAATTTCAAATTATTAGTTATAAACACTACTCTTGTTACTAGTCGGCGCATGCATTGTAGTTTAATGAGTTATGTGTGTATTTAACATGACTGTGGTTACATGATTGAATGCACTACTACTTATGCTACATGCACTTATATACTGACCTTATAATGTTGCTATGAGTATGGTTATGAGTGAGGACTAATTATTATTGTTGCTAACTATTAGTGATTGATACTACATTGTAATGTTGTACTCATTATACACATTCTAACTCAGATTTTGTGCAAGGATGGAATTGGTTTAACAAGATATACATATCGAATGCCTTCATGAACACAATTTTACACCATTGTATGTATTGTTGCTCGTTATTTTCACATAATCAATGTTGTTATGATGACTGACATGTTTACTATTTCCTGTTGCTATGCAACGTTGTTTTCATACTTGACATATTAATGAGGTGAGTGCATTTGCTTGTAAAGTTGTATAATGAAATTGCACTTCTTATTAATTACTTGTTTTGTAGGAACTGCATACCCACATTACACGACACCTTCTCTCTCATATTTAGACTCCATTAGGCATTGATCATTAAGAATCCTAGAAAGAAGGTATATTTGTGCTTTAGTGTCTTTGCCTTAGTCAAAATAGGGCTCTCCCCTAGGAGGCTTAGGCTTCCAAAGAAGTTGTGGACTAGTGACTAAGGTGACAGTGGTCACTTTCCCTTGTATGCTTACCGATGGCTTGGACTGCTATTTCAACCAGTAACATGGTGCAAAGGACTCATCATAATCAACTCCCTCTATCTGTGAAAACCCCCACACCACAAATCCAAGCTTTGTATTTCTCCACACACCTATCAGCGGCATGATTTACCTTGTAAAGCCATCGAGAAGTCACCACTGACTTCCCCTCAGGTCTCAAAGCAATCTCCCAAACATCGTTCTTCATGATGGAATGGTACTCTTCCAACATGGCATCTCTCCAAACAAGATGTTGGAAGGCCTCCTCAAAAGTAGATGGCTCTAAATCACAAAGACTAGCAACCAAGGCCATACCCAACCTATCTGGCATCGCTATAGTCCTCATAGGTTCCTTGGGCACTCCAAAATCCTTAGCTATCTTCAAGGTCTCACGAAGCCATTTAAGCTTCCTCTTCCCTGAAGGAAGCTCCCAAACTGGTCTGTCACCATATGAAGAAATCCCAGAAGTAGAGGGCCCAGAAACCCGTGTACCAGGCGCTGGTGAACCAACCATTGGTGAAATCTGTGATTCGGTAGCTATGTATGGTGAACCTGCTAGTTGAACCACTGAACCTAAAGATCCTGTGCCTATAACATGTGGCCCAGTAACCTCGAAAACATGTGAACCTGTACTCTGTACTTAGGGTACCTGTGAAGTTGCCTGAGGTGTGGGAACCTGCTGCTCCTCCTGCAGTGACTCTCTAGACTTTTTGAAGGCTCGCTCCTCCTCAAATCTCACTTTCCGCCTCACAACAACCTTCCTCAAGGAAAGAAGATAAATGCGAAAGGCCTTTGAAGTCTCATCATACCCCACAAAGATGCCTCTCTCTGCAGTGGGCTCAAGCTTTGTCCTCTTCTCAAAAGGGACATGTGAAAAAGTCGGGCAACCAAATATACGAAAAATGACTAACCTAGGGTTTCTTGCATGTGAACATCTCCTCAGGAGTCTTACTCCTCAAGGCACGATGGGGACTCTAGTTCTAAAGGTATACTGTTGTACTACATGCCTCAGCCCAAAGAAAGAAAGGAAGTGACCGATAAAGTAACATGGCTCTCGCTGCTCCAACCATAGATCTGTTCTTCCTTTTCGCCACTTCATTCTACTCAGGAGTGTATGGTACTATCAACTACCTCCATATGCCCTCCTGTCTGCAATACTCATCAAACTCCTTGGAGGTATACTCACCCCCGTTATTTGATTTGAGTGCCTGAATCCTCCTCCTAGTTTGGTTTCACACAAGAGTTTTGAACTCTTGGAACCTCTACAAGACCTCCTCAAATTTCTTGCTCCTTAGGAAGTAGATCCAAGTCTTCCTGGAATGATCGCCGATGAATGTCACATAATACTCAAAACCTCTCAAAGAAACAAATGACATAGGACCACACGAATCGGAATGTATCAAATCAAGCGCTCCTACTGACCTACTATCAGTGCTCAGAAAAGCAATCTTGGTGTACTTTCCCAAAGAACACCCTCTGCATACATCACTGTGCTCAGTGCTGAACTCAGGCAATCCTATAACCATGTCCCTCAACATCCTCAAAGCTGGGTGATGCAGATGAGCCATCCTCCTATGCCATAGCTCAGAAAATTCACTATTGTTGCTATGTGTCAAAGCATGTTGGGGCTGAAATAAGAGTTTGTACAGTTTCCCACGTCTGACTCCAATGGTGTAAGCGGCAGATGGTCCTATAGTCTTAGGGAATACACACACATGTCCATCCAAGAAAGACACCCCAAGTCCCTTGTCCTCAATCATGGAAACTGATATCAAATTCTTGTTTAGCCAAGGTACAAGCAACAAGTCCCTCAAATTCATGGGACTCATGGACTCTCTCTGAAATGTAATGGTCCCACGCCCAACAACTCTGACAACTGTGTCATCCCCCAACACTACCTCCACATCTATACATGCCTGTGAAAGCTCAAACAACATCTCTCGAGCCCCTATGATGTGACTTGAAGCTCCGATGTCAATATACCAAGTGTTGGCGATGGATGCACTCAAAGAATGGCCAGTCAACAAAGAATGCTCCCTCTCAATCTCAATGTTTGTACTGGTTATGATGGATGCTCTCTCTCTCTCTCAACATGCCCAACACAGAGAAAAAACTCTCTCAAATCCAGCTGTAAACTCATCAACCTCCGCTGAAGCTGTTGTTTGATGTTGTTTCTTCTTCTGTGGGCATTGTCCAACATGATTCCCAATGCATCTGGCATAGATTTCGAGGAAGGGTTTTCTGCATTAATTGCGTCGTACAACACAAGTCGTACAGTATAGGTGGCGAAGATCACCGTGTATTTTGTTCTGCAGGTGGCACAAAAATCGAGAAGGATGTTTGCTGAGTCACCGCGAGGTTCCATATTTACACTAGCACGAATTTTGAGGTGTGATCGTACAACAGAGTACAAAAGTGACCGTACAACAAACACACAAATCGAGGAAGATTCTGTTGATCCATACAATCTGTTTAATTACAGTTTGGAATGAAATTCAAGGCGTTGGGCAGAGATAAGTTGGTTTGAGTTTTGTCATTAATGTTGTAGCTTGAATTCGACTAAAATAAAAATTCCTCTCTCACTCTCTAACAGGTTTTCCCATTCTGAGTTTTGCCTGGGCTAATAGCCAAAAAATCCTTGTGTCTAAAATTTCATGGAGTGCAAATTATTATTTATTTTCTGCCTGTAGAATGTGATGTTCATTCTGTGTTATAAGTCTGATATTTTATATGAAGTTGCAAAAGTCATTCATATGTGGGTTGGGCATTAAACTCTTTTAATTGTTGACTTGAAACTCTGTTGGGGTGAACACCAAAAATTTACATGGTATTAGAGCTTGGGGGGTAGATATTTGCATTGAAATTTTCAGACTGTTAGTGAATTCTTTTGTCTGTGGGCAACACCTTGTTGAAACTTGAATTTGCAGTGAAATGGGAACATGACTTAGGTTGGAGGATAGGCTAGATGGGGCTGGGAATTTGTCCCATGGAAAGCGAGATTAGTGCTTGTATTGGAGGAAAATGAACTTTGGGATGAAGTGGTTCATAGTACTCAAGCAAACCTTGTCACAGTTCCCGCTTCCACCGATCCACAAGCACTTTCTGCCTTCAACAAAAAGGACATAAAAGCTAGAAATATTATTCTAGATGTAGTTAAAGATCATCTTATCCCACACACCTCTAGTAAAACCCGTACATATCAGATGTGGGATGCTTTGACTAGCTTGTTTCAAAGCTCAAACGAGAACAGAAAAATGGTGTTGAGGGAAAAATTGAAGAGTATCGAGATGGCCAACGCTGAGGGAGTGACTTTCTACCTTACTAGGATATCTCATGTGAGAGATGAGCTTGCAGTAGTGGGGGAGGTCGTTTCTAGCTCTGAGCTAGTGTGGACAACTGTGAATAGGGTTGCAAAGCCTTGGGCTGTTTTTGTGGAGGCTATAGTAGCCAGGGAGAACTTACCGTCTTAGGACAGACTTTGGGATGACTTTGTTCAGGAGGAGACCCGGAGAGGTCTTGTGCAGAGGAGCTCTTTTACTCCTGGTAACAGACCAGGTGCCTCCATTCTCTCCTAGAATGGATCTCGACATTGCTCTGAAATCAACATTATAATGGTTACATGGTTATCTTTACTTCCAATGATGTAAAGATAAAATGAGATTTAATGGTTTACTTTCAAATTTCATTTTACTTCACCATGGTTGATTTTGTTATCTTTCAATGAACTAAACTTTATAAGTTTTGGAGTTGTTTACACAATATCATTGCATCAAGAGTAGCCATGTGCCTACAACCCAGTATGGGGGAGATGTGTAACATCATGTAACGATGTCACGTTATGTACCAAAAATAAAAAGTAATTCTCAGTATGGGGGAGGAGATGTGGAACGTTAAGTAACGGTGGAACGTTATGTACCAAAAACAAAAAATAATTCCCAGTATGGGGGAGATGTGTAATTCACGTTTAGGATGGATCTATGCTGGTTATTTGCATTTTAACACAACCACTTTCTAATATTATTTCAAATCTTTTCTTATGATGGTTCATTTACTTACTTAGATCTGAAATTTAATTGTTGTTAGCATATAAGCACATTTTTCCTACATGTTAATGGCATACACAAGGAACTAAGACATCACAAATTTTACACTTTAAATTTCTGCAATAATTCCTTGTTATTTTCAGCAATTTTGCACTTATCTTCACAAATATATGTATCTGGAATTTTAATGCAATATCTCCATTTTTATGTACTACAATCATCATGTTTAAATCCTCGTTGCACTTTTTTTTATCTATTTCAATGCAACAAGTTTATCATTGCTCACTTGGAAATTACTTAATGGCATTGGTTTCTTTACCTGTTACATATTATAACCAATTTAATGGATTCATGGAAGTTGTGATCAAGTTGTAAGTCGCTCTTTCACAATTGTAAACTTCAATTTAATTCATGCACCTTCCAATCAAACCTTAATCAAAGTTATTTGTCAATCTTCTTAAGACTTAGTTTTGTTTACGTAATCCCCCCTTAGTGGTTCATCCAACCACTTAAAAATGAAGGGAAGTAGTTGTAGGTGACAGGTACTCTATTTCTATAGTTGCGCTTAGCTAGAACCCTTTGAGTCCTTGCATTTGGGGTGCTAGTTTTTTGTGGCTACAAGGCCAAATATGTCATTTTGGGGTTTCGAACCAAGGTGGAGAGGGTTCCCTTTGCACTCTTTATTATTAATCCTTAATTTGCTCATAGGACATGTAATCAACACTCTAACACTGCCTATGACATGTACTTTCTAGTCCCATTGAACTATTTTTGTCATTTGTGGACATGAATATAATTTCTTTCCTTTTTTTTTTCTTTTTTCTTTTTTTTCTTTTGTTCTTTCAAAGTAGGAAGTCATCTGGACATGGGTGCAGAAGGTAATGGGTGTGGTGGAAGAGGGGAAATATAAGAACACATTCAACTACGGCATTAACAGATTAGATACAAAATGAACATAAAAGCTAGAAAAGAGATCTTCTAGACGGAAAACAGCATCACTACAGTCCACCTAAAGTACCAAACAAAAGAGAAAGCAATCAGGTATTGATATAAATATTTCTTTTCCAGATCTAGATGGCATGTACTTAGCCAGTACGTACACAAACTAAGGAAAATTAAGACAATATTACAATTATAATTGTAATAAATCTGTTATAATTACCTTCACAGCCCGTACTGAGAGAGAGGTGAAACCACATTCCTTGGCTATCCTTTGATCCAAAGGGCGTTGGCATGAGGCAAGTTTAAAATCACAATCTTTAAACAAAGTATTTGATTCAACAGCAGTAATATGCTTTTCCAATGAAGTCATTTTTCCTCCCACCTAAGCCAAAAAAACAAGCTATAAATAACACAAGAAATTAAATTATAAAATACAGGACTTAATAAACAAGTTCACACAAAGACTACTACTTAAATTATTTCCAATTTCCAAGTGCTTGAATCAAAAACAAGTAGCAGACCAAATTTGCATCAATAACGGTCTCTTTGATGGACTATAAAGCTGCAAACTCCATTAAACTTTGGTACTCATTGGAACTATAAGCTTCTGAAGAATAGCAATCTTATTGCACTAAATTAGAAACTGATCTAAACAAAGCTTAAAACAAATGTTTTAATCATTTAGGGGTAGACTTAAAAGTTAATATGGTCTCACCCTGCCAGCAATGATAGAATCCGGTAGATTCATAGAAAATACTAAAACATTTACTGATCTAATCAATGGCATCTGGAACAACTGGGCATGTCAGAAACTCAATTTCAATTTGTTGATAATAACAGAGAAGCCCAACCATGCTCATGAGCAAAAGATAGAACTTCAGAAGCAAAAGCCATACAAATATTACGATGTTCGTTACTGCTATCACAAGAATTGCCAGCACCTGTAGGCAATCTCGAAAAAATTGCTGCAACTAAATAAACCAACGAAACTTGCAAGATATCCAAAGTAAGAAGCCCAGAATACTAGTCATTACTCAAAGAACTATCTTGACCATTCACATTTATTATTGTATGCCTCCAATCAAGGCTAGCTATTCAGACCAGTATTTTATACCAACAATTATATCAGTAATAGTAGGAAGATTTCTAATGGTTTTGACTCTTACATTAGATTAGAATTGAAGCAGTAAAATAGTAAGAAATTTCTTAAAACATTTGGAAGAATTCAGTTAGAATTTTGAATACTTTGATTCTAAGTTTTTCATATATATATATATATATATATATACATGAGCAAGGACATTTAAAAAAATGAATGTGAAACATAAATCATAAATCATACATATTGGCGAATCATTGCCTATATTGGGATTCTATTCATCAATAGCACCCTATGCCTCCATCCTCTAGGCTCTAACTCTTGCTCCTAACTCAAATCTCAAAGTTGATTCTACAAGGACATTAGTAAACAACTAAACACCCTACAATTTTGATGAAACTTCCTAATCCAATCATTAAAATGAGGCAAAAAAAGCTTCTAGTGCTTAATAAGTGATTTTGCTTAAGTGAAGAGTACATTTATATTAAGGTCGTGACAGAGGAGTTCAACGATCAACACAACCAACATCAAGAAACATACAAGGGTTGATGTGCTTGATTTAATGTCAATTCCATACCCTCATACATGATAGAAACTAATGGAAACTTTGTAATCCAGAAATCCTGGAAACTCTTAAGTCTATTGAATTTTGAACAGGATCTAAAATTCTACTTTTTGCATATGAAGTCCAATGAAGTTGGAACCACTCTCAAACATCCTGAAACAATTAATTGTAATATTAAAAATTTAAGTAAATGATAGAAAATGAAAGATAAGGAGAGGAATCACATCCCTGGAGAAGATGAAGAGATGGAAAGAAGACGTCAATATGTTATGGTTGTTGTGTTTCCCTTGTAACCATTTGCTAAGTTGTCCATCTATATCAATGCTCCCACATTCAATTGAGCTATGTGGCTGCTACAAAAAGTGTGCACCAAGGTAGCACAACAAAAATATAAGCACACTCACAACATAGTCCCAGATTGTCACACTAACACGCCTCAAGTTGACCACTGTAATGTACATCTCATGTCAATGACTCTACATGATGTTGCACCTATGATACAACAACTAAAACTACACGCTAGGACTTAGACAATCTTCTGGTTTGAACTTCTCTATAGCATGACTCCTCCAATCATGGACTGTATCAACTCCTTAATCAAGCCTCCTTAGCTTAGGAATTCTTGGTCCCCCAACAATTGTCTTGCCAATGAGGTAAACTTAAGCTTGAATCTACTCCAAGGTGTACCACTTGTCAACTTTAGGCAATAGACCTTTTAGTCCGATTTAGTATAGTTTCACTGTCCCCTATTAGATTGCCTACTCTTTTCATTGTAAAATCGTATCTACTCCCAGCTTTATGTTAGCTTTAACAATTTACTCTTCAAAAGCAAGCATGGCAGTCTTCTTCTTCTTCCTCACACATCAATAACTTGTAAACCTTCATACAATCCACACTGAAGACTAGATCTATGCCAATGCAAGATGGTAAGTCCAACTTGAACATGTTCTCTCTAATCATCTCAATGATGGTATAAGGGCCATGTTGAAGTGGCTTGATATTCTTGTCCTTCTCCTTGAAGCGCTCCTTCTAAAGGTAAACCCAAACTCTACTCCTACCCAAAATGTATGGCTTGCATAATGTTGATAATACCCGGCCTTCTACTTATGTTGGCCCTTGTGCCAAGTTATAGGTTTGCACCAAAATCCTAGCAACAACTCATGTATACTATTCTTCTTAATGGGTTCCCTCTAAAGAAGCATATTCACATTTAGAAAAGGCCTTGAGTAATTTTCTTTGGGCCAAAACTGACAAAGAGAAAGGGTTTAACAAAGATAATTGGGAGCTTAATTGCACTACAGGAGATTTTGGTGGCTTGGATATTATTCAAACCAAGATTCAATCCCAAGCACTCTATGTCAAGAAGTTGGTTCAAGCTATGGAGGGCAAGGAAGCCTTGAAGGTCCTTCTAAGGCATCAAATTTAGTAGGGTTTGCCACTTATATTGCATGCATGGCAAGGTATCCCTTTACAAACCCTTCTACTCACTCCTCCTGTTAAGATTCTAGTACTTGTGTTGATCAAAGCATTCAAAAGTCTTGGGATTGCCATAAAACACTTCCTTGCTTGCATCTCTTCAATCTTGCCTATCATTCAATGATCAATTCCTCTGGTGGTCGTCTCTAAATCTTTTTGAGAGGAAGCCATTAGTTGAGTCGTCCTAGTTCTCGCCCTTACGGCTCTTCAAGGATGGCATTCGATTTGATAAAGATCTTTTGGATAGCCCCTCCAAATATTGCCTCCACTGGGTCAAGGTTAAGAGGTTTGCATCAGCCAATGTTGATAAACTCATATTGAATTGCATACAAGGGTTCATTCTAAAGTATCTAGTGTTATAGCTTGGCCTCCAAGTGCCTCGAGCCTAGTGGCAGGACTAGCATTGGGGAAAGGCCACGAATTCCTCTAGAGATAGGCCATCCATGGGGTGTTGGTGGCTCTACTCCAAGCCCTTGAAAATCAATTGAGCAAGATATAGACATTGAATTCCAAACAAAAAACTCTGTTCTTTAGACTTCACAATATTTGGAAGTTGATGTTGGAACCCAAAGAAGCATTCTTTGTCTAGTGTTTAGATATGGAAGATCTCTCATTGGATAAGAGATTAACTTACGTGGGAGTATACAACCCACGTTGTCCCCGATATATAAGAGTTGAACCCCTTACATACCTCTTTTGGTTCTTCCTTCTCGGCAAGGTTGCATGGCCATGGCTTCAATCCTTGACAGCGATATCCCCCAACCTCCATTTCATGGCAGGTTGCCTTGTTAGGTTACCGCTTGCCATGGGCCATTGGATTCTGGCCCACATGGATGCTTGTTAGAGCTAAAATCCTCTTTTGGCTTTATAAGAAAAGAAATTATCTATTGTTTAGTGTAAATGTCTCATCACACATCTTTTCTTTGTATGATGGTGCATTGGTATGTACCAAGTTACCAACCTACTGACGCTAATCAAAATACAAATACATAAGGCGTGGCTCAAGATGGAGAGTTGACAGCAATTGCTTAAGAACTAGCACAGAGCCCCATGGATTAAGTGCCATCTGACTCGCTTAGCCTAGCTTGTTCCATGGCCCACCTAGCCCACTATTGCAGGGTGGTTCTATAGGGTCCCATTAAAATAGGCCCAACCAATGGACAAGTCAACAAGGGCATAAGAAGTGCAAATGCACAGTTGGAGTTGGTGGCCAAGCCCACCGTTCAACAATAAAAAGTTCTCAACATTGGCTCTCACCATATCAAAGGGGCGTAAGCCACCCTAGACTCCTACCGATGGGTGGTTCCGAGTACAACCTGTTAATGACGACCTCCTTGTTGATATAATTGTAACTTCGAAATGTATTCACTTGTATATTTTATGTAAGCATATGTAATGTAATTGAGTCATGTCATATCCCGACGTTCCTATCGAGAGATTCAATAATGTAAACAAGTCATGTAAAGTCATTGTGGGTAACCCTCTTATTGATCAAGGGTTAAAGTCCCCGCAATTGTGGGGCCCTAGGGTTATTAGACTATCCTAGAGAAGTCGACACTAGGTGAGTTATTGTAAGTCGGGGCAATAGTCCCCACCATTGTGTTAAGGTTAACACTCCTTGTTGATCGGAGGGGCAAAGTCCCCACAAGTTGTGGGGCACTAGGGTTATTAGACTCTCCTAGAGATGTCGGCCCTATTAAGTAATTGTTAAATGCGGCCGACATGTTAAAGTGGACATTAAGTGAATGAAAGAATATAAATAGAGAGTGAGCCTCTCTATTTATCACACACACACTCACTCACTGGGGCACATGAGTGACAGAGGAGAAGCTCTCTCAAGTGTGAAAGAGAGAACAAGCTATGGAGATCATCTTTTCTGTTTTCAGGTTTTACTGCTGCCATTGGTGCTCATTCTATCTCTGAGGAAGTTGCGGGGTTTTCTCCTTTATGGTTTTCTCAAGGAAAATTATTTGTGTCTCTTGACTCTTGTGTTTATTGCTATCATTCCTATCGGGAGATTCAATAATGTAAACAAGTCATGTAAAGTCATTGTGGGTAACCCTCTTATTGATCAAGGGTTAAAGTCCCCGCAGTTGTGGGGCCCTAGGGTTATTAGACTATCCTACAGAAGTCGACACTAGGTGAGTTATTGTAAGTTAGGGCAATAGTCCCCACCATTGTGTTAAGGTTAACCCTCCTTGTTGATTGGAGGGGCAAAGTCCCCACAAGTTGTGGGGCACTAGGGTTATTAGACTCTCCTAGAGATGTCGGCCCTAGTAAGTAATTGTTAAGTGGGACCGACATGTTAAAGTGGACATTAAGTGAACGAAAGAATATAAATAGAGAGTGAGCCTCTCTATTTATCACACACACACTCACTCACTGGGGCGCATGAGTGAGAGAGGAGAAGCTCTCTCAAGTGTGAAAGAGAGAACAAGTTGTGGAGATCATCTTTTCTGTTTTCGGGTTTTACTGCTGCCATTGGTGCTCATTCTATCTCTGAGGAAGTTGCGGGGTTTTCTCCTTTATGGTTTCCTCGAGGAAAATTCTTTGTGTCTCTTGTCTCTTGTGTTTATTGCTATGCATGTTATTCTCTCAGATAAGATCCTAAGATAATGCTAGCTTGAATGATAAAAAATCTAACATGGTATCAAAGCTAACCTGAGAAGAAGACATTGTGCAGCTGCAGAAGCTAGGGCTTCTTACTTTTTGGGTCTCTCTCCACAATCCATCAGCAAAAGTATGCTAGGCTGACTCTCCATTGAAGGGCGCATCTTTCTGTTGAAGTGGAATTCAATTCCGGACATTTTCAGTTTTTGGTGCGGGAAATTAGGGCTTTCTAACAGAAGAGGAATTTTTGAGTGAGCCCGACATAGGATTACTCTCCTCATCAAAATCTAAGTTTAGAGCCCTGGGCCGAGATTTTTGGTTGGGTATAACTCCGGAAAAGTCAAACCCTAGATTGACCCCAGGCCAGAAAAACCCTAAAATACTAAAACTGATAAGTTTTGGTACATTCACTATATCTCTGGATTGGAGAAGGCTCAGGAGCTTAAACTTTCACAGGCCAGAGATAAAATCCTAATTTACACTGTGTCCAAAGTTCAGCCTCAGATTCGCTATATTCTAGGAGATATGATCCCTCAAAGTTAGGGTTCCAGCGTCTTCCAGGATTCATCCCTAAACAAGACACCTCAGGAGAATTGCTATATCTCGGGCTACAAAGGTCCAAATAAAATTTCTGAAGCTGTTCCAGAAAGGGCACGGACTGTACTTTCTGTAGTCCAAGTTTCAGACCCAGAAGATGAAACAGTGACACGTGGAAGTCCATACAACTTCGCTATGTTGAACAATCCTGAAACAGGTCACCTTGGGAAAACGCTCATAAGTCCCAATTGGTGAAACCAATTTTGATGAAACCTATGGTTTTGGAACAAGGACAGGCGAGGCTACCTCAGTGCGACGTTTCAGACACAGAGGAGCAGTAATTTCGGAGATACCGCAAAAACAGTATCAAGCATTTCTACAGAAGAAATTGGAAAACCAGGGCTTCCTATTCCGGGAGCTTCCCTCCACTGTTTTCAGAAAAGGAGTACATTGGACAGCTCACATTGAAGAGGTCTATATTTCTATCCAATCAGATCTTAAATATTCCAAGTTTTGAAAATTAGGGTTTCTCTGACAAACCCTAGATCAACCAGCTCCGGAACCAGGACGAACACCTCAAATCGGTAAGATCTAATCTTTTGCTATTTTCATCTGAGGTTCTCATTTCAAAGTGATCTATCACATCAGCTTGATGATAAGCTTGTTGAAGTTGACAACTTCCAAGCATGGAAGTAAATGATCTCTCTAAATAAAATGAATTGGACACCTACATAAGAAAAGACGTTCCAGTTCCAGAGGGAGATGAGACTAAAAGCCTTACACCAGAAGAACTTGGTCAAGGCCAAAAAGATCATTGCTGATTCAATCATGGATCAACTTGTACCACAAGTGTCTTCCCTAAAGACACCGAAAGTAATGTTTGATTCCTTGACCAATCTATTTGAAGGGAAGAACATAAATCGAAACATGACTTTGAGAAAACAGTTGAAGAATGTGAAGATCCAGAATGCAGAGACCATACAGTCATACTTTACGAGGGTCTCTCAAATCAAAAAACAACTTGTAGCAGTAGAAAAAGAAGTGGAAAATGCAGAAGTGATGATAGCCACCTTGAATGGCCTCCCAGGATCATGGGATTCATTCATGCGAGGAAAGTGTGCCAGAAGGAAGTGATTACTTTCAGCAGACTCTGGGAAGAGCACACACAAGAAGAAGCTCGACTAATAATAAGAGAAAAGAAGATGAGAGCAACTGAAGATCAAGCTCTCACCATCCAAAGAAGATCCCTCAAGCAATGAGGAATATGAAGAACTCAACTCTTGAAGAACCTCTTATCCATCTTAGCATTTGGATAAAAAACAATGCTATTATGAATGAAGAAGAAGATGAAGCTGAAGGCTCAAGAAGGAGTCTACCCACAAAACAAATAAAGATAAGTATTCAATTGACATTTCATGATATTGTTTTGTTATGCATTTGTTTATATTCAGTTGATGTATTATGCATAAAAGAATGTTTGCATTAATGACAGTATACTACTAATATGCATGTGATGGGTAAGTAGCTCATGGTGCTATACAACTCTCCACTGCTACTTATCTAGAATGAAACCTTTTTGCTGACATATTGGATTAGTGCACAATCTCAATGTTGTCCTGGTAGAGATGGAAGGCATCTAGAAAAGTTTCCGTGAGATATGGATGAATGTTGTATTGGCTAAAATAGTTGCATAATCATATATTTATGCATAAGAATTTGCCATTATGAACATGCCTTATGAAATGTTTCTAACCATACAACTAATGCATTTGACTTGTAGGAAAGATCGCGTAAAATCGCCTACAAGAAAAAGGATGAGACTTGTTCCAAAGAACAAGTGGCGACAGTTCAAGATGAAGAATAATATGATGAATGCAGCGACATCATTGATGCAGAACCTTCCAGCTATGAAGAAGTAACCAAGAAGAAAGGGAAGACCAATTCAAGAAGAATGATGTCTAGGATGCAGTATCGATACATGAAGGGAAGTTCGTAGTTCCATCATGTAGTAGATGGAAACATCGTGGGATACAAGGCAAGATTCGTAGCACGAGGCTTCTCACGAAAAGAAGGCATAGACTATGAAGAGACATTTGCAGCCAGTGGGAGTTGAGACACATGACAGACAGAATCATGTGTGTAAATGAAAGAAGGCCTTGTACAAGCTCAGAAGACACCGATGGGATAACACATACATGAGGAGCTTGATGAAGACCTAAACCTTTGCTACAAGGTTGCAGATGAAAGTCTATAGAGGATGACAAGCTCACAGATGGGTGCAAGAAGAACTTTTGAAAGAGTTCAAGATAGAGGATCTTGGTATCCAATGATCCTAGATGGACACATAGAATATTAGTAGCAGAGGAAGCTACTTGTCACTCCGATATAGAATGTTTCAGTGCATAGAGTACGAAAGACAAAGGGAGAATGATGCTTCGCTTCAGAGGGAGTGATTGCAGAAGATCCCGAGGTTCGACATGGCACAACGTGAAGGATAGCTTACTGATGACTCTAGGCTTTACTGAGAGTAAACGAATTCCAACCTTTGCTTCAAGGTTGAAGGCGGAAGACTAGTGATGCTCCTGTTATATGTCGATGACTTGTTCCTAACAAAAAAGAGGAACTCATTAAATTTGCAAGAAGAAGACTTGCTGCCAAGTTCAAGATAAAGGACTTGGGGATGATGCACTACATTCTAGGCATGGAGGTGTGGACAAGGGAAGTATGCAGTAGATATCCTGAAGAGGTTCAGGATGATGGACTACAAGGCCATGACCACACTTATGGCATCGAACCTGAAGCTATTGAGTGTTGCTTCGTCAAATGATTTATTCCTTGATGTACCTGACAAATACGAGACCAGATATTTGCTTTGCTGTGAACACATTGAGACATGTTCACCTGATGGTTGCAAAGCATACAGTGAGGTACCTGAAGGGTACAGTTGAATATGGGCTCAAGTATGAGGCGAATCATAAGATTAACCTGGAAGGTTATGTGGATTCGTATTGGGCAAGCAGTGCCATTGATAGGAAGAGCAGGATGGAGTCCTGCATGGCGCTGAGTACAGCTGAGGCAAAATATGTTGCCACTTGCTATTTGGGAGGTAGAATGTTTCTTTTGAAAACTACTATTTGATTTGCTTGATCTGACTTGCATTTTTGTATGATGTAGAGAGGAGCAGTGAAGCTCTAGTATGTGATCCAGATCGAGATCTCTCGAAAGAGGGAGTTCTAGCATAGTCGGTGAGACAGGTTATCTGAGCATAAATCCTGGCAAAGCTCGTAGGTTGCTCAGATGTAAACAGACCTGTAGGTTGTCCTCGGATGTAATCGGTCCTAGAGAAGCTCGCAGGTTATCCTTGAACGTAATCAGCCCTGATGTGATTCTATGCTAGAAATGGCCAAAGTGAAGTTTGAGTACTTCAGGGAGAAGCTTGGTGTTCTCCAGATCGAGGTTCCCTCAAAGGGGAAGTGTTGAGTCCATGATCCATTCTGACATGGTGAGAGGATTAGGTTTCTTCCATGGTCAGATGTAAGGGCTGAGCCATTCTGTCATGGTGAGAGGATTTGGTTCCTTCCATGTCAGATGTGAGTGCTGAGCCATTCTAATGTGACTGTAGGATTGGTTCCTACATGATCAGATATAAGTGTTGAATGCCATTCTTGGAATGGAGGCACCTGGTCAGTTACCAGGAATACTCAGCTTGGTGCTGAGATGCCATTTTCTGGGAGAATGGAGGCACCTGGTCAGTTACTAGGAATCCTCAGTCTGGGACTGAGAGCCCTTCCGATGCGGTGTGTTCGCACATGGTTGGATATAAGTGCAAAGCCCTTCCGATGCGGTGTGTTCGCACATGGTCGAATGTAAGTGCAGAGCCCTTCCGATGCGGTGTGTTCGCACATGGTCGGATATAAGTGCTAAGCCATTCTGGCGCGATCTGTTTACACATGGTCAGATGTGAGTGCTGGGCCTTTCTGACAAGATGAAGTCAGATGTGAGTGCTGGGCGTGCCTTTCTGACAAGGTGAGGTCAGATGTGAGTGTTGGGCGTGCCTTTCTGACAAGATGAGGTCAGATGTAAGTGTTGGACGGGCCATTCTAACTTAGGGTCAGATATAAACACTGAAGAAGACCTACATGGAGGCTAGGCCTACAACCAGCATGAAAAAGGGCTGGCCCTGTAGAACTTCCTGTGACGAGAAGAATGAAGAGATAGCACCATTTGATTGAGATAGCGAAAGCAGTGATGATGATGATGATCCAGTTTTGATGATGATCCAATGATGATCCAGTGATGCTCCAGATCAAGTGATGATCCAGACTTGATGAAAATGACTTGACAATGAAGATGACTTGAAGATGAAGATGACTTGAAGACGAAGATGACTTGATGATGATCCAGATGATTCAAAGAAGAAGACTTGTGCTGATAAATTGTGTCGAGAGAATACCTTCCTAGTTAAGAGGGAGTGTTGATGTAATTGTAACTTCGGAATGTATTCACTTGTATATTTTATGTATTGTACCCCGATGTTTATTCCGGGAAGCATCTGTAATGTAATTGAGTCATGTCATATCCCGACGTTCCTATCGAGAGATTCAATAATGTAAACAAGTCATGTAAAGTCATTGTGGGTAACACTCTTATTGATCAAGGGTTAAAGTCCCCGCAGTTGTGGGGCCCTAGGGTTATTAGACTATCCTAGAGAAGTCGACCCTATGTGAGTTATTGTAAGTCGGGGCAATAGTCCCCACCATTGTGTTAAGGTTAACCCTCCTTGTTGATCGAAGAGGCAAAGTCCCCACAAGTTGTGGGGCACTAGGGTTATTAGACTCTCCTAAAGATGTCAGCCCTAGTAAGTAATTGTTAAGTAGGGCCGACATGTTAAAGTGGACATTAAGTGAACGAAAGAATATAAATAGAGAGTAAGCCTCTCTATTTATCACACACAAACTCACTTACTAGGGCGCATGAGTGAGAGAGGAGAAGCTCTCTCAAGTGTGAGAGAGAGAACAAGCTGTGGAGATCATCCTTTCTGTTTTCGGGTTTTACTGCTGCCATTGGTGCTCATTCTGTCTCTGAGGAAGTTGCAGGGTTTTCTCCTTTATGGTTTCCCCGAGGAAAATTCTTTGTGTCTCTTGTCTCTTGTGTTTATTGTTGTCCATGTTATTCTCTCAGATAAGATCCTAAGATAATGCTAGCTTGAATGATAAAAAATCTAACACTCCTATCATGGGTTGGGGCCTACCCAAACAATGGCGACCAGCCTCCGCCTATAGTTAGCATGGTTACTTCTTAGTGTTTATCTGCTCAGGCAAATGCCCTTTGGGTTGTATGCTAAGTTACCAAGGTACCTGTACCCAAGGGCCAGGGATGCATACTAGTACCCAACATGCCTGCCATTGTACCAAGTACGGGAACGAGTACTTTTGGGCATACCTTAGAAGTATCCAAAAGTATCTAGTACTTCTTAACTATCAAACAAGTACGATTACTCCAAAAAGGCCAAGTACCCCAAATTCGGGCACTTCATGGGTACTTCCAGCTAGCAAATAGACACCCACAGACTTCAAATTTGGAGTTTACCTACTGACGCTAATCAAAATACAAATGCATAAGGCGTGTCTCAAGATGGAGAGTTGACAGCAATTGCTTAAGAACTAGCATAGAGCCCCATGGATTAAGTGCCATCTGACTCGCTTAGCCTAGCTTGTTCACATGGCCCACCTGGCCCACTATTGCAGGGTGGTTCTATAGGGTCCCATTAGAATAGGTCCCACCATTGGACAAGTCAACAAGAGCATAAGAAGTGCAAATGCACAGCTGGAGTTGGTGGCCAAGCCCACCGTTCAACGAAAAAAAGCTCTCAACATTGGCTCTCACCATATCAAAAAGGCGTAAGCCACCCTAGACTCCTACCGATGGGTGGGACCGAGTACAACCTGTTAATGACGACCTCCTATCATAGGTTGGGGCCTGCCCAAACAATGGCGACCAGCCTCCTCCTATAGTTAGCATGGTTACTTCTTAGTGTTTATCTACTCATGCAAATGCCCTTTGGGTTGTATGCTAAGTTACCAAGGTACCTGTACCCGAGGGCCAGGGATGCATACTAGTACCCGACATGCGTGCCATTGTACCAAGTACGGGAACGAGTATTTTTGGGCATACCTTAGAAGTATCCAGAAGTACCTAGTACTTCTTAACTATCAAACGGGTACGATTACTCCAAAAAGGCCAAGTACCCCGAATTCGGGCACTTCATGGGTACTTCCAGCTAGCAAATAGACACCCACAGACTTCAAATTTGGAATTTCTTTTTTAATTTCAAAGTGAGGAGGGGGTAGGGGGATGGTGGGGCCTCTCCCAAATACCTAAACCCAAGCTTAAAGCTCACTAAGAACTCAACCCCATTCATTGTGATTTTGCATTTGGTGACCAGTTCAGCAGTCCATACATCCAAGGAGTCAAGACCAATACCAGTAGTGAACAAGGTGCTCACTTCAACAATGAGGATGTGTGTATAGTTGTGAGGAGGTGTTGTCCACTGTCCAACAAAGAGGAGAAAGGCAAACAGTGACCAGCAAATATGTTTAGTATTTTAGTATTTTGGCATTTTGTATTTCATGTTCAAAAATGTGGCGAATGTCATTTGTCAAATTTTGGATGTAGTATGACAATGGACATGTATCATGATGATGATCCATATCAATATCAATATGTAATTTGAATTTCAAGCAATGTGCGATGCCAATGTGTTTTACTTATTCAGGGGAGGCAGGAGCAAGAGGGATCATCTTCGATCCTAGTGGAAAAATAGTAAAAACCTTTGCCTGGGGTCTTGGAATAAAAACAACTAACGGAACTAAGTGGTTGGCGCTTCTCCACGGTTTAGAATTGATCGATTGGGGAACCACTCCAAAGTTATTAGTCTTTGGTGACTTTCGACAAGTCATCCAAAAGATTCAATATGGATATAATAAAGACTCCATCAGATGCAAAAAAAAATGACAAAATTCTTCTCTTAAATCTGCCCCTCCAGGTTTCATTTTTCCACATTCTTCGGGAAAAGAATGGTTATGCTGAAAACCTAGCCAACATAGGTGCAACAAGTTCCCAAAATGCAATTGTTTATAATGGGAAAAAAGTGTTTCTTTCATGTTCCCTCAACCACTCCCGGAGGAGGGTTGGGCTCCCCCCTCTTCGAATTTGAAAAACAGGTTTTTTTCTAATCAAACAGACTAGTGGCGATAAGATTGACAAGTGGCCTCCACCTTCGGTCCGCATTTACTCCCTACCCTCCTCCTCAGTACCATTGGGTGCAGTTTTGGCAGTTCGCACAAGCAACATGGAAGGAAGAGTTAAGTCTGATGGAAATCCCCATTTCCACTATTCACTTCCCGGCTCAAACACAGACAAAGCGGCCATGCATCTCCAGGGTTTGTTTGCAGGTATCTCTCTCAGGTCGGGATTCGTTTCCACGCTTCCAATGGCAAAGAAGGACATGGATGAAGGGTTTGCCAGCATTAAACCTGGCCAAAACGACATCAAGACGCACCTGCGCAGGCTTTCAGACATCGTTGTGGTGGGTGTCAAGGACAACAGGGAAATGGCCTATGATGTCAGGTATATGTCAAACCAAATTGGCTGCCATGATTCACACATAGACAACCACGACCAGGACTTAAGAGAACTGATGGGAACGGTGGACATTATCAACGATGAGGTACTGAAGCTTGCAAGGATGAACCAGTGCAGTCACTGCCAGGAATCTCCAGGCGACGAGGCTCGCCCCATGGAACAAGTTTCTGTTACCCAGCCTGCAGGGCAGTCAGGATAAAAAAGTGTAACCCTCTGAGTACTTTTTTATGTTTTTCTGCATCTTTTTGAACCAGCGATTCGTCCTAATATACTCTTCTTATGTAATGGTTTTATGTTTGCAAACAGTATGGCGTAGGCTCTATGTGAGAGGGTGTTTGGACCAGAGCCTGCCCAAGTTTTTTTTGTTAAATTTTAGACTTGCTTGTGGAGGATGCATTTGCAACACACATTTTTTATTAAATTTATGTAAAATGCTCTTATTAATATTGAAGGAAGTTTTATTAATAACCATAAAAAATGTCACAACGACTGTGAACTTTTTTGGGGAGTGACTATCCGGGGGCCTGGACAGTGTAATAAAGGTTACCTATCTAACTATTGCGGGAAGTTTTGCATTGTGTGGTTATTTCCACAAATGGAACCAATTTGGATATGTATCGAGGGTTAGGGCTAGTAGGGTCACATATCCTATTGCATAATTCAAGTTGTAAAGACTGTAAAATATGCAGTCATCAAAGCACAGTTTCAGGCAAAAAACTGTAAAGATATAGAAGTAATGAGGTGCTTACAGTTACATTGATGCCTTCGGGAGCCACACGAACCCGGCCAAGGAGGTCCAGAGCTGTACAGTTATTTTGAAACCAGTCAACGAGGGCGTCAGTATCTGGAATGTTTACATACTTATAGTATAATAACACCCCATGATCTTCGACTTGTTCGTTCTGAGCATTCTCCTCCTCCATGAATGACTTATTCGAAGAAATACTATGGGAACTTTTTAAACTGAAGGGAGTCGAGAGCTAAATCATTGCTAGTGCGCAGCAGAGATATACGAAATGACCGCAGAGTTTGGAATATCCTTCGTTATCGATGACTCTAGTATTATCCGCTCAACTTCACGAGTAAATTATGAGTTGTTAGAAAGGTTTTTAAAATGATATCCACTCTTCTCCCCTAAACTTCACGAGTAAATTAAGAGTTAGAAGGGTTTTAAAAACGGTGGGGTTTCTCCCGCTAGTTTTCTGAGTTAAGTTTTAATTTTATGGACGAAGTAAATTACAATGGAAATGGGTAAGAGAGGTTAAAATTATGTGGATTGCCATCACTCGAAATCATCATCTAGCAAGGAACATTTGATCTTAGTTTTATATGAGGTAGTTGTCATCCTAAATGTTAAGGTTGTTGGGTTAGGGTCAACCATTTGTAAATCAATGCCTATCCAAAAAAACTTATAACTAGCGATTGCAAGGTGTAATGATACATCGATAGGTTGTTTTTTTTCAGGGTAAAAAAGTTGAAAAAGGGAACTAAGAGTTCGTGTAGACCTGGGGTTGTATCTTGAGGAAAACAAATATAAGTTTTGCAGGGAAGGGAACTAAAGGGGAACTCTAAGAATCTCTTTTAGGATAACAAAAATAGTTACATGAATATTCACATCACAAATAAGCGAAGATTTTCCAATGGAGCAAACCCAACTAGCATGCTTTGTAATTCCCTAGAAAAGAGACTCATGAAGTTGTAACAATATCATTGGCTAGAATCTATTGAGTTGTAGAACAAGAAAATAGTTGATAAAATACAATATGACATAGAGAGTGAGCTATTAACATGCTCATTAAAAACATAAAAATAGTTAAGTTTATGTTCAATGGGAGAGCAAAGGATCCTTAGATTTTGGCAGTATTAACCACTGGAACCTCTGGTTAAATAAAATGTGTGTTTACTTTGTCCTCACATATAATGGCAGCGAAATACACCACCTACATATGCATTCCTAACCTGGAACTGAAATTGCGAATTGAATTACAAAAATAGATAGCAATTGGGATATAACATCTATACATATGGAGTTCTCGTTTATTATATTTTAAGAAAATTGGGATATGCATTCTATAACATCTTAATATCTTGTAATTATCTTGTATAGATATATTTTGTAACTCCATAGTTGGGATATTGCAAGATATAAGAATCTTCGCTAACATCTTTACATCTTAACATCTTGTAATTATCTTGTATAGGTATATTTTGTAACTCCATATTTAGGGTTCGTGGTATACATATATCACTTTATCTAGCAATTGGGATATAAATTCTATAACATCTTAACATCTTCTAATCATCTCATATAGATATATTTTGTAACTCCATATTTGGGATATTGTAGGATAGAAGAATCTTCTATCTTGTATTTTATTCTATATTGAAGTGCTTTAGCCCTTAGGATGTTGGAGAAAATAAATGGTTTACATAGGAAGCACAATGGTTACTTGGCACCTAGGTACCCTAGAAATTGCATTGACGATGATGTGAGGATATGTAGTACATAGTTGTAATCTTAATGCCATGCTTATTCTATTATGAATTCAATTGTCATGCAAGGGTTATCATCCTTTCTTAATGTTATAATGCACACAAGCACAACTTGATTGTATAACAAAGAAATAGAGTAGTTACATAGTCAATTAAGTGTTGTGATTTGTTTTGTGAGTATATCTTACTCATTTTTTCTTTATAACATTGATCCACCTGATTGTATTGGTATGGGTTGGTGGCATGGAACATAGACCAATTCACTAGGAGGTGTCATAAGCTACATGTAGTTGGGAAGAGGATTAAGATCTTCCTCCTACTGGTAGCTTCAAAAATAAGAGTAAATTGAATGGATCACACCTAGACCACTATGGAATATAAAACCAAAGAGGGCTTACAAGACAAATTTTCTAATGAAAATTCTCGTTATTAAATTTACTTGTGGAAATTTGGGAGTGAGTACGTAGATATCAAATATATTTCTTAGTAAGTATATGGATCTCTGTGCCATGTTGCAAAGAAGCTAAGTGGACCCACTTAGATAAAATGATGTCAAATGTGCTTACATTAAGTTTTACTACATCGAATACCCTTGTGAAAAAATAGTTTATTGACCTCATCACACTTCTTTATTTGCACATAATTCATTATCATTGATTTCCATGAGACTATGCCTCTTTGAGACATGCCCTCAAACATACTAACAACCTAGAGCATCTCTTCTTTTAATGTATTTTAATATATTATATAAGTAATTGTAAGTTTAATAAGATAATAAGTTACAACCAAAGTTGTAATGTTGTTACTAACTTAAATCAACATAAAAAATTGAATCCCAGTTATATTTAATGTCAATTCAATTTATATGTTTATTCAATTTTCCCTTCAACATTATATTGCATCTTTTGAAGCAATTGCTAGAAATATGATATCATATGGGCCATGCCATATCATATCGAGTGGCCCATATGACATTATATATTAAAGAAGGACTTAATGTGGATTTCTATCCTTCTTTATTTCAATTCAGAGACAGGAACGACCACACCTCCTTCTAGGTCACAAATGTATTCCTCAAAGGCAATTCTTGTGTGTCAATCATAAAATATTTCAATGTCTTGTCAAAAATATATTATCGGTGGAGCGTACTTACAAAGCATATTTTGATATAAAGTGATAATAGCAATGGTATCATATCATATGGGCCAACACGAAGAAATGAACCCTCAACTCGAAGGAAGAGGAACCTTCTCATGAATATTATATGATTAATTACAAAAAACAAATACACATACATAAAATTATATAAAACAAAATTTTTCAAACCCCTCTCCTCACCATAGCATAGGTGGGCATTTAAGTAATAACCAATATAACAATGAAGGAAATTATCTCCAATAACCAACCAACTTATGTTTCAATTTACTTTTCATGGAAGTGTTTTAAATATTAGTTTACTTCAAACTTTGTGTTTTTGGTTTGAAAATCCTATCATATACAGAGAGCTTATCAAATAGGAGTGTGAAGAATATAGAAATAGTTGAAAGGCTTGTCCTAGAATATATATTATTTACATAACCAAAGGTTTTAATTTGCAAATATACTTATATAGTCATAAAATCCTTGCATCACCTAACATATATTATATGTGATGAATGCAAATATTAAAACATGTTCTTGTTACTAGCAATATTGGTTATACAATTTCAAATCCAAAAAAACACCTACAAATATACTACACACATGAAGTCCATTTAAATTATTTGTTGAATGAGATTCAATGAAATCAAATATAAAATTGCCTAGTATAAAACTTAATTAATTTTCAAAATAAAATCACATATATAATATCATTTTTACATAAAATAATGATTAATAGTTAGAGAATAAAAAATAATGCAAGTTAAATCTTAGATTTAAGTGTTATCTATAATATTTCATTATTCATAAAAAAAAATAACTCATTGCATTAAACATGGATATTATTATACTTTATACTTTTACATTTTACATAAATTAAGAAAACATAAATTATCTTTGGTTTTTTTTCTGCTTTTCTCTTTCATATTTAATAAAAATAAAAATATATAATTTTATAAAAATGTATTTAATCACACCTATTTAAAAATATAATTTAATATTAACTAAAAAAATAACATAAACAAATCTCTCACTACACACTTATCAATAAATCAATAAAGGCCTCTAATTATTAGCTTATTATCTAGGTCCTTCCAAATGTCATCTTTAAACAAAATACTTCTATATTATTTCTACATTTAAGTTTGTTTGGATTTATATCTCTACAATTTAATATATATATGATGAGAGACAAATGTTATCATATACTAATATAATTTTAAATTTATGATTTTGGAAAAAAATATTGACTTTTCCAAATATATTTCAAATATTATTAAGATAAACAAATTTATAAAATTGTTATATAAATCAATTAAAATAAATCTACAAAATTTAAAAATTACTATAATTATAATTATAGCTTTATTTTAAAAATAGTTAAAATAAATTGATTTATTTCAAAATTTAAATATTAATTATTTTAAAAACTACTTTATCAAATTATTATATATTATTAAAAGTCAAAAAAATAATAAGAATTAAAATATCATTTGAAAATTTACTTTAAAATATTCTATGAAAATTAACTTTAAATCTACTTTAAAAGAATTAAGATATTATATGAAAATTAACTTTTAAATTAACTAAGAATCGTGATGCACGTATGAATATCTTTCTTATTAATTAAACACTTGAATATTTTTCTTTTGCAATAACCTTCACAGCTGCCCATATGTTTGTAGGAGTTCTCCGCAAATGGATATGTGCAGCTAAAGAGCATCGATGGCTGGATGTTGGACAGTGACTTGCTTGGATTAATTTATCACCAAAAATAAATGTATTTAAGCTCGCTCTCCTCAACAGAATTTTAACCTTCCTTGTCGGCTATCTTTGGCTCGCATGGAAGCTATCTTTGACTCGTGAACAGAATTGGAATTTGACGAGCATTTGCCCGTTTTTTAACCTTTTTCCCGTCAAATACAGGTAAAAATCGGCCAAAGCCTTTTTATTAAACGGTTTAAGTTTTTGGTAGAACGTCATTTTGACGGTTTAACTTTTTACGAAAACATCATTATTTCCTTAAGTTCTAACTTCTAAGCCAGGTCCAGGTCATCAGTGTTTACCTGGCACCATCCACCTGAAATATTAAATGCCATGGCCCGTAGTTTAATGCTATTGAATGCATAATTGTGTGATGAAATATGAATACACGGGGCTGGTTGTCCTTGATCCATATTTAGTTCATTGATACTTTCAAACTACAACACTAAAACGTTATTACTGACAGGTATATATTTAAATAAAACGTTTAGTGAAAGGGAATGTTAAACCCAAAACGTCAAAAAAAAAAAATTGTTTGAGAGGTAAGATTCTAGTGAAATTCCAACACTGTTCGTGAATGTCATGCAATTATTGCCTTTAAGTCTTTTTCTCTTTCTCGGCATGTCGTACATGCAATGGATATATTTTAATTTACCAAAAGCTACAGAGCAATCGCTGAATTGGCCAAAATATATCTTTCAGAAGCCCTCTAAAGCTTTTCCGCAAACACAAAGAATCAACCAGGCAAATTGTTTAGTTTTGCAGACATGAAAACTTACACAATCAAGCTATTCCTTAAAGATTTATCATTCCACAAACTTTCCGGCTAAGACTGCTATGGAAATGCAGACAAGAAGCTTACCGTCAATTTCGATTACTGTAGCTTGATGGCAAATATTCATTCGTTCTGGATTCAAACGACAATTCCTCTCAAGAGGACGACTTAAACCTTCAACTCATAGATTCCGCAGCTTATATTGTTAAATGAAATGATGTACATGAGGACCGGCAAGTGGTCAACTCATAGAAAATAATTCAACCTAAACAGATGTCGTACACCAATGCAGAGGGAAAGGGAAATCTCTCTTCCTTCATAGATTAAACAGGTGACAGCTTATGATACTTTGAGTTTGTTTAACTGTGAAGTTAAAAGATCTTCCAGTTTACGTCATTTAACGCAAAAAATCTGTCATTCAATAGAACGACTGACCATAGTATCCAAATTTACATACGTTGAGACTCCGATTCACAGGCTGAGCCCAGGATAAAGTCTAAGAAGGTAGCTTAAACCTAATTTTTCCTGTTCCGCATCATTTGACCCCACAAAACGCGTTTTCACACATAATTAAACCCCGAAACGTCCTGAAATATAATATCAGACACCAATTTGTGATTTCTACGATATTGGGCTTAAAATCCTCGTGTCTGGATGGATCCCAGCTATAGAAATGATTTTAGGGAGGAAATCGACCACGGAAATCCGATCTTAGCGAGTTCGAAGGCGAAACTTTTCATCTGGATCGTAGAAATCACTGAAAATGTCATTTCAATATGGTACAAAACCTTTTCCCCTCTCTCTATATATTTCGAATTATTCACTTAGCCTCGAGAGTTAGCTTAAGTGGTCATGAGTTAGACATGAGATCTCTCCCCCCAAAGTTGGAAGTTGGGGAGGTCACCAGTTTGGCTCTCTTAATCCCCTTATGATTAGGATTTGTAGTCAAGGCCAGCAATTTACCTCATTTACCATCAATGAATCATGGGGAAATATTCAGAAGGGTTTTTAGCGAGGTTATTCCTTCGAAAAACATTAATCAAAATTATTAATTCGTTAATTGAGATAGTTATATTCTTCCACAATGACAAAGTTGGGGAGGTCAAGAGTGTGGCTCTCTTAATCCCCTTATGATTAGGATCTTTAGTCAAGGCCAGCAATTTACCTCATTTACCATACCATCAATGAATCGTGGAGAAGTATTCAGAGGGTTTTTAGCTAGGTTATTCCTTCGAAAAAAATTAATCAGAATTATTAATTCGTTAATTGAGATATTGTTATATTCTTCCACAATGATGTTGACGAGAATAATTACGAGGAATCAAAGGGTATGGACAAGTTTTTATCCAACATGTTTTTTTATTGCATCTTTAAATGCACATCAATTCTTTACTTAATTAAACTCATGTTCTTTTGTTATGTTTTTTNGACTTTTCCGGTTCATACACCGTCTTGTGAGCATGCACCATCCTGAAGAACACATCGCCCAGATACCCAAATTATTCCTAGCTTGAGTTTTCAATTTACTTGTATGCATCATCCACCTCGGCATCCCCCTTAGCATCCAATCTACCTGTCCACGGATCTGGTCACCCTTCTCATCATGCCAATAATTCTTCTTTGTTGTTATTCTCCGTTACCCGTAGCTCAATTGCATCAGCTCCTAGACGATCTGTTGGCAAGAGTTAATGTTCCTTACAACTTGTGTTAAACTCTGATTCCCAACCTGTGGAACAGAACAAACAAGTCGTGGAGGAGTTTCGTTTTACACCCTCTCCATTTACACAATTGTGGTTTCTCCAAGTCTGAGTTTAAGGCATTGGTTGCATTTCATGTCCCCATAGTGTGGTGTTGAGCGATCCAATAGGGAGAGTAACGCGATAATTTGCAGCTTTTTCTTCAGCATTTAGATTTCTTACAATGTGACAAAACTATATTGAGCCAAATTTGGATCATTTCCAAATAGGAGTTTAATTTGACATTACGTAGTGTTTCCCATGAATTATAGCGCTTATTAGTATCATTGTGTCTCCAAATATGACAATTTCCCTATAGCCTAAGAGGAGGGCTAGCTGGCATCCTTTTAGAAGAGCGAATGCTTTTGCTTGGTTGTTGGATGTGGTCCCCAAACCCCAGATATATTTGATCTCAGTGTTTCCTTTTGGGGAGGAGAGAATCCCTCTTGCACCTGTTGCTCCAGGGTTTCCTATGGAACCTCCATCGAAGAAAATGAAGTTTTTTTATTATGATCTTTCTTCCATATATCGAATTCGGAGATGGACAACCTTATTTTCCAATGTTGGGTGTTTTTTGGCTAACTTGGTAAGTTGGGATAGTCCAGTGGGGGAAGATCCCCTATCCATTTTATTTCCCTCTCAGTAGCAGTAGAATCCAGATTCTTTCCTGTTGCTTTTAAGATTTCCAATAGGAGTTGTTTAGCCTGTCCAACTACTTGGACTGGGTTGGGAGAGATGTTCCTGAAGATGGCTAGATTCCTCGCTATCCAGATCTTCCAGCAGATGAACTTTGGGAGAGCCAACTAGATTTGTTTCCAAACCGACTTGTGTCTCAAAGGGGAAGGGTACCTTTTTCTGCCATGAGATGAAGAGTTGAGGTATGTTGGTGGAGTTGGGAGCTGGGACCAGGAGGTCTTTGAGTAGTAAAGTCCACACTTGAGAAGAGAGCTTGCATTCCAAAAATAGGTGATCGATGGTTTCCAGCACTTTGTAATAAAGCGAACATCGGTGTGGACCAAGGATGGCTCTTTTGGCTAGATTTTCCCTAGTTAGTATTGTTTTGTGCCCAAGGAGCCAGGAAAATAAATTTATTTTGGGGAGTCCAAAAGGAAGCCAAACTATTTTTTAAAGCTTTTGTTGAGAGTTGGGGTCTTTTTTGTTTGAAGAAGCTTATATCCCAAGCCAACCGTGTATTCCCCAGTCTTCTCCCACCCTCTTTTGTCAGGGAATGAGGTATGAATTGGAGCACATCCTGAAAGGTGGTATATAATGATCTCTTGGCAATAGAAAGGGTCAGGGGGACCTCCGTGATGACCCAATTCTCCCAATTCCATCAGCTGACTAGCTTAAGATATCAAATAAGGTTTTAAGATTTTTCCTCATCGTCCATTCTCGAATTCCATCTAGCTCAGTAATGCTATTGAGGAGAGGATGCCCAAGAATGTTGTCCGTCCAAATATGGATCTTCTTCCCATTTCCTAGGATCCAATGGAGTTGGGGTTGAAAGAATTCCATGCCCTATCTGCACAGGCTCCATAAAGGAGTTCCTTTTGGAAGGGGATGGGTGTCAAAACATCTTCTTCAAGAGCTAGTGAGATATTTTTTTCGAATATTTGACTAACCCAACATCTTTTTTGAGATAGATTTTACCAAAAAAAATTTCCACCCATTGCCATGTTTGATAAATGAGGGTCTCGAATGTGCAGTCGTCCCTCTTTTTTGGACCTTCTAACCACGTTCCAGTTGACAAGGTGGAAATTTTTTTGGTTCCCTTTCCCCCCTTTCCATAGGAAACTTTTTAGATGCTTCAAGATTTTGACGGTGAAGGATTTTGGAGCTAATGATACGGACGACTGATAAACATGGGGGGGAGGAGAGGACTGATTTTATTAGCACAAGCTTCCCGGATTGATTAAGCCATCGTCCTCCCTAGTCACTGAGCTTGGCCTTTATCTTATTATCCACTTCTTACCAATGATTTTCTTTATAAATGTCGGATGAGACTGGGAGTCCTAGCTACTTGAAACTTCCCCATTTGTCATATCCTTTCATTCCCAACATTCTTGCGATTCTTGAGAGAGCCATTTGTTCCACGTTCCAACCATAAATGGAGCTTTTATTATAGTTAATTTTCCCACTTGAGACCATGCAGTAAGAGTGAAGGACTATTTTGAATGCTTTTGTGATGTTCCTGGAGGCTCCTCCTAAGAATAGGGAGTCATCAGCAAAGAGGGCGTGGTTTATAGGTTCAACTCCCTGAGTCGTTCTTATTCCTGGCAGGTTTCCAGACGACTTTTCTATCTGTAGCCTCCTGCTCATAGAGTCAACAATCAGAATATAAAGGAACGAGAATAGAGGGCATCCTTGCCTGATCCCTTGGGTAGCTTGAAATAATTTGGCAGTCTTTCCGTTGATCATGGTAGTTATCCACAGACCCCCAATGCAAGCTTTTATTTGCCTGATAAATTGAGTGTTGAATCCGAATTTTTCTAGAACTCTATACAAAAAAGAGTGCTTAACTCTGTCGGACACATTTTTCATTTCCACTTTTATGATCATGCCTTTCTCTTTTCATGCCTTGCTGGAGTGGATCATTTCTTATACTAGGATGACATTGTCTAGAATATGTTGTCCTTTGATAAAGCCTCCTTGATTCTAGGAGAGTATCTTATGAAGGAGAGTTTTTAATCAGTTTGCCATCAGCTTGGAGCAGATTTTGTATGAGGCGTAAAAAAGAGAGATCGTCCTAAACCGAGCGAAAGAGCCTGGGTTGGTATCTTTGGGAATTAAATCCAAGAATGTAGAGTTTGTTCCTCCCCTGATTTTGGATTTTTGCAACAAAAAAAAATTATCATCCTTATTAGATCCTTCTTTATAGTGCTCTAGCAGGCTCTGTAAAAGTGGATCGAGAACCCATCCGACCCTGGTGCTTTGTCTAGATCCACACCCCATATTACAGATATAATCTCTGCTTCAGAGAAGGGTTTTAGGAGATCCTCATTCTCTGAAGGAAGGGTCAAAGCCGGTATGTTCTCCAGAAAATCCCTAGTGTTGACCTCATCCACATCTCCTTTCTCCAGGGAGATATTTTTAAAATGGCCATACACGTCTTCTTTGAAATGGTCTTGGGCTTTGACTATCTGTCCATTTTCCAAACATAGTTGGTCAATATGATTGTGATATTGCCAAGCCTTTGCTTGTCTATGGAAAAAGCCGATGTTCTTGTCCCCATATTTTAGCTAAGTGTTGTTGGATTTGAGTCTCTAGTACTCTTCTTCCTTGAGAAAAGATTGATATGCATTGGATTGTAATTTTAATTCTTGGTCCAGATCGTATGTCTCTACAGTCCTGATATCCATTTCCATTTGAGCTGCTAGAAGGGAGGAGACCGTTTCTTGGCTTGCTTTGGATGAACTTTTTTTTATTGTTTTCGCCCATTCCTTTAGTGCTACCTTGGTATTTTTTTATCTTTTATTCCCATTCAAAGCTCGGGGATCTAGAGACTGGTTGTCCCTAAGCATTTCCCATAGTCTAAGAGAATCCAGGAGAAGAGATCCACCGAGGGTTGTACCTGAAGGGGATTGACCCTAACTTTTCAACATTTTGGAGAGAGAGTAGGATGGGTTTGTGATCTAAAGCTATATTATCCATAATTTGGGAATGCAGTAGCTTCCCTTCCAAGAGGAGAGAGCTTTGGTCTAACAATCGATCCAGTCAGGCAGCAATATGCTTTACTCTCACTCTTTTGTTCGCCCAGGTATATCGTCCTTGTTTTGGTTTGATGTCCACAAGGTCCCATTGAAGCATGAGATCTTCGAGCTATTCTCTTAAACAGTCCCTCCCAAAGAAGCCCCCTTTTTTTCCTCTGAGAACCTTACTAGATTTAAGTCCCCGACTAGTATTATGTTGGAGGGGGAATATATCTCCTAGAATTCTGCTAGAGTGTTCCAACATTCTTTCTTTTCCAGATAGTGCACATGTACGTAGAGGTTGAAGAGAGCAATACTAACCTTGGATGGAAGGTGTTGTAGCTCTGTGAAGATCCAATGTTGAGTAGAGAAGGAATTGAGGATAGTAAAGTCATTCTTGTTCCAAAGAGTGGCCAAGCCACTTGAAGCTCCTCTGGCATTAACGACGTGTCCTCCTTATTTTTTCCATGTCGTTTTGCTAAGAGAGAGGAGTGTTTCTTCCTCCATTTTGGTCTCTTGGAGCAGGAGAATCTCTATAAGGTCCATTCTTAACAAATCTTTGACCGCTTTCACTTTGTTTGGACTGCCTAGTCCTCTGCATTCGAAGAGATGAGCTTGATTATTTACTCTAGGTGTGGTAGGAGGATCCTTCTTTGTTGCTACGCGTCCCGAGGTTCTTGGTGAAGGAGCTTTCCAGAGTGGATTGATTTCCTTGCATTTTTTTTGCTTTAAGCTTATTCTTCCCTTAACTCTTTGTTGAATTTCATCCCTTGTCTCTTAGCATAATTTTCAAAGGGTTCTTCTTTTAAGGTGGATATAGCTTCATGTGTTCTTCTCTTGGCCATTTCTACATAAGATGGGGATGAAACCTGCCTTCTGGTAGGATAATTTGAGGGTATGAGGGTTTAGGGTTCATGTAGTATCGCTTTGTCTTTCCCAATTGGTTTGGGTATTTCTCCCTCCTCCTGCTCTTCCCAGTTTTCCTCTCCTTCATGGGATTCTTCGTTATTGTCTAAGAGGGTGAAGGGGTTCAGTGATCCTTCTGCTGGTCTCTGCATAATTTTTGAAGGGCTCGGATTGGATTGAGTCCCTAGGCCCAGAGGGTCTTGTTGTCCTTCTTTCACTTTAGATCTGGATTTACTTTTTCCTCTTTCTTTCTTTTGTATTATTTTCCAATGGGGTTATTTCCTTGTCTCCGTTGTTTCCTCTTCCTTCTTTTTGCGGTGCCTTGAGAAGTGCCCATATTCTTTGCAACGTTTTCATTTGAATGGGAGTTGCTCATAATTGAGCTCTTGGATATGGGACCAATTTACTATTATGAGATTGATGGCCTCTGGAAGTCCTACTTCTAGATCTACCTCTACACAGATCTGGGCACAAGAATATTTATCTTGTCTTTCAGCCACGTCTATGAACTTAACGAGGGTGTTTCTGATTGCCTCCAAGGATTCCAGGCTCCAACAATGCAGGGGAATATGTGGCAATCTCACCCAGACCGGAACTGCATATGGGACATCTTGTGACGGGCAAAGTCTCGGGTCCATCTGTTAAGATAAAGTACTTTCGGCCCCATGAAGTATGGTTTGTTTATGAAGATTATGTATTTGTCTTCTTTTCTTTCAAAAACGAAGACGAAAAGGCCTTTTCCAATGGAGAAGTTGCTTGCATCCTCCTTGATCAATAGTTTCCAGTTCCTTTTGATCCAGAATCATATTTCCCTTGGAGACAACGATAGCCCTATGAACTAGCCAATCAATCCTTTTTTGGCAAGGTGCAAGTATGTCTTGCAGGATCTAGCAATGGGGAGAGCTACTGAGGAGATCTCTGGGAGCTTCTTGACAAAATTTGGTTGCCTGGGGGACGTTTTCTTTCCATGAGCCACTACAAGCTTCCTTAAATCCTCAATTTCTTGGGGTGTGTGATCCTGTAGGAGCACTAGAGGAGGATCAGATCCTCCTCCCTCAGCCATTAGAGCTCAAGAGTGTGGATCCTGCCCACGAGCCGACTGTCTGCTACACACAATCGCAACCCAAAACACCCTGATGCAACTTCGTGGAATCTGCCTCAACTGCTGCGCCTAGCGGGAGAGTATGTCAGCTAAAAAATCTCCCTTTTACATCATGTACTCTTAAGCCAACGGATGGTTGCATGCATGTACACAATCTCTTTTCCATATTTTCATGTATCATTTTCAATGGATATGCAATTTCTTCCTTTTTTCAAGAAACTTTATAATGTTGTACCTAATCACCAAATATATAAAGTAATTAAATCAATGAGCACAAACAAACATAAATTTAAATGATAAGCCTTTGTTATGTTTTTATAGAACAGAGACAAGGAGAATTCCAAGGATGAGGAGGGACTTGAAAATAGTTATTTTTACCTTTGATGTCAAATTTATTTCATTTCGTTATATGTGTAGCTATTTAACATGGAAAGTGGTATACAAAGTTTACATTTCATTGGGGTGGCAATGTATCACGTATTTACGAGCATAAAAAAATTTACATAGTGATTTTCCATATTAATTTTATATTTTATCATTGTGTTTATATATACATGGTTACTTGCTCTTGTACTATGAAAATCATTGAACATTAGTGCGCTAAAATTTCATAATTATGTTAGGGATGGTAGATGTAGGGGGATCATATATGATCTCGGAGGAAATGTGAAAGCAAACTTTGCATAGGGATAGGGAACCAATTCCAACAATGAGGCAAAGGCATTGGTCGTTTATAAAGGTGTCTAGACCCTTAAGGAACATGGAAGGTGTACAATTGTAGAGGGAGATTCATCAATAATAATCAGACTTCTTCGCTAAGAAGTGACATCTAGAATGTATATATGAGATTTTGAACTAATGGATCTAGAAGCTAAAAGGAGAAGTAATATAGTTTGCAATAAAAAAAAGAAAGAAAATAATTCAAGTGAAGATCCAAGCAATGTAATATTTATAAACCATTTGAATGCTCAAATGGAACACATAAATGAATGCTTGACGAACGACATGTAAGCTTACATATATAGGTAACCAAGTTAGGCTTAATTGCATGCATAAGCATAAGAACTAGTTGAAACTCAAGAGTAAATTACCCTGAATAGGCAAGTGCATCCTCTTGTGACACAATATCTGCAAATTGTCATAGATATTCCACTGCAACAGTTCATCATAGCAGATCATACAACTTAATTCTTTTTTATTAGCTTATTTCCACTAAATTCTAAATAACTGGAATTGTAAGAAGAATAACTAGAGAAAAGAAATACACAATCCACACAAATAACACAAGAATTACACTATGAAAACCCACTATGTGGAAAAACCCAACCAACAACGAGGACCATGCATTGCTCTTTCATGTAAAATGTAAATACAAAGGAAATGGTACTCTCTATAGAGTTACATATGATTATGCGGCTAGAGAGTCGACTACAACATCTCCTATCTCCTCTATTTTACTCTAATATCCACTCATGTGTTATTGATCAATATGGAACAATACCATAAAACCAAAAGAATGGAAGCACTTTTCCTTCGAATAACCCATTCTTTAACATAACCCGATAGTAGTCTAGGGTTTATTTTAGGGTTTTTGCATGCCCCAACTCCTTGTTAGGGTTATGGTTTTGGACCTTGTAGAATTTTCTTTAAATTCCAAGCGTGATTAGCTCTACATGTGTGAGAAACAAGACTTGATGTGGAATCCACTCAGTACCATGGTGGTCAACTAGATAGGTTAACTTAAGAGATGCATAACTTCTTCATTCAAACTATGTTTGAAGTGTTTCTTGAACTGATGGAAAGGCCTCAAAGCGTAGAATTGCATGAAGGGTCATATCAAAGTGATGGAATTTTTTACCCACAAAAACATCATTCAGACCCTCAAACATATTCCAGAAGGTTATGGACCCTAAACATGCAAAGTAAATCATGCCCCTATAATGGTCCCTACAAGCTTATTCATTCAATCTCTCAACCTCAAAAGGATAGAAAAATATAAAAATTTATATATTGATCCATTTCAAATCACACCTACCCATTTTATGAGGGTTTTGGTCCCCAAAATCTTCTACTAAATGGGGTGAGGAAATGTTTCCTCTTCATTCTCCTAGGAGTACCATTTATCCTTTCCTGGAAGTTGTCCTTTCAACTCCACTTTCTAGAGTTCATACTGTCCTCGCCTAGTTGTTCTAAACGCATTCTACAAAATTGTGTCTTGCGATAACTCTGCCTAAGCCTTTAGTGCTAAGTCCTCTACATAAGGTAAGACCTACTTAGGTTCTTAATCTAGCATGGAAGGTTCATAAAGTTCCAAATTTTGCACATTTGTTACTGAGTAAATGTGCATATATGGGGGTAGAATGAGTTTGTAGGAATTATCTCCTACCTTCTCTAATGATTCAAAAATACCATATTGCAATTCCTTTATCTTCTTAGCACGACCTTGCAGGATTTCCTTGTTCAAGTGCAAACATACTCTGTTTCCCACCTTGATTGTTTTCTCAACCCTATGTTGGTCATGTCTTGCCTTGTAGTTTTCATGTGACTTATTCAATGTCTTGTGTAATTGTAAATGGATTTGCTTAATCTTATAAATGAATTTTTCAACTCTTAATGCTTCGTTGTGATGTCTTCCCTTAATCCCCCCTTGTTGTCCATAAACAACATCTAGAGGTGAAGGTGGCAGATACCCAAAATGAGTTTCAAAGGGGGACTTCCCAATGGAAGTGTGGACTTCTCTATTATAGGAGTGCTACACATAGATTAGATTTTCATCCCAAGTCTTCATATGCTTCTGATTGTAAATCCTCAAAAGCTACACCAAGTTCCTATTGGCTACTTGTGTTTGCCCGTCTTCCTGTGGATGGAATGTTGTGGATTTCTTTAACTTAGTGTACATCTTCTCCCAAATTGTAGTCCAAAACACATTGAGAAATTTGGTATCCGTGTTTGAGATAATACTCCTTGGTATCCCAAACTGCACCTAGACTTGCTCAAAGAATATGTTTGTTGCTTCTTATTGTTTGATGGTCTTTTTTACAAGTCATAAGAATGTGCATATTGGTAAATCTATCAATTATCACAAATAAATAGTAATGTACCTTCGTAGTTATTGGAAGAATACCCACAAAATCCATGGAGATGCTCTCCCATGGTATTGTACAAATAGGTAAGGGATGGTATAGACCTTTTTTCCTACTACTATGCTTGCTTGTACAACAAAGTATGCATCCTCTAATCAATTGAGTTATATATTCTTTCATTCTAGGCCAATAATCATACCTTTGTAACTTGGCAATTGCTTCCCAACACCAAAATGCCCTACAACTTTGGAGGTGTGAGCCTCTCTCAGGAGTTGCAATCTCTCACCTTTAGGAACACTAAGCTTGTCCAACTTGTAGAGTAACCCCTCATGGAGATGATAGTCATCCTTGTTGTCACCTTCTTCTACATGGAACTAGATTTGTAGCTACTAAAATAACTCATTGAAGTCTTCATATTATTTGTATTCCTCCTTTTATGTACCATGGGTGTAAGGCTCAGTATACATAAGAGTACCCAAAGCTAGGATATCGACTATAGGTGGCATTGAGATAATGTTTTCCAGCTTGTTTGTATTATCCTTCTTGTATTTGATGATCAGTGTGAATGATGGTCTCCTTTCCCATCAGATAGTGCTCCCACATGTAAACAACTTGAACCAAGGCATAGAGTTCATTGTCGTATGTAGGGTAGTCCAGGACGTTGTCATGGAACATTTTAGAATGGTAGCATATTGGTCTCCCTCCTTGCATCAAAACCGCTTCCATCACATACCTACTTGCATTTGTATACAATTTGAAAGGATTATAGAAGTTGGGAGATGTGAGAAATGGTGCCTAACTGATATTAACCTTAATATCTTCAAAGGATTTCTTTTGATTCCTTCCTTCGCCATTGGAACCCCTCATTGTTGGTTGTTATGAAATGGAGAGGGACAACCACAATCGAAAAGGAAGCTCTAAACTTTATAAGGTATTGTGCTACCCCCAAAAAGATCCTGCTATTGGTGATGTTTGTAGGAGTAGACCACATATTATTATGCCCCAAAAAAAATACTAACTTGGGTAATGTTTTGAGGAGTAGGCCACTCAGTGATGGCCTCCATATTTGTAGGACCAAACTTAAGTTCTCCTCCACTAATCACATACCCCAAATACACCAAGGACTACTGAGAAAAGTCGCATTTCTTGATGTTTTCCAATAATTAATGTTTTTTCAAGGTTTCCAACACCTACTTGAGATGTGAGATATGCTCTTCCGAGGTAGAACTATAAACCAATAAATCAGCTAAATACCCTATCACACATGGATATATAAAAGGATGTAATACATCATTCATCAAACACATAAATGTAGTTGGTGCATTACACAAACCAAAAGGAATTGTCAACCATTCATATAGACCTTTCCTAGAGTTGAAGGCAAGCTTTTAGGTGTCCTCTTGTTCCACTCGTACCTTGTGGTATCTTAATTTGAGATCCAACTTCGTGAAGTATTTAGAATGCTACAACTGATCTAGAAAATCATCATTCATAGGTAGAGGGTGTCAATTATTGATGGTGATCTTATTCATATCTTCGTAGTCAATATACATCCTCCAAGTCCCATCCTTCTTCGGTACTATGATAATTGATGACCCACAAGGTGAGGTTCTTGGTCGGATTACTCCCTAATCCAACAGTTGCTACTTTGCTTCTTCGCTTCTTTTACTTCCAAAACATAATGTATGTATAGTCCGATGTTCTCTATTGGATAATCTAGCAGTAGTTGTATCTCTTGCTCCACTTCCCTCTTGGGATGTATCCCTCTAAACTCCTAGAACAATTATATGAATCCTTGTAAAATGTTATCCAGCTGGTGTTTCTTCTCTTTAGTACATACCTCCAAGGATGCCTTTACCTTTACCGATTCACCTTCTTTTTCATTATGTCTTAAGAAAAGCAACACAAACTTTATACTTATCTTTTTTGCTTGGTTGGCACTTACCAGAGAGATCATCGATTTACCTTTGTGCAAATTGATGATGAAAGGTTTCCATCCTTGATCAAGTAGTGTTGTTTTTCTCTCCTAATGAAGATTGCATCCCTCTTATATATGTAGGGACTTCCAAACACTACGCCACAAACATCAAGGTTTGTTATGTCTACCTCCACTTTATCAATATAATTTGCAGCTATGGAAATTTTAATCTTGCATTGTTTTGTGACTCTGATATTTGTATCCTTATTTACCCATGTCAATAGATAGGGGAGAGGATGATCATGTACTTCCAATCCAAGCTTGCATACCAAATCTTCTGCTATGATATTGTCCTCTGAACCGAAATCGAATAGAGCATCTACGTTGGTCTTCTTGATCTAGACCTCGATATGTAAGAGGTTCATCATCTCCTTCTCTTCCTCATGATGAAGGCTTCTCAAATTCACCTCCATCTACACTAAAGTATAGACAATATTCTCATCCACATATGAGTTGATTTCTACCTCTTTACCTGAATCTGTGGCTAGAAGGTTCTTCTTCTTAGCATCATTCTTTCAGTTCTTAGGATTCAGCTCTACATGTAGCTTCCAACACTTTTCTTCAGTGTGACCATCGATGTTACAATTGTTACAATGGTTTTTCGGATCTTTGCATTGATGGGTCATGGTTGTAGTCTTCTTATATTTTCCCTCCCTCTTCTTCTTCCCCTCCTTGAAAGTGTCTTTGTTCTCTTTCTATTTAGAACCACTTCGTTGTCCTTTCTTATGGTCTTATTTTCTGTTTGCACACAGGTCCCATCGATTATCCTTTACTTGAAGAGAATCACTTGATTATGTAAACAACTGAGTAAACACCTTAGATACTTGAGGAGTACATTTTCATTATTGGATCAGATACCTAACATGATAACTATCTTCCTGAATTTGGTGGTGTGTTCTTGGAAACTTCGCCCTTACCTTTGCCCGAAATAGTGTGAATGGATACTGGTCCTCTACATGCTCGACAGGGTAGAATTGAGACTTAACAAGGGTTTTGAAATGCTCCCAATTGGTTACTAGCGGATCACCCTCTAGCCTAAGTGTCTCGTGTGGACTTCCCACTAAATTAATGGATGGCCCTCTAATTTTAGTTGGGCAAATGAAATTTCCTACTCCTCATCTACTCGATGGATACTAAAATAGACCTATAATTGATGCAATCAATGATTGAATTTTAAAGCATCAATCTCACCTTAGTATGACTCGATATTGATTCTCTCTTCCATTTTAAACAAATAATGGGAAGGATTGTTTGTGTTGGAACTTGGCTTCTCTTTCTTGGACTCTTTCTACGACTTCCTTTCTAGGTCACCTTTATCTTTTGATTTCCCTTTTTGACATGATCTCTAAGTTAGAGCTCCAAAATCATCGAATGGTCTAATATTTCTCTCCAAAGCGACCATGAGGATTGACATTCTGCATGAGATATTGAAAACTTGTATTTTGAACTTCAAAATCATTGCTCATAATCATCCACTACTTCTTTGCTAAACTCATCCATCATGGCTAGGGTTTTAAGACCTTTTTTTGTTGGTATCTAAGGGAAATGACAACTAGGGTGGGGCTCATACTCATGTGACACAAGGTTCATTCCAATACACTACACCTATACCCCTATGTGCACCCACACACCTTGAAAACATGGGGATAGGCTAATCGAGGTTTGAACCATTGACGACGCAAGGAGTGCCTTAGCAATACACTCTATCGTAAGTCGGTCTACACCCCCATGGTTGAAGAATTTCTATTTTCACCAAATATTGGATCTTGCAATTCCCAAAAAACCCCAAATAAAACTACTCTAATACCAATATGATCCGTAAGTTGCCATGGATATTTCATTGGAACCATTTCTCAGAATGGGTTTTAGAACTTAGTTCTTTTTACTAGTTTATTTCCATTGAATGCTAAATAACTAGAGAAAAGGAATACATAATCAACATTGAATTTACCTTGGGAAAACCCATTACGGGGAAAGTCCCAACCAACAATGAGGACTATGCCTTGCTCTTTTATATAAAATGGAAATGCAAAGAAAATGGTAGTCTTTATGGAGTTACCTATGACTCTAAGACCAAAGCGACTGCTATAAGATCTCTTGTCTCTTTTGTGTTTCTCTAATATACACTCTCGTGATGTTGCTAAATTATGGAACAATAGTATAACATCAAAAGAGTGGAACCACTTGGAACCCCTTTTCCTCTTAACGACCCAATATTTAACATAGTATGGTAGTTGTCTAGGGTTAATTTTAGAGTTTTGTAGGCCCCAACTCCTAATTGAGGCTAGGGTTTTGGACCTTTTAGAATGTTTTTGAAATCCCAATCGAGACTATATCCACATATGGGAGAAACAATAGTTGATGTGGAATTCACTCAATATGATGGTGGTCAAGGATAGGTCAATTTGTGGAAGGCATAACTTCTTCATATCGACTCCGTTTAGGCGTTTCTTGGACTGTTGGAAAGTTTTCAGAGTGTTGAATCACATGAAGGGCCATGACAAAGAGATGGATTTTTTAATGCTAATAAACATCATTTAGACCCTCAAACAGGCCCCATAAGGTTCTAGACCCTAAGTATGCAAGTTGAAACTTGCCCCTGTAATGGGCCTTATAACCTAATCCATCCAATATTTTGACAACAAAAGCACCAAAATAGATGAAAAATTAAATATTGATCATTTTCAGATCATGTGAGGCAATTAACTAGGCTATGCATTAGTGCTCTATAGTTATCTATCTTGTTACAAAGAGACACTTCCTATGGCTTGGGGGTACCACAACAGACAGTATGACACCAGAAATCAATCTTTCCCAATACACAAGAGCAGTAAGAAAATCTAACACTAAGGGATATAGAATAGTACATTATTACGAATAGTTGAAATAGATCCCTGTTGAGCTTTTCCAATGCAATTGGAATTATAATTTGCTCTCAATAACAACAAACAAAGCAATAATGATATGTATAAATGTGTTAGCACTACTCTAGAATATATAATCAATCATGTATAAGAAAGTAAACACATCCATGGATTCAATATTCATATTCAAAATGCAAATGAATTGGACAAGAAAAGATATTTCTATTAATAAATAAGAGATAGAATAGTGGAAAACTCTATTGGCACTTTTGCGAACCGGAGAAATCGAGTCCTCCACTTGGGCCTCCACCACTTCAATCCTCCATCTCTCGATAGCAAGCTCATAAAGCAAAGGCAAGCTTGGGAAGAACACTATGTGTTCCAAGGGACAAAGGGATGTAGACTCAAGTATAAGCAAAATTGAGGCAACAATGGACTATTGTTTCCTTACTCTTCAATTTCTCCTCCTTCAATGTATCCAACGGGTTCCTTATATAGCACTCTAAAGAGGTAATGGAGGGTCGAATCTGAGCATTCTCAAGGAATTTGGAAGGCCAAGAGTCAAGTTATTTGGACTCAAATGAAGAAAACTCCAAAAATATTTGTCATTTTGCACACATCCTGATGTACGCAGGTTTGAGGTCAAAAGTTGCGTATACACACGCATATTGCTTTAAAAGTCGTGTATAGGTATAAATAGGAAAGTTTTGGCTATGATCTTGGAACATCAAAGTATAATATAAGTCCATGGGGTCCAAAGAGTCTGTAGAGGGACATGGAAGGCTATAAATATGTGATCTACCTGGTGTGGTAAAATCAGCTATAAAGATGCCCCCTAATGTGTGAGGTCAAAGGGGTAACATGATGGTCAAAATACATTATAAAATCCATCCCAAAAATGGAGTAATGAAGACCCAGGTGGAAGAAGCAGCCACTCATTAGTCCAATACAATAATCAATCTTTGCATGTGACTGCAAATACATGTAGCAGTTCCGAATACATAAGAGTACAATGGCCATGAATAGGCATGATATACAAAGTGTCATGTGTGGTCATTGGCACGTACAATATGTAATGGATCAAGATCTCCATAATGGATGAAGATATCTGATATACACTGGAATCAAGATCATGAGAGTTGAAATCTCATGAATACTGGCACGATCAAGGAGGTAGCATATATGGAATGCCACCAAGTTGGAAGGTCTTCTACACAAACCGCTACGAGTACATGTCCTACTATGTGAACAGATGTGTCGAGGTCGAACATAGTTGTCCATCGTCTGATTACCGGTCATTAATGTATACCGTTAACATATGCAAGATAACCCACCAATAATGAAAATGAGAATCAAGGTACAGAATGCAATCTAACAAGTGTGAATAGATGTGTTGAGGTCGAACACTTGAAAGAGTCCATCGATTAGGGGACATTGATGTATTCCCAAAACTGTTGATGGCGAGAGAACTTACCACTGATGACTATCAGTCTCAAGGTACTGAATGACTCTAGACTCCTATTCCGAAATAAATGATCTAATGTCGATGGAATGGAATCCATTGGAAGGAGGTCATTAAGGCATCCCCCATCAACCAACACGAGGTACTCAACAAAGCTGTATAATGTGGAAGAACTTAACGAACAAGATGTGCACGAACCAGTAACAGTACCGGGAATGGGCGACATGGAAAGCAAAGATAAATAAGGAATGATTGGCTCAGGCTTCAACTTCCTTTGAATAAGAGCATAAGGCAAGTGGTGACTGAAGGTTGGCATCATGGACTCGATATGAAAATTGGGACATCTCTGTGACATAGGAGGCATCAACAAAGGCTCCATAGGGACTGGAAGCGTAACCAGTCGGTGGAGATAAACTCAGAGCAACGAGTACAACTCCTAAAGTCAAACTAATAACTCAATGAACGGATGTGATATACAGTGCTCTCTTCGAAGGCGACATGACTCGACTATTTCCAAATATAACATCTTCTCCCATTCGACTTTATATATATATATTTTTATCTTTTTTGGACTTTTTCAGATATTTTGAAAAGCTTGAAAAAGAATAAAAGTTCTTTATAGTACATCACTGTTTATTGCATCGTAGATACAAAAAAGGTTGGGAGTCAAATCCTGACAAACTCAATACAAAACCTCAGGTTGAAGGCCATACTGTTGGCACTGGGCAGGATAGAAGGATTAGCATCCCTCCAACAGGCTTCAAGGCCTTTGATGTTCTATACAGTGGAGTGTATGCATCCTACAATATATGACTGGAGTACCTCACTGTTAAGAAACATGAAACAACAGCTTACAGACTGCAAGATGGGGCGGGTGAGGAACTTTGGTTACAGAAGCATCTTGAGTGCTTTCTTTTTTTTAGCATGTGTCAGGGCTAAGCCCAAGAGTTTAGATTGCCCCATATGGAGTTCGAGATTCAGCTCAGCTACGCTAGGCAAATGTTATGCGAAGACTAGGAGGGGGGTGGGTGGCCAACCCCTACCCAACAGACTTCTTCTTTTAGTGGTGTAAGCAGATCATCGCCATAGATGACTACCCCTATGTAGGGATAGACTTCTGTGGAGACCCAGACATGCCCATTCCACTAGGCTTTGCATATGGAGAGAGGTAATGAATCCCAACTCAAACTTGTTTTTTGAATTATTAATTTTATTTTTTTTGTTTTTTATATATGGAATAAAAAAGACATGTTTCTGGTGTGATGACATATAGTGATACTTTGTCATGTACATGCAGATGTGGGACCACGACGGCCAGATTGTTTCCCTCGTCATCGATGGAGGAGAAGAAGAGATGAGATCATGGGTGTGGATGCGGACCATACACTCCAAAGCATTCACACGAACTTTGTTCAATTGACACATAGAGTTCCCATGGCACAAGTCGAGGACTTTCCTGAAGCGATGCAGCGCTAGGTGGTTGGAGTACCACGGGCATGGGTTCATTTATTTCATTGGCTAGCTAGAGTCGTAGTGTGCTACCATGATCAACACCCTCCTCCCCCATAGGTGTAGAGGCCAGAGCGTATTTTTTGTATGACCATGTAGTTTATTTTGGTGGCTTGAAAGCCACATTTTTGTATATGACACTTATGTATTATGACACCAAATTTTTGGACATATATTTTAATGAAAATACCTATGATGATAGGTTATTATTTTATTTACATGTGTAAATGTTTTGGTGAAACCAGAGATTCTGGGTTCGTCCCCAACGGAGTCGCCAATTTTGTTACGAAGAGAAACTTCCTATGGCTTGGGGGTACCATAACAGATAATATGACACCAGAAATCAATCTTTCCCAATACATAAGAGTGGTAAGCAAATCTAAGACTAAGGGATATATAATCGTACCTTATTCCGGATGGTTGAAGTAGATCCCCGTTGAGCTTTTCCAATGCAATTGCAATTATAATTTGCTCTCAACAACAACAAATAGAGTAAGCATGATATGTATAAATGTGTCAGCACTACTCTAGCATATACAATCAATCATGTATAAGCAAGTAAACACATCCATGGATTCAATATTCATATTCAAAATGCACATGAATTGGACACAAAAAAATATTCTATTAATAAATCAGAGATACAATAGTGACAAAAATCTGTCGGCACTTCTGCGAACTGGAGAAACCGAGTCCTCCACCTCGGCCTCCACCACTTCAATCCTCCATCTCTCGATAGCAAGCTCACAAAGCAAAGGCAAGCTTGGGAAGAACACTATGTGCTCCAAGGTACAAAGGGATGCAAACTCAAGTTTAAGCAAAACTGAGGCAATAATGGAATATAGTTTCCTTACTCTTCAATTTCTCCTCCTTCAATGTATCCAAGGGGTTCCTTGTATAGCACTCCAAAGGGGTAATGGAGGGTCAAATCTGAGCGTTCTCAAGGAATTTGGAAGGCCAAGAGTAAATTTATTTGAACTCAAATGAGGAAAACTCCAAAAATATTTGTCATTTTGCACATATCGCGATGTACACAAGTTTGAGGTCAAAAGTTGCGTATACACGCGGGTATTGCTTTAAAAGTCACGTATAGGTATAAACAGGAAATTTTTGGGGATGATCTTGGAACATCAAAGTATAATATAAGTCCATGGGGTCCAAAGAGTCTGCAGAGGAACAAAGAAGGCCATAAATATGTGATCTACCTGGTGTGGTAAAATCAACTATAATAGATGCCCCCTAATGTGTGAGGTTAGAGGGGTAACATGATGCGCGAAATACATTATAAAATCCATCTCAAAAGTGGAGTAATGAAGACCCAGGTGGAAGAACCAGCCACTCATCAGTAAAATACAATAGTTTTTTTTTAAACTAAAACAAAGGTATAGATTATAAAGTTCCGGCAAATCAGCTGCCAGGTGCTGTGACAAATAAACCGAGCTTCATAGCAGAAGTTCTCTTTTACAAAGTGCAACTAAGATCCAGCAGAGCACAACGGCCTTATTCTAATTATTTAACATAGTAGAGGCGTAGAGAGGCAGAGTTTTTGAGCGGGAACAGCGCTCTAGCATGGTTCTTTATTCTAGCTTAGCAACCAGCTTAGCCACAGCCTTCTCCAGGGCAATGATTCGCTTGCCGAAATCCCCATGAACATTTGCCTCATCCTTGAAGCCAGTATGCACCTCGTCCTTGAACTCATTCATTTTCTCAGCTGAAGCAGCGTGATGATCTCTCAGTTTCCTTATATCTGCGTTCATCAAATCCCATGTCTTTTCTCCATCCTGCGAGGATTCTTCCAGTTTTTTCTCATAGCCATCCATACAGCCTCGGATTCTCCCCATAGAGGATTCAAGAGCTTGAATACGAGCTTCCACAGATAGACCCGAGGAGGAGGAACTATTCGATGCCATAGCGAAAATCGGGCGAGAGGAACAGCTTCTGGAGCACGCAGCAGAGCGGAAATCTTTATCTTCAGCGCAATTTCAGCAAAATGGATCAACAACAGTGCAATGCTTAGCGATAGAGGCAGGAATAAATAGCTGATCATGGGGTCGAGACGGTCACAGACAGCATGGGAGCAGAATCGATGATCAGAGATTTTCTCTGCAGTGCCAGTTGTAGGAAGGGAATCTTGGTACAACAAAGCTCTGCCAAGAAAATGAGGACGCTTGACCCTGCTAGGGGACATCCCATCTAGTCTCCATACCATCCATGTGCAGTATTCCACTGCCTAAAAGGGTTCCATCATTCGCTGCTTTGTCTGCCGTAGAGTTCAGATTTCTAAGGATGTGAAAGAAGCTAATAGAGTGGAAATTTTTAAAGATCAGTCGAATTCTATGCAAAATTTGTGCCAGCTGTAAATGGGAGGGGCGTTTCTTATTGGTGATGGCTTGAATTAGCAGCCTAGAGTCCCCGAAAACCAGGAGATTTGCAATACCTTTAGTTCTGGCGATCCTCAAACCTTGATAAAGTCCGCAAAACTCTGCTCTATTATTTGTCCCGTTTCCAAGTCCCCAGGCATAGGAGCTAACCAAATTGCCATTTGCTTCAGTGATAACTCCACCACAACCGGAAGGCCCCGGATTACCCTTTGCATCTCCATCAAAGAAAAGACAGAGATCATTCCTGGCGAGTTTCCACCTGTTGAAGGCATCCTCTTCTAGCCGAATTTCCCAATTAGCAGAGAGAATTTTTTATGGATTTCGACTTTGGTGGTTGGGGACAAGCAGGGCAAGCCACTGAGATTCTTCGGGCTTGAGGGGAATAGAGTTAGTCAGGGAGGTGTTCTGTTCCAGAGCTTCCCCAATAAGAGCTCTTGCTTGGGCTGCTACTTTAGAGGGGTGGCTTTCTTGCCCCCTAAAGATTCGAATATTTCTTTCTGTCCATATTTTCCAACATGTGGCTTTAAGGATCCAGTTCCAGGCAGAATGGAGGAGAGGTTTCTTGGAAAGCAGGAACGGGGAGAGTAGCATCCAGCTTGAGAGAAGATCCTGGATAGTAGTTGGAAGGTTTATTCTAGGGATAATCCTCAAGGCTTGATTCCAGACTTCTTTGGAGAAATTGCAGCCAATGATGAGGTGATCCGAAGTTTCATTCTCACTTTTGCACAACGAACATCTAGAGGGGCCTTCCATCCCTCTTTTCTTTATATTTTCTCCAGTGAGGATACTTTTGTGAGCCATAGTCCAGCAGAACATGTCTATTTTTGGAATGAAGACTTTCTTCCACAGGAATTTCCAGATCGCCGGATTGGGAGCAGTGAATGGGATAGCATGAATCTTCTTGTAACCTTCAGCAGAGGAATAATTTCCTGAGTTACTCCCCCATCCTCTTAAAATACAATAGTTAACCTTTGCATGTGACTGCAAATACATGTAGCAGTCCCAAATACATAAGAGTACAATGGGCATGAATAGGCATGATATACAAAGTGTGATGTGTGGTCATCGCCAAGTACAATATACAATGGATCAAGATTTCCATAATGGATGAAGATATCTGATATACACTAGAAACACTGGAATCAAGATCATGAGAGCTGAAATCTCATGAATACTCGCACGATCAAGGAGGTAGCATTTATGGAATGCCACCAAGCTGGAAGGTCTTCTACACAAATTGTTACGAGTACATGTCGTACTATGTGAACAGATGTGTCGAGGTTGAACATAGTAGTCCAACGTCTGATTACCGATCATTAATGTATACCGTTAACAGACACGAGATAACCCACCGATAATAAAAATGGGAATCAAGGTACAGAGTGCAATCTAACAAGTGTGAATAGATGTGTCGAGGTCAAACACTTGAAAGAGTCCATCGATCAGGGGACACTGATGTATTCCCAAAACTGTCGATGGCAAGAGAACCTACCACTGATGACTATAAGTCTCAAGGCACTCAAATGACTCTAGAACCCTATTCCATAATAAATGATCCGATGTCGATGGAATGGAATCCACTGGAAGGAGGGCATTAAGGAATCCCCAATCAACCAACACCAGGTACTCAAAAAAGCTGTATAATGTGGAAGAACTCAACGAACAAGATGTGCATGAACCAGTAACAGTACCATGAATGACCGACATGCAAAGTCAAGATAATTGAGGAATGGCCAACTCAAGCTTCAACTTCCTTTGAACAAGAGCATAAGGCAAGTGGTGACTGAAGGTAGGAAACATGGACTCGATATGCAAACTGGGACATCTTTTTGACATAGGAGGCATCAACAGAGGCTCCATGGGGATTGGAAACGTAACCAATCGGTGGAGATAAACTCAGAGTAACAAGTACAACTCCTAAAGTCAAACTAATAACCCAACCAACGGATGTGATATACAGTGATCTGTTCGAAGGCGACAAGACTCGACTACTGCCAAAGATAACATCTTCTCCCGTATGAATTTTTATGTTTTATTATTATTATATTTGTTTGGACTTTTTTCAGATATCTTTGAAAAAGAATAAAAGTGCTTTATAGTACATAGTTGTTTATTTTATCCCAGATACGAAAAAGGTTAGGATTCAGATACCGACAAACTCGATACAAAACCTCGGGTTGAAGGCCATACTATTCATACTATTGGCACTGGGAAGGATAACAGGATTGGCATCCCTCCAGTAGGTTTCAAGGCCTTTGATGTTCTATGCGGTGGAGTGTATGCATCCTACAATATATGACTGGAGCACCTCACTACTGAGCAACATGAAACATCAGCTTACAGACTGCAAGATGGGGCGGGTGAGGAAATTTGGTTACAGATGCATCTTGAGTGCTTTCTTTTTTTAGTGTGTGCCAGGGTTAAGCCCAAGATTATATATTTCCCCACATGGAGTTCGAGATNCGGGGGAGGAAATTTGGTTACAGATGCATCTTGAGTGCTTTCTTTTTTTAGTGTGTGCCAGGGTTAAGCCCAAGATTATATATTTCCCCACATGGAGTTCGAGATTCGGCTCAGCTACGCTAGGCAAATGTTATGTGGAAACTAGGAGGTGGGCGGGTGGCCAACCCCTCCCCAATAGACTTCTTTCTTTGGTGGTGTAAGTAGATCATCGTCATAGATGACTACCCCTATGCACGGATAGACTTCCGTGGAGACCCAGACATGCCCATTCCACCAAGATCTGCATATGGAGAGATAGGTAACGATTCCCAACTCAAACTTGTTTTTTGAATTTTTTTTTGTTTTGTGTTTTTTGATATATGGAATGGAGGAAAGAGAGGAAACATAGAGGCTAAAGAGTAGAGGCATTTGGATGACAAGTGGAGATGATAACACACAAAAAATTCAGGCTTTTGACAAAGGAAGGAAACAACAGAATGCAGTCTGGGAGTTAAGAAATTCAAACAATGAACATGTCTCCACTTTTGAAGGAATGGCAGAGATTGGTAAAGATTATTTGAAAAAATGGTTCAAAGTAGACCAACAGGCTACAATTGCAGAAGTCATCCAGACATCACTTTTCTTCCCTAAAAGGATCTCAGAAGAGGATAATGCCGATTTGGTGGAAGAGGTATCGGAATATGAACTGAAAACAATTCTGCACAACTTCTAGAAGGACAAAATCCCAGGACCAGATTGCTGGACCATTGAATTCTTTCTGGCAGCCTATGAAACAATTGCCCTTGACCTTCTCCATCTGGTTGAAGAATCCTGGGTAAATGGGCATGTTCACCCTCCACTCAACACAACCTTCCAGGCTCTTATTCCCAAAAAAGACAACCCAGACAACTTGGATGATTTCAGGCCTATTTCCCTCTACAATATCACTTACAAAGTGATAGGAAAAGTGATTGCTCAATGTCTAAAGAAGGTACTCTAAAAAATCATCTCACATGAGCAATTTGGCTTCCTGGAAAATAAGCAAATCCATGAAGCAATTGGAGTGGCTCAGGAAGGTATGCACAACATAAAGCTTAGAAAATCAAAAGGATCAATTCTTAAGATTGATATCTCTAAATCTTTTGATAGAGTAAGCTGGATCTACCCAAGACTCCTTCTTACTCACCTGGGCTTCAACTACTCCATTGCAAAATGGATTTTCGATTGCATTTGCACTGCATCTTTTGCAGTTCTTATCAATGGCTCAACTTCGCCATTTTTTCCTTTCAGAGAGGGCCCTCAAACAAGGTTTCCCTCTTTCCCCTCTTTTATTCTTATTGGTTGCAGAAGGTCTGACAGGGCTATATTGGATGCAAAGCGAAGAGGTCAGTGTGAAGGGATCAAAATAGCCACAAATATTAATATCACTCTTCTCCTATTTGTGGATGCTATTCTCCTCTTTTGCAATGGCTCAATCCAAGAAGCAGAAAAGCTCTCAACAATTCTGTAGACCTTATGCAAAGCCACATGCATGATCTTAAGTGAGCAAAAATACACTATTACCACTTTCAATACGAAAGAGGACACAGTCAGGAGAGTCCTAGACTTCTTCATGTTCATTAATACCAACTTAGATGACGGGCTGAAGGAAGGGTAAAGAAGACTCAAATTCAATGTTGGCAAAGCTAGAAGGAAGGGTAAACATTTGGTGTAGCAAATGGATCTCGAGAGTAGGAGGGCTAATTCTAGTAAAATCTGTTCTTGAATCCATTCTTATTTATTGGATGTCTTTAGCATGGATCCCAAAATCCATCTTGGAAAATTTGCTCAAAATTCTTATGGACGGGAAAGAAGGAACAAAAAGTCCTTCCCTGGCTAAAATGGGACCAAATTGCTAAACCCAAATCTCTGGGAGGGTGGGGGCTAAAAAACACTGCATTGTTTGCCAAAGCTCTAGGAGCTAAAGCAGGCTGGAGGCTTATTACAATGGAAAGTTTGTGGACGGAGGTGGTATATCATAAATACATAAGTCCAGTACCCCTATGGGATTGGATCAGAAACTCAATCTTCATCTCTCCAATGAAGGGCTCAATTATTTGGAAGGAAATCTGCAATGACTTCTCACTCATTCACAATGGACTATGCTATAAGGTGGGAAATGTGACAAGAGTCAGAATTGGAGCAAAACCTTGGCCTAGCAGTCAACTCAACCACCTTCTTCCTCACAAGCTCATTCAATTTCTTCAGCACAAAGGCCTCTTTCACTTAAACCAGATCTTTGACCCTGCTTCTAGAAACCTATGGAAACAAGGGTGGTTGGTCTGTAGGGAACTTGAGATCCCTGGCCAATGGAATCAAACCTGGAACAAGTTCATTTCATCCCTTTGCCAATCTCACATTAGGATCACAGATAAAGAGGATGAACTGGTTTGGGAACATGTTGTGTAGGGAAGATACACCCCAACACCTAGGTACCAACAACTTTGTCTCACCACATTCCAAAACTCCAACCTGGGATAGAATGAAGAAAATATCTTTGGAAGGACTGGGCTGGTGTACCCTCTACAAAAACAATGAAGAATGTCTCAATCATCTCTTCCTCAATTGCTCCTTTACATGTCAGGTTTGGTTACACTCGCAAGCTATGTTGAATCAAGGATTTAGTTGGATCGGTCAGTCCTTTGAAGATGCATGGAAAACTTGGTCCACCTCTCCTCAGCTAGCTCATCTAAAAGCTCTACCCCTAGTTCATACTTGGGGCGTCTAGATAGCTCGAAACAAGGCAATTTTCCAAGACAAAGCATGTTCACCTAAAACAATAACAAAATGGGGTCTTGACATCCTCTCTTACTATCCTTAAACAAAGGATGCACCAACGGTAAGAATAGTCACAGAGGAACAAATCGATCCCTCTATGCCTTGGGATTTTTTTTATGGAGCCTCTCAAGATCACAAATACGGGGGTGGTGCCACCCTTTTTCTAAACCAAAACCATCACTTTCAGGTCTAAATGGATCTTGGATCAGGCACAAATAACTATGCAAAGCTCATGGCTCTGAAACTCCTTCTCTACTTCGCCCTGGAAAAAGGTTGCAGAAAACTTCAGATTTTTGGAGACTCACTTATAATTATCAATTCGGTGAAAAAAGTTCAGTATTGTAGAAATCTTGCTCTCACTTCACTTTTGCTCACATTTCATGCTGTCATGTTTACAGGGAAAGGAACACAACTGCAGACCGCCTCTCTTAAGAAGGGGTGAAGATGGAACACGGTACTTGGAAATTTTTTGAAAGCAGGGAAGAGGAAGTGTATGAGTTTCTTCACAGACCATTCATAGAAGCACTTCCTGCAGAAACCACTACTTGAACAATCAGACTTCTACAACTTTTTTTTGCAATATACTAGTCTTCCAGCCTCAATGCATCGTTACAAGCATTTTTTTGACACACACACAACTCTTTCTAGGATTCAAGGGGAGTTATATCCTTGATATATTTTCAGCTCAGTACTAACCCAAGTATAGTTAAAGGACCAAGGCCTATGGCTTGGAATTTTTTGGAGACTTTCTCTGATTTTGTTTTCAGATGTTAACAACGGTATGCAAATCATACTTACTATCTAAAGACTCTTATTTTGGATTAATATAAATACAAGTTTTTTTTCTTCTGGAAAAAAATGATGCATAGATGAAATATTTTTAGTGAAATATACAACCATGGCTTTAATTACGTACCTATTTTCAAACCATAAAATAAGGTGAATAAATATTAAGCATACATCTTTGTTAACTCCTTAACCTTATTGTCTCAACCAATTTTAAGACGGAGTTCAACCTCTTAGAAATACAAAGATGAATAAAATAAATCCAACTTAATTAATATAACATATTTAATTTTTTTTATTCCAAAGGGAAAATTTGATTATCTCTTAAAACCATTTTTTCTCCTAAATAATATTCCATGCCTACACCTTCATATTTAAAGCCTTTTTTCTCCCTTATTACCATTCAAAATAAATTTACAAGCATCAAAACAAAAGAGTCATAAATTAATGCAATTATAATTCTTAGCATTATTTATAACAAAAACATCATGAAATACAAACATTCAAATTTTGATGGAGAAATTAGAGAGCACCTGAAAGTTTATTGTAATTTTCATTGTTATTGAGGCCATAAATTAAGTAATTGCAGAGCTCAACACTAGAAAACAAATTATTGAATTTCCAATCTCCATCAAGGTTACAATTGTGTCATTTTCTAGGTTGGAAATAACATTATAATTACAATCACAAAATAAAATAAAATAAAAAATACATTATAACAAAAAATCAATTGAATCGAAAGAATATGTTAGCCTTTACGTTGACAAAAATAAAATTGAATCATGTAATTTGTTTTCATGGTGTATTTACATGTTACACAAAAGAAAATATGAGTATTTTGGACAATGACATATAATCATTCCATGTAATCATAATTAGTTTATACACATAAAACATATTTCGTATCAAATTGGTTGTTAACCAACTAAAATTGTTTAAACACCACATCCATTAATCAACTTTCCATTTCCATTGTCATAACATGAAAAAAAACAATATAATTAGACAATCAAAGATAACTATAACAAAATGATATCTCAATCTGTAAATGATGAAATAAAACATGTACATATCGCTCTTCGTTGCAATCATCCTCATTATCTTCCTCGGTCGCATTGATATCATTGTTGTTTTAAAAAACATGTTTAGATCTAGGGCCATGTCTTAATATGAACCACTAATCTCTATCCAACACATATGGGTAAAAGAACACTTGGTTGCAGTGCTTTGGGAAAACATAAGGCTCCTTACTTTCATCCCACATCTTTATAGAATTGATTCATATCAACGCACTATCATGATCTTCCTTTACATTATTCATGCGAATGTGTCCCAACACCTACACCTAAAAATAACAGATTGGAAATATGAGAAATCCACTTGAATGATTTCTTGTATCTTTATAACATAACACAACATCTCTCCTATCATGTTTCGATCATAGTGGCTAGTAAGACTGTATTGGTCAAACTCAGCTTCCACTCCATAATATTGTGTACACGCCCGTCATCAGCATCCTCGGTGCGAAAATGATGTCCATAAGCTGACATAGATGGGAATGAATGCACCAGTAAGAAAAACTAACTAATGATGGTGTCATATGTCTAATAACCCAAGCATTAATATATTAAATATAGATGTTATAATTGAAAGTTGCATTATAAATTAGAAATGTACATAAATATTTTATTATCGAGTTGTTGCACCCGATCATAATGTTTAGTGCATCCTCTTCTTCAGGAGGGTAAGAACCAAATGCGCGATATTTCTCTCTGACTTGGTCTACAACCCAACTGTTGGGATAGATCGTTGGCATATTTGATTTTAAATGACCTAGAAAAGGAATGCTTCTACCATGCAACCACCTGAATTATTTTTCGTCAATGTCACATTTCCTCCTCTTCTCTTCATTCAATGCAACGCCTCCACGTTATAAAGAATGAATTTATTGATTGCATAAATTTTAGAATTCATTGTTGTATTCATACAAACGAAACCACGGGCAGTATGTATGGGATCAAATATATAATTTGAAGTTTGTTGTGAATAGTTAATATCTGGAAATTTGAAGATCAAAAGATAAGTGACTTACCTTTTAACATGCATATTTTTTTTTCGTTCGTTTCCAGTACCTCCCCTTCTCTTTTGTCCTTGTCACATTCATCATCCCAAATCAATGCACCCAGTGTGTGGTCGATTTGCTTGATGTACTCACTGGCATAATATAATGGCTCATATACTATATACCCCTCTACCATAGACCCCTCAGGTTTCATCCTTTGTCAAACAAATCCCTTAAAAATTTTCATGTACTTCCCCAAGAAAAATATCCAACGACATGAGACCACCTCGATTAATTCAAGCTCATTGACTAGGTGAATTAGAAGATGAACCTAAAAGTGCATGAAACTCGACATCGGCTCCTTCTCAAACATGCAAACAGTCTTAATTATCTATTGATGCCACCGTGGAATGCTAGCGATGTAAATCTCCTTTGATGTGATCCAATGTATAAATGCAGATAATTTAGATATGGCATGTCACAGGTTATCAGGAAAGCCATGATTCACACACCAATGCACAAACAACGGGTAATGAAATGACAAAGTCAACACATAGAGTTAATTGCATTTTAACTTATGTGGTAAAAGATATAAATAAAAAGTAAAAACATTTTTTTGGCATTATATGTACCGTTTGAAAATTGAGATGGTCATGTGAGTTCAAACCCAACAACTTTTTGTCTTTTTTTTTCAAAGAAAATAGCGAAATTTTATTTATAATAAACAAAATTACATTTCGCATATTGTATGTGTGCCATACATTTCTTGTCCCTGGATCATCAAAAACACTATCATAAAAAAATCTAAACAGATCCCTGTCCAGAGTATAACATCAAACATTTTTTAAAGACATATCCATCATTTTTATACATAAAGGAAATACAAGTATTTATGACTTCATTTGCATAATTTCTCTCCATCTGTTCATTTATGTCAAAACTGCTAATTACAAAAGAAATTGTTCAACATGTCAATTCATCATCTTCCTATTCAAGTTTCCATAAACATAACCATTCATGCACATACTATACATGGAAATGGTATGTTTGTAATTAACGATATTTAACTAATATGATCGACAATAGATATGACCACAAAATGGCATAAGTGCTACCGACTGTTTGGGAGGACCAAGTACATGTGAAAGGATAAACAACCCAAGATTTGTTGCATCAATATTAGACTTGGCAATCATAAAATGATTACCAGAAAGGGAGAATTTAGTTCCAACATCAAGAACAGGTAGAGAAGACGTCCAAGCACCATACAAAACACAGTTGTAAGAAGTTTGATATTTACTTTACAAATTCACAATAAGGGAAAAATGATTGCTACCCTTCAAAAACTGGACAGGTTCACTCTCAACTCATGCAACTTTGTGAATCTTCTAGCAGAGATGGGTTGGGTGTCATTCAAATCATACTTTGGACACACTTTGGATCACTGGATTGTTCAAATGACTTTACATAAGTAGAGGAGTTCATCAATTTAGGATGAGACGTAGTTTTTTTGCCTTCCAACTTTTTCAAAAAAGAGCATAGGGAAGTGTTCCTACGTGTCTTTTCTATATCACCTATTGGATTTTTCACTGCAATAGGGGGTATTAGACCATCAACATTGGGTAATCTATCATTGGTGTAATGGATAAGTGTGACGCCATTGGCGTTTCACTCTTTGAACCAGGTTCAAACACTTGTTTGTTTGTCAACAAAGACCAAGATATCGGCTCAATAGAGCAAGGCTCAGTCGGCAGCACCCGCGACGCAGATGCAGTCTCACCCGAGATATCTCTTATGGGTAACTACTAGAACCAGGTTTCTGTAGTTGTGTGGGGATTTCCTCATCCTTGGCACCTTAATAGTTTGCACGATCGAATTTCGTGGTTATATTACTTATTATTATTAGGAGCATTCAAGATAACACTCTACTTAGCCGTCGACACAGATTACAACGGTAATATAAAGCTTAGCATAGATTCTATCTATCAACAGTGCGACATATGCATATAAGGACGCATTCATAATAAAATACATACATTCATTCACAACATACCTTCATCAAATATACACATAGACAACTTTTAATGTGGAAACCCATCCGAGAAAATCCACAAAGGTGCCCTTCATTTGGCATGAGAAATATATGGCACCTTTCATCTGCGCACTTAGTTTGCAGACTCTGTTCTGGATCTTCTCTACAATCTATACATACTTCTCTCTCCTCTCCTGCTCTCTAGGTTCAAGTCTCTAAAGTTTCCTCTCCTTCTCTCTATTGTCGATTCGCACACATCCTGGTTCAACTCACTCTTCTCTACAACTCTATGACTCTTCGACTCTTCAAACAAATAACAGACAACAAAGACTAACACAAACCAACCTATAGTGTATATGTCTAAGTGTGTAAGTCTAAGGAAGTAACCCACACAACACTTTCAATGTCCCTTTTATAGACTCTTACATGTCCTAGCCAGTCAACTTCATTTTGTTAGCTGATAGGTTTTCATTACCATTCTCGTACATTTAGTTACAACTGTCAATAGGCACTATCGGCCCAAACTACAAAGATGTTTCATTCCCTAAAGCATGTGTTATCCTAACTGATTTTTTACCCACTGTTTCTTAGGTTGTCCTTTTCAATCTTTGCGCATATTCTTATATCATGGTTCCTTCCATCATGTCTGCTCTTTTCACAACTTCTCTCTTGTCACAAACTCTTCCCTCGTAGTTGCTTCTGTCACAACTTCCTCTAGAGCTACTTTTTATGTCGTATCTCTTCCTCTGTCGCAGCTTCCTTTGTCGCACAACCGAACTCTTCATATTTTTTAGCTTAATTTTGGCTATATTTTCCTAGGTCCAATAGCCTCCCAACACTCACATGTGGCTCATCCCAAGCCACACTAATCCAAAGCTTCTCTGGTGACGACCTTACTTTGAAAATCTTAGAAGATTTTCACTACCTCCTTTGTTTCCCGTCGCACCTCTCTTCTTATGTCTTCTGGAAAATTTCCACAAGGTCGGAACTGATGTGTTTCGACATTGTAAGTCTTGGTGACTTTACCACTTGTCGGGCTCTCTAGTGTACAGGCTGAAAATTTCTTGTAACCATTTCTGCCTCTGCCTATAATTCGATGACCTTGCCAGTCATCTCCTGTTGTTGAGTTCGCAACACTGCGACCTACTAGTGTACTATCTTCATCTCAGCATCTTTATCGATTTTATTCACTAAGGGAAACTTCTTCATCTGGTTCACCTTTGTCTTAGCAGTGGGCAGCTGCTCTGCAACTTTCTCTAACTCATCATCGTTGATAAATGTTTTCCATGTTTGATAAACTTGTTTGATCGCATTGGCACAAAGTGCCTTCGCCTCTTCTATCTTTTTTGCATCCTCTGTTGCTACTTTTCTTCTTTCATCCAACACCTCTTGGGGTGTATTAGGTCTCACTCGTGCCTCCAACTCCATGACCTTTTTGTGGAGGTCCTCTGCTATTTTGCGAAGTTGAATGACCTTTGCCTTGACAAACATTTCATTTGTTATGCCTTCATCTACAAAATTACTGCAAGCAAGTGTTACAACTTGTCGAGTCTTTGTATGTCCTCCTCCCAGGTTTTGTCTTTCTGCTCTATTTCTTTAACTGTTTTCTTCATTATACTAACAATCTTATTTGATGCGATAACTTGCTTAATCAACTCACCTTCTCTGACCTTCATTTATGCAATTGTGTCATTATGGATTGCATAAAATTCATAGAACAACATTTGAGAAAAAACAATTGTGACATGGCCCAAGTTCTTGGCCAAGGTATTAAGTTATATTGTACCTAGGTCGAGTGCGTCTCCCACCAGTTGAGTCTTTATTGGTGGAATAGGTATTGACACATCGTTCAGTCACTCTTATGACGAGTAAGTTAAGTCCTATGACACTATCAATTGCGATATGTAATCGACTGCGACCCTTTCTTCTTTGACTACTTTGCAAAGTGTTTGTATTAAGTCTGTAATAATACCTGTGAGCTCTATTTGACACTCATCCATTTTCTTCTAGATCTATGTAGCAACTTTTGTTGTTACTTTCGGTAGAAGTGTAAAATCGTCGCTTGTAAGGCCGACCATTCTTGTGGTTTAATCAGCCTTTCATTTCTTATGCCTTGTATCAGGATGCTCTACTTGCTTCCTCTTATCGCCCACTAGTGAATCTATTGGGGTTGTACTAGAATCACTATGGGGAGGGGTGGGAGAATTTTGCAGATATTGTGTTCTTGGTGGTGGGTCCCCTCCCTGTTCTCCATCCTTTGGCATCGGTGGATCATATTGTCGTAGGTCTTCTTCTCTAGATAGTAAGTCATTGGCGATAAAGACTTACCATTCTTCCGGCCAATCTTGGGTAATGGCCTCAACTTCTTCTTCAGATAGCAGGAAGGTGTTGCTAACCATTGGCGTTGTGGTTCTTGTCACGACTGCAACAAGATATGATGGGGCCCAATTATGAACTTAATGTTTCAAAGCCGCTGAACGGTCTCCTCCATAAGTCTTGCCTGCTTTCTCACCTAATATCGCAAGGCTTCTCTATGCAAAAAGAATTTTACATTTTTGTCTCTTTGTCTCTCCTTTATATCCTTCTCGAACCAGAGTTCTAGTATCGAGATCCTTGACATCGAACTGGTATATCTATCCCTTGGTAGTTCATTGGTTTTGACCATGTGACAAACAAAATCAAAATGAGTAACCATGAATAATGCAATGCATTACCTTTTTCCAGTAACTCCTCCTTATGGCAATAAAAGGCTCGAAATCGAAAATCAAATAAGACAAGAAAACTCTGCCCTAGATCCGGATCCAGTAACGCTTATCCTCTAACTCTAAACGCAGATAATTTACTTGAAATTCGATACTTCCCAAACGAAAATAATCTGGTTCAATAATCAAACATTTTCCGCAGGGTTTGAAAGCCTGCTCCAGTCAAACGCTCATTCAATTGTTTTTACCTGACGAGATTTCCATTCAATTAAATGATATTCTCTTTTTACATGCCAGAACTTTGGCTTGCAAGTGATTTCCAGTTTATAATGGTATTAAAAAAATGTATATTACTCTCAAACACCATCACAAAGACTGGGACCGAGATACATATATCCAGTATGCAGTCAATTGCAGTTTTGATCACCCAATATAGAGACACAATGATCTACAACATCACACATTTGCATAAATGAATTTATTGCCAAATCGTGAAGCACATAGGAAAAAAAATTGGAACACACTTACAATATTCAATAACTGTGGCAGTTTTCTAGGAACCCCCACAAATACGCAGAAGAAACTTCCAGTTTTATTCAATTTCCAAATATCATTGATTTCAAAACATTCAAACAACTTGCAGATGCATTCATTAACAGAAATTTATTTCTAATTTGCAGAGAGGAATATTTTACATCAGTATCTATGAGAAGATTTTAATTCCTTTTCCTCTTTTCCAAAAACTAGCCTTCGCCAAAATGAAATTCCCAAATTAAAACCAATCCTAACTTCTAGGAAGTAAAGAAAACTACTCTGACAGTTTTTTTTTAATTCTAGTCTTTAATTAAAATATTCTAATCATTTTCTAACTAAATATTCAAAAATTCTCTAACTAAGTGTCCAAAATTTATGCTTCAGCCTTATCATGTGACCAATCCATCACATTTCTAAGCCTTTGGTTTAATTGCTTAGCCTAATGCACCTGCATCACCTCAGCATATGCTAACAACTTGTTTAGTAGATAGTGCGACCAGTTCATTTGAACCACCGCCACATAGAGTTCAACTATTGCAATCGTTCCTACAGTACGTTTGTTTGGCCACATTTTTTCCGTACCAACTTAGTAGCTTAAACCTTAGCTATGAATCGAACAATGTGGTCATTGATGGATTCTATTAAAAATCCTCTGGTATCTCTGGAAAAATCATACTTATATTTTAACTTGTTCGTCATCAAAGTGTCCTGGTCTTTTTTGAAAAATGGCATTGGGTCTACGCCTGCAAGTGGAAGTCTTGTAATCGCTGCTATCAGCTCAGCATCTATAGAATATTTTTTTTCGAGCCATAGGCAGCCGTCGTGGAATGATACCAACAATTGTTTAACACATGCATTCACCTCTGTGCTTCGGATGAAATGCGACATATACATCAACAACAATAAATCTACTTGGTCCATTCCTCTTGTCCATTCCATTGGAACTAGGTGCTTCGGGATATTTGGTGTATCTTGTACAACAACCATGTAGTTCTTCATGTCCAATTCTGGAAATTTCTGTATGGTGTGATCGATAAAGGTCAGATTATTGAGGTTTAGAAGTATGTTATGCGATACCCGAACTCCTTTCGGTGCAGTTGGTGTTGCCAATGGGTACCATGCATTCTTCGGAACTCTAATCTTCAACACATCATTTTGTCTTGGTGGAATATATGGTGCCAGCATCGTCGTAACCCCTGGTTCTTCCTCCTCCTCCAGTGGTGGTGGTGATTTCTTCTTACGGTTTCCATAGTGCTTTCAAATTGACTAGCCAGGTGGGTCTCTATTCAACCTTACTGCAGGGATGAATGGAATTTGTTCAGATTCTTCTGTAGCCACAACTTATGGTGGAACATATTTGACAATGTCTTCTATAATGGGTGTGGGTGATGTGTTAAGTTTTCTTAATTTCCTTAGATGATATCTTAAAAACAATTTGTCACTGGAAGATCACTGAAAGAACAACAAGCACATAAACATAAGAACATAAAGATTTTCCTCTGGGAAACCACAAGGGAGAAAACCCTGCAAAACTTCCTTAGTATAGTACTCAACCAAAGTAGTGCAAAACCCAGACAACTGCTTCTCTCTTCTTTCAGACGCACTAATCTTTCTCTCTCTTGCAAAACAACTTGAGTGAGTGAGTACAAATGAAGAGGAGCACCTCCCTATTTATATTCTTTAGTTGACTTGAACTCTAACCTAACAAGGCCGACTTGTCTAGCAAGACACCAAAAATAACATTTATTATATTGACACTTGGGTACTATTGACCCGACTTACATTCAATGGTTTACATTGACTCTTTCAATGACTCTTACAAGACCAACCTCATCTCCCGAAGGAGGAACATATTCAATACATCTTGGAATATCTTTCGAAGTTACAATACTTTAACACTCCCCCTTAACTAGGAAGGTATTTGACCATGGTAGCAGTTGCTACCACAACTATACAACTGACTAGTGAGTCTCTATATGTCATAGGAAGTTTTGGAACATCATTATACATCTTCATCATCAATATCAACTGGATCATCTTTTGCAATCTTGATATGTGAATATTGAATCATCTTCTGTACGTACTCGAGCATCTTCTATCATCTTCTAAATCATCTTCTGTAGCATCAATATGTGAATACTGGATGATCGTCTGTGATGTCAGTATATGAATACTGAATCATCATCTATCACGTCAGTATATGAATATTGAATAATCTTTTGGATCACCTTCTACAACATCAGTATGTGGATACTGAGTCATCTTTTTTCATACTAGCATAGGAATGCTAAATCAACTTTTGCCAACATCAGTATGTGAACACTGAAACATAATCTATAACCTCATCATTTGCAACATCAATATATAGATACTGAAACATCAACAACAATCTCATTAGCGTGTTAGTGCTAAAATCAAAATAATCTGTAATGCTATATCATCATATGCATTACCAACATAGAGATGTTGGAGCATCAATATTACCATAAGCATAGAAATATAGAAGCAAGCTCATCAACAATCATTAGTGTAACAACACTGGAACTATCAATAATCAGTCATAAGTGTAATCAATCACTGAAATTATCTCAACAATCATCAGTATAACAATATTGAAACTATCATCTCAACAATCATCAGTATAACAATACTAAAGCAAACATCTCAGCAATCATCGGTATAACAATATTAAAGCAAACATATCAGCAATCGTTGGTATAACAATACCGAAGCAATTATCTCAATAATCAATAGTATAGCAATATTGAATATACATCTTTCCCTCTAACTATCTCATAGCAGCATGACGGTGAGTTCTCTGGTAAATCCATTCTGGCATTTTGTCTAACTTACTAACCCTTTCGAGCCAACAAGCCTAGTTAGACAGATGGATCTTCCTAGGGACCAAACAAGCCTTGTCTGGCTTACTAACCCTTTATGGCCAACCAAGCCTAGCTAGACATACTAATACCCCTAGGATCAACACGCCTTGTCTGACTTACTAACCCTTTATGGCCAACCAAGCCTAGCTAGACATACTAATACCCCTAGGATCAACACGCCTCGTCTGACTTACTAACCCTTTCGAGCCAAACAACCCTAGCCATAATTACCCTCCTCTAGACTAAGCTACCCACCACTGCATCCATCTTCCATCTACTATCACTCTGTCTTTCGAGAGAGGTCATTTCGGAATACACCAAGCTTGTCTCTAAAGTATTCAAAATTTACACGAGCCAGAGGCTTAGTTAACACATCTACCACTTGTTCCTCTGTAGGAACATACTTGAGGTTTGCAACTCCTTTCTGAACCATATCCCGAATGAAATGATATCTAACTTCAATATGCTTTGTCTTATCATGAAACAAGAGATTTTCTGTCATCTTGATACAACTCTGATTATCACAAAGGATATCAATAGCATCTATCTTGGCATCAAATAGTTCTTCCAACATCTTTCTAAGCCATACTGCTTTGCTACATGTTGAATATGCTACAATGTATTAAGCCTCTGCCATGCTAAGTGCAATACTGGTATGTTTTCTACTGAACCAAGAGATCATGCTTGATCCTAGACTAAAGCAACATCTTGAGGTGCTTTTTCTATCTTTGGCACTTCCTCCCCAATCTGAATCTATATATCCATGTAATCTGATCTCGCCACTAGATGCATATATGAGCCCATAATTTTAAATTTCCCTTTAGATACCTCGTTGCATGTTTTACTCCAATAAGGTGAATGTGTTTAGGATTCACCATATACTGACTTAGAGTATTTACATCAAAACATATATATGGTCTTGTATTGGTTAAGTACATCAGAGAACCAATAATATGTCTGTATAGGGTAACATCAACTGATTCTGAAGCATCATCATTTAATAAATTCAAACTTGTTGTCATCGGAGTAGTCATAGCCTTGCAATCTATCATTCCAAATATTTTTAGGATTTCTATTGCATATTTTCCTTGGTTTAGATAAATATCATCTAGATACTGCCATACCTCAATACCTAGAAAGTAATGCATCATTCCAAGGTCTTTCATCTCGAACTCTGCAACAAGCTTCTTCTAACATTCGATGATGGGCTTATCTTCCCCTGTCATGAACATATCATCTACATATAGTAATAATATCATAATCCCATCATCCTTAATCTTATAGTAGAGGTTGGAGTCTGCTTTACTTTTGGAAAATCCTAAGCTCATTAGAAATCCATTGATCCTTCCATACCATGCTATGGGTGCTTGCTTTAACCCATGCAATGCCTTATTTAGTCTACATTCATGAGTTTTCAGATCATTAGTCTCGAACCCTTGTGGTTGTTCGATATATACCTCTTCTTTAATCAAGCCATTTATAAAGGTTGTCTTCACATCCATTTGATGCAGCTTCCACTTCATATTGGATGCCAAGGCAAGCATGGTTCTGATTGAGGTGTACCTAGCCACTGGTGCAAAGGTCTCCTCATAGTCGATTCCCTCTTTCTAAGAGAATCCTTGAGCTACAAATATTGCCTTGTACTTTTCTATACTACCATCTGCTAAGTGTTTAGTTTTGAAGACACATTTCAAGGATACCACTGATTTGTCTTTTGGTATTGGTACTATTTCCCACACGTCATTCTTTATAATGGATTGGTACTCCTCGACCATTGCATCAAGCCACTCCTTCTGTTTTTTTCTTCTTCAAAACATGTCGGTTCTTTATCAACTAGATCACACATCAAAGCCATATAACTAGGGTATGCATTTGGATTCTTTCTTTCTCGGATGGTTCCTTTTGGGGCACCATATCTTTTTGCTTCTTCGGTTACTTCACGAGCCCAAGAAGGTTTTCTCTTTTGAGAAATCATTTCATTGGGTAATTCTTCAGGTAACTGAGGTTCTGTCATATCATGATCCTTAGGCATCTGCTCTTCTTCTTCGTTCCTAACTAGTTTAGGACTTTCTGCAGATTTTGGATTTTCATGCTCCTCTTCATATTCCTTATCTTTCTTTGACCTCCTGAAGGTTGTATCTTCGTCAAATGTGACATCTCTGCTAAGTTCAATTTGACAGTATCCTAGGATATAGATTCGATAAGCTTTTGATTGCTCACTATATCCTACGAACAATCCCTTCTTTCCTAAAGGTTCTAAATTTAACCTTTTCTCCTTGGGAATGTGTATGTATACATGACAACCAAATATCTTTAGGCGACTTACTTCAAGATTTTCTCCAGAAAACATTTCTACTAGATTTTTGTTCCCTAGGGCACTGTGGGAGATTCTATTATGTACACTGTCGTTCTGCCTGCTTCTGCACCATAGGTACATCGATATATCTTGATCATGTATCATAGCTTTCATAGCTTCCATGATAAATCTATTCTTTCTTTCTACCACACCATTTTGTTGTGGATTGTAGGTAATGGTAAGCTCCCTCTTAATCCCAACTTCCTTGCAGTATTCATTGAATTCATTTGATGTGAACTCCCCTCCATTATCTGACCTTAATATCTTTATTTTGTTTTTCAAAGAGGTTTTCTACCAGGGCCTTAAATTCCTTATACCTTTCAAACACTTCATCCTTATTTTTCAAGAAGTATATCAAGATCTTATGGGAATAGTCATCAATAAAAGAAGCATAGTAAACATACCCACTTAATGTAGTGGTTTGCATTGGCTCGCATATGTCTAAATGGATAATGTCTAAGATCCCTTTTGCTTTACTGTCACTATCTGGGTAAGGATTATTAGTATTCTTTCCTTGTGCACATCCTTTGCACACTCCTTCATGTTCTATTTGAATTTCCGGTAGACCAGTCACAACCTTGCTTACAATTGGTAGAGCTTTATAATGAATATGAGCAAGCCTTATGTGCCATAGCTCACATGGGTTTCTGGTACTAGTTGTTAATTTTGAATTTGAATGTCCCTTTAATTTGTAGAGTCCTCCTTCTTCAACTCCAATTTCTAGTGCATCATCTATTGTTTTACCTTTTATCCACATGATAACTTTTCCATCGACAAAAGCAACTCTAAAGCCTTTCTTGTCTAAGGCTGAAATAGAAAGAAGATTCTTCTTTAGGCCTAGGATATAAAGGACATCTTTCATCTTCATGGTCTTTCTAGATTCCAACTTATAGGATGCTTCTCCTCTTCTTGTGATGGGGTATTGGGAATTATCTCCAAGCATTGGTTTTTGTAGAGATTCCTTTTGTACAAGGCATGAGAGTGAGTCCTTGTAGTCTGTCATGTGCTTGGAGGAACCACTATCTACTAGCCAGGTGTCATTTCCTGGTGAGTCTGATCCTGTTAGAGTAGAAATCAATACATTTTCTTCACCAGAGTCTTATCCTTCTTTGCTTCTTCTTCAACTTCTTGATCACTATATTTAGTAGCATGGGCCTGAAATATTCTCATATTTTTTACTCTTTCTCCTTTCATGGGACAATTAATGGCAATGTGTCCCAACTTGTGGCGAGTGAAGCATTCAAAATTTGAGAAGTCTTTCTTGGACCTCTTAAACCCTTAAGTATTACGAGGATGGTCATGACTCTTCCTTTTTCCTTTGGTATGAGCTGTCAAGGCTTGGTCATCATTGTCATTTAGCTTTTCTTCTCTAGATGCTATCCTTTCTTATTCTTTAACACATTCTTCCCATAACTTTCATAGTTTGGTTAGTTTCCTTCTTGAACATATTCCTCGTATAAAGGCTTCCCAATATCTTGGAAGACCATTTAAGGTTGTCATCACAACTTCTGCTTCTTCAACCATATCACCAATGGCTTCTAATTGATCTTTGATTTGAGCTACTCTTGTAAAGCACGAATGCATGGTCTCCGAATTTTGATCTTTTACACTTTTGAGTTGATTCCTCATGGTCATCTTCCTATTAATGTTTCTTCCTTCAAATAAACTACATAGAGAATCAAACATTTATTTTGGAGTCTCCATTGAGGAATCAAGTTATCTTTGAAGGAGTTAGCTTTGATCCTTTTATCTATGATCATATCCTTTTTATTATTTGTCTTGGCTTCAGCTTCTCCTGGTTCTATCACTTCCTCCTTTACAAATGCATCTAGGTCATTATCTTGTAGGATGAGCATGATCCTATACTTCCATGCTATGAGTTTTTCAACACCTTCAAGATTTTCATCTAGCCTTGTATTCTTTATTATCTTTAATAGATTGAGAAATTCAAATTGAATAAGGAGGAATAATACTTACTTGAAGAAAACAACTTCTAACTGGCCTCCTTTTGGATGAACTAGGGTTTGATGCAAAAACCCTAATTTTTCAGTTGGGATCACTGGTAATGTTGAGTGGTGGATAAGACACGCCTCCCTAGGGCGAGGTAGACTGTATCTTGTTTTTCTGAGATTGATGATGGAGTCTCAGGAAAACTGAAGCCCTAGGTTGTCTCAGCAGCAGTAATTGGTCCAAAACTGAAACTTCTCAAAATCCAGTTATGTCTTCACAAAAAGATTCACTCTCCAGGGGAGTGTTGAGGGAGCCCTCTTTTTTGGTTGATCTGTCGAGGGGTTTGTTTGGAGTAACAAACCATAACTGGGCAGTGCTTCCTTTCATGGTGGCTCTGATACCATGTTAAGTTTTCTTAATTTGCTTATAGGACATCTTAAAACAAATTGTCACTAGAATATCACTAAAAGAACAACAAGCATATAACATAAGAACACAAAGATTTTCCTCGAGGAAACCACAAGGGAGAAAACCCCGCAAAACTTCCTTAGTATAGAACTCAACCAGAGTAGTGTAAAACCCAGACAACTGCTTCTCTCTTCTTTCTGTCACACTAATATTTTTGTCTCTTGCAAAACAACTTGAGTGAGTGAGTACAAATGAAGTAGAGCGCCTCCTTATTTATATTCTCCAGTTGACTTTACCTCTAACCTAACAGGCTGACTTGTCTGGTAAGACACCAAAAACAACATTTATTATATTGACACTTGGGTACTATTGACCCAACTTACATTTAGAGGTTTACATTGACTCTTTCAATGACTCTTATAAGATCAAACTCATCTCCCAAAGTAGGAACATATTCAATACATCTTGGAATATCTTCTGAAGTTACAATACTTTAACATGATGCAGTCGCGACACCAGATTATGCAACTATTCTTGTACTGGAAATCAAAATAACCATGCTTTGTGGAAAACTCACTTTGGCTCTTGCACTTATAGACAACAATCTCTCTCTTGAATTTGACATAATGAACTGAAACTTGGGCATGAATGGTGATAACGTCTTGTCGTTCATTCAATCACGCCTCCAAACCGACGTGCAATTAATGGGAAGGTAGTTGTCCTTTCTGTCACATGGGTTGATCGTTCAAATGATTATTAGGAAACTTCTATGCATGTCACCACTTATTTGTCACATCAGTGGTAGTTATTGTGTAATAAATACGGAAGTGACCGAAAAGCATGACGCCAAAATCTATCGGGTTTTTAAATTAATTACAGCGAGTTCTTATTTGTGCGACTCCATTTTAACTTGCGACATGGGCGCTCTTCCTACGACCTTTATTGAACCTTCGACATTTTCCTTTTATTATCATAGATGGTTTGTCTTCACCGTCATTTCTCCTCTTGCGACAGACAAAGAGTCTGCGACAATTTTCCTCTCTCTGTGACATACTATTAGTTTGCGAAGCTTTTTTCTTCCTCTTGTGAAAACTCTTTTCCTGCGATCAAAACAAAAACTCTTTTCTTTTCTATTTTTTCTCTTTTTTTTTGAATTTCAGTTGACCAAGTCGAGGCTATCCTAATAAGGCTTAACCCGACTTCCATTCACTAGTCCTTTGATAGGTGTTCCATCCCATTTTTGTAGTTGTGGAGATACTCTGTCAGTGATATGCGTTACAATATACGGTCCTAGCTACTGTATATTTAGCTTACCTTGATGCTTGAATAATTCGCTATCATACAAAATAATAAGTCCTCCAACCTAAATTTGCTTGTTCTTGATATGGCCATCATGCCATGCTTCCTGTCGTTCTTTCTCAACGTTTTGATCATATCCTTCAACAAAATGATCTTCTTCCAACTGTATCAGTTGTGACATTCTTTCCTCGACACCATCAACATCTGTCATCGTTGTGATCACAACAATCCTTTTTGTTGGGTACAATGTATCCATTGCCATCACAGCTTTTTGTTCATACACCAAGTGAAATGGAGTTCGGCTTGTCCTCTTCTTGCAGTTCGTGCGATATTCCCATAGTACCGCAGAAATATTCAAATCCCATTCATCTCTTTGGACATTGAAAATATTTGTCAATGTATTCTCCATGATTTTGTTAAATGCTTCAACAACGTCGTTAGCTTGAGGGTGATATGGCATTGTCTTTCTATGTTGGATTTGAAATTCTTCCCTTAATTCCTCAATCAGTTGATTGACAAAATGTTATTAAAAATTTTAGGCATTCAAATATAGTCACAACATTTTCAAACAAAAATTTAGCAGCATTCGGACCAGTACAATCTTTTACTAGCATTGCTTCAGCCCATTGACTCAGGTAGTCGGCCATAGTAATAATATATCTTGCACCTGTGTGCTTCCCTGTTAAACTAATACGGCCCACAAAATCAACAATTGATTTGTCAAATGCTTGCAAAGTTATTTGGGGTACTAATGGAATTTCATCTTGTCGCAACGACTTTCTAGTTCTTTGTCAGATATCACAACTGTGACAGTATTCTCGGGCATCCGCATGCATGGTGGGCCACCATAATCTTGCTTGTAGTATCTTTCGCACTGTATATTTTCGAGCAAAATGGCCTCCTACAACACCAAAATGCGCTTCATTTAGTATGATCGGTCGCTCGTGTTCCAAGACACATGGACGAAGAATCTCATCAGTGCCCATTTTATATAACTTTCCTGCTATCAACTATAATTTTGCAGCTTGCACAACTAACTGCTTCTTTTGTGCAATATTAAATTCAGTTGGTTCATGGCCTGTACTCAAAATTGTATGATGTCTCTGTAATGATCTTTAAACATTATTATAGCAAATAGTTGCACATTAGGGAGGCTATCATCGAGGTTACTAGGTTCTTCGCCACTCTTAACCCTCGATAAATGGTCTAGATCTGAATTCATTCGACCTGGTTTAACAATGACTTTAAAGTCAAATTCCTGAAAAAGTATAAGCCATTGGAAAATATTCCTCCCCAACACTAGATTATTGTCTGGGTATTTCAATGTTGAATGATCTATCTACATTTTGAAATGTCCACCCAAGTAGTGTAGAAATTTAAGCAGAGCATATACCATAGTTAGTCTTTCTCTTTCCGTAGTGGTATAGTTCTTGTTCATTGTTGACAGTTTTCTGCTAGTGAAGGCAATGAGACGATCACTCAACCCGTCACCAGGGTGTGCTACTATCATGCCAAGTGAGACAAAGAACACATCAACATGTACATCAAATTCTTTTTTGCAGTCTAAAAATACAAGTATGGGCGTTGTAACGATACTGTCCTTTGAAGTATCCAGACTCTCTTGGAAAATCTCCATCCACTGGAACTTAACATTTCTTCAATAACTTCTCCATCTAAGTAGTCACCTTTGCGTATCCTTTGATAAATTTTCGATAGTATCCAGTATATGTCAATGTTTCTCTCAATTTCTTTACTGTAGTTGGTGGTCGTAGGTCGACAATAATCATATTTTTTGTAGGGTCGACTGAGTTTCCATCACGACAAACTACATGTCCCAATAGAATTCCAAACGAGGCACAAAATATACATTTCTTTAAGTCTAGTGAAATTTAATACTAGCGACAGTATTCCAGCATCATCTTGAGGGTCTCAATATGATCCTTAATGAACCCAAATACCGTCCAATAGTCGAAGTAGACCTGAAGAAATTTATGAATAAAATATTTGAAGGCAGCTACTACTATCCTGGAACAAATAATAGGAGCATTCTTTGAAATAACCCCACTCCATCGCAAAGGTTGTCTTGTGTCGGTCTCCCTTTGGGATTCTAATATGATGGTAACCATAAAATTCATCAGTGACTAAGTAAATCTCTTGACCCTCGACACTCTCCAGTACCTCATCTGTAAATGGAGTTGGAAATGGGTCATTTAAACAAGCATCATTCAGTTTTCTTAGGTCAATGCAAATCCACACTTCACATGTAGTCTTTTTATCTTACACTACTATCATATTGATCCACTCTAATTCTTCTGCAGGTTCTATGACACCTACATCCAACATTCAGTCCAACTCTACATTAACTTTTTCTTTATACTTCATATTCAGTCGGTATGGTTGCTGCTTGATAGGTTTTGTGTCGGGCCTTAAAGGTATCTTCATTTGTCCAAGGTCTATGTCAATCCCTTTCATCTCTGAGAATTTCATAGGGAACAGATCTTGAAACTCATGCAATAGATTCGTGATTTTCCTGACAGTCTCGTCATCCCAATAATCTCCAATATTAGTAAATTTCAGATTTTTTGGGGAGCCAATGTTGATTTTCTTGACTTTTAGTGGATTCATAAACTGATCACTAGAAATACCAAATCCTTCCACTATGTGGGTACCTTCAGACTTAGGTAGCTTTACGCCAAGTGGGTCATCCTCATCAGGTTCTCCCGTTACATTATAACACTCCATCTAGTGATGGATTGTTGTGTTTTGTTAATATAAGTTTGTCATTGCAACAAGGATATCTTCAAATATCTCTACCTTGATTACTTGCAATGAGACATCAATCCATAGATGATCATCGACAAATTCAAATGTGTGTATGAAGTTAACATCTAATTCATCCCATTCAAAAGTTTTGTGTTTCATCTCAATTGATGTACACTAGTTCCTTGGTATCAAGTCTAATGTGTGTATGAACTAATGAACCCATTCATGTCGTGAACATGCCTCCCATGCCGCATGACAATACTGTATATGTTCAACATGATTAGTCAATCCTGTATACTTTGAACTAATATACCTAATCTCTTCTTTGAATCTTATCTCTATCAATCTTCGACATTGTGGCCATTCGAAGATAGATTCTTTATGTGCGACCCACCATCTAGCGGGTGTAGCTTTCAGTGCAAAGTCCAAGGTGACCAAGTGCTGATGTTCTATTACTTTTTCTTCAAACTCTTTCAAAAAAGATGGAAGTTTAGGTAAACCTTCATATGTGGGTAGATCACTTACATCGATTCCTACTCATCGCATAGACCGTGTAATTCTTACGTACTTTCTCATCGATACTTCATGCATCCTATTATGTCAGTTTTCCAATGCTTCGCCAGAATATGATGTACATGAAATGATACTCTACCAACTAAAATTTCCTTTTTGGATTTACATAATCGTCTCTTGCATATGTGATGTTATAAATGTCGTCCAAATAATCGACTTCTCCTTCATTATTTACTAACTTGTCGTATCTCTGACCTTCTAGTGGATCAATTGGCGCGACCACCCTTAGCTCTGAATCTTCAAATGTTAATATTAATTTTTTTTAAATTGATGATGGTATGCTTATCAATCATCGAGTCGATTCCCAAAAGTGCAGGATATCGGTTTGTGTCATCTACAATGTTGATTACTTCAAACTCTACATATGTTCTCAGGCCTTCTACCTTGACAGGCACTTGAGTTAGTCGACCGATAGTAGGACTCTCTACTGATTGGCTAATCCAAGTTGAATAGGAGGCCACTCTAATCACGGTTTCTCCATTATTTCCCATGTTTGTCTTGTCAGAATGTTGACATCAGATCCCTAATCTAGGATAACATAATCCATGTTGTAATATCCTATCTGGGTAGTCATCCTTAACTCATGACCAGTATTTAATCTTTTTCCCACACGGTTAATTCATCTCTATGGTCGCAACTCTTATTGAGGTTCTACTATTAGAGTTGCAAATTATGTGACAACATATTTATCTCGTATTAGCGATAAACAACTTTTAAAAAATTCCTTAAGCTTATTAACCTTTCTCGTTGGTTGCTTATGGAATAGCTAATCAAACCTTTTAGGCATCTCCATTAATGGTCTTCTTTGTAGTGTAGCAGCAGATGTCGACGCTTGATTCTTGTTAATGAATTCATGTCACATGTCCAAGAATACTTATTTTTCTTTTTGGACATTGAATGATAGTTTCTTTTGTGTTGTTGGTTGCACCTGCGGTTATTCATGTTATGTATCTTCGTATGCTCCATTCGCAGCAACTCCCCTTGTTACGACAGCAATATTGGGTTCTCTCGGTTCAGTAGAAATCTTTTGAATATTCTGGTTGGTTTTCGGATTGCGATTCCGCAGAGGGTTTGGATTTACCACATATCTAACCTGTCACTTGGCAATCAACTGCGAACACTATTTGAAGGTAGGATCAAAATCTTTGCAATACGAACATGTCTATGTAGGGATCGCACAGTCCCTGGAAAAATGTCCTAGTTTCTCACAATTATAACATATGATCTAGCCTCTTACATGACCAAATCCTCCTCATTGTCCTCGACCTTGAAAATTTATACCTCCCCTTTGTTGAGGGTATTGTTGTTGTGGGTATTGATTATGTGGATATTAGGGTTGAGGATGTTGAGCTTGTGGATATTGAGTTTGATCCCGTTGAACTTGCATCTGCTCTTTATTCTTCATTAAATAGGTGTCAACTGCTTTCTCCTGCAGCAGCTGGAATTCTCTGTAGTCCTTCTCATTGTTTCCTATTGATTTAAAAAATTTGCAGTATAAACTAGTTGGTGCAATTACAATCTTCTGTAAGTACAAACACTCTTTCGACCAATGGCCTCTAGTTTGACAAAAAAAAATTAACAGAAACGGTTAGATATTTTTTTATTATAAGAAAAAGAGTGTGAATACAAAATTCAAAGTGGATTGTCCCCTAATCAGGACATCATCCCTTTCTCCTTGGTCCTCCGTCTCTATCTTGTAACGGGCTTGTGGATTTCCCATCCAATGAGAGCTAAAAAATTTAACAAATCGCCCAAGCAATACAATACAGAAACAATGCACAAAAACAAATTAGAATTTAGGGGATCCAAACATTTTCGCTGATGATGCTATCATTTTCCATAACCCCACAATTTAGACCAACCCCTTTCTTTTCCATGCTATCAGCCTGATGATTCTTTCCTCTCAAAACGTACAAGAAAGTAATGGTTTTAAATTCTTTCACTAAATAGAGCAGCATATTATGCATCTTAGTAGAAGGAGTTTTCCAATTTTTGTAATTTTTTCTTGCTTCCCTGATGATGATTAAAGAGTCTCTGATGGCATTCATTCCCTCTATCCCCATTTCTCTAGCCAGCTCCATGCCTTTAATTAAAGCATACCATTCCACTCCATCATTTGTTGCCCTTCGAATACCCCATGCATACTCTTGTTGCTTGCTCCCTTTGTGATCAAATATTACTCCACCTGCACCAGCAATACTTGGATTTCCTTTCAAAGCACCATCAAAGAATAATAAACTAATTCCTGAATTATACCTCCACTTACTCAATTCCTCTGCGCTCATACTGTTCTGCTAGCATAGAAGGCCCGACTTCATTGTTGAATTGCTACTAAGGGAAGGATTCTGAATAATGTCAACCGACCAAGCTCTTTCTTCCACCGTAAGAGGTTCGATTATTAAGTTTTTCATTCCTCTTATGGATAGAGTGTCCACCCATAAATTCTTTGTTGCGACAGAGACTTTTAAAAAAATGTTCCTTTCTCTTCAAATATCTCCTTGTTCCTTGCATTCCATATTTTCCAGCATACAAACCTTGGGAGAGCATCCCAAGCTCTCGCAAAGTCTGGCTTTTTTTTCAATGAGCCTTGATAGTAATCCTTCCATTTGAAAAAAAAAATCATACCAGTTTGTTGGCAGTGTAATATTCATTTTAAGTTCTTTTAGAATCTCGCTCCAGACTTGCTGAGTGAATTTACACTCTGAATACATGCATTAAGCTTTCCTCTTCCTCTTTGCACAAGATGCATCGAAGTGGGACAGCTATCCCTCTCTTTCTAATATTCTCGGGTGTCAAAGCTTTACGGTGAGCCAAGATCCAGAAGAAGAAATTTACCTTCGACAATCCATATATGTTCCAGATTTTGTTCCACTTGTAATTTTTTATAATCATGTTCTTCTTTCTATAGACCAAGCGATATCCTTCTTTTACAGAGTAATCGCCAGAATTTCCCCATCCTTGTCTATCAGCAACATTGCTATGTGTTAGAGCATGCCAATGCAAAAGCAAAAGAAAAGATCTGAAGTCTTCCTACAGGTGCGCTAGAGTCTCCACGTTTTTCCATCCAAACCACCTACCAGTTGTTATCCAAACTGATAAATCATACAGCGTTCTGAAATTGTTAAGCTCACACCATATTTTTAAATCGTTTAGCTCTCGGAAATTTTCTGTTGGCGAATTTGGGCCGATTTTGTCATACCATATTCGAATTATTTTACCATTCCTAGCGATCAAATGCAAATTGTCTTTTATTAAAATATTTGACTTTTTACAGAGCTCCCATACTGTCGATCCAACTCTGCTCGTATTCATCCTGTCCACGCATCTTCTTCTTTTCCCTGCCATGTATTTCTTTGGAAAGGTCATTTTCCACCATGCTAGTTCTCCAGTGTAGATTCGCCACAATATTTTTGCCCCAAGAGACAAGTTCATATTGTGTGGGTCTCTGACTCCCACTCCACCGAACTGTTTTGGGTTGCACACCACGTCCGAGGAGACCAGGTTGAATTTTTTGTTGATGGCCGCCTTTCCTCCCTGCAATAGGAAATTCTGTATCACTCCATTGATTTCCTGAATAATACTCTAAGGAGATAATGAAATAGAGCATAGAAAGATCGGTTGAGTAGAGAGAACAACTCTAATGAGGACGATCTTGCATGCTGGATTGAGCCACTTGGTTCACCAGACATGAATTTTTCTTTTGATTTTCTCTATCAGTCCACGCCAGTCAACCTTCTTTTTTTTCCCTTGAAGATGGGGACGCCCAAATAGTTGAATGAGTTCCAAGAAGTAGTCCCTATGAAGCCGAGAATTTGCGTGATCCTTGCCATGACACCAGGTGGGAAGTTCCAGCCATATATTTTGGATTTATTGACATTAAGATTGCTATCCATAGCATTAAGAAAAGTGGAGAGCACACTTTTGAACCTTTTTGCAATGATTGTTGATGCGCCCCCCAGGAAGATGGTATCATCAGCGAATTGTGCATGATTTGTCGCTCTAACCCGTCTTGCAATTTTTAGACCCTTGAGCTCCCTCAGATCTTACTGTTGCTGCAACTTCCTGCTCAGTGAATCAACTACGATTAGATAAAGATATGGAGACAATGGGCAGCCTTGCCTAATTCCCCTGGTGACTTGAAAGAACTTGGTTGGTCTGCCATTTACCAGCGGGGCAATCCATGGATTGTTGATGCACACCTAAATCCATCTGATGAACCTTGGGGAGAATCCAAAATTTTCCATTCTTTCAGATAAAAATAAATGATTTACTCGGTCAAGTGCATTTGCCATGTCAAGTTTGAGAGCCATACCTTGTTGGTTTTTCTCCATACCCGGGAATAAACCCTCCCCGTGTATTTGAAATTATCCTTCCCATTACTTTCTTCAATATTATGGCTAATATTTTTTAGAGGATTTTGTAAGAGGTATTATAGAGGGAAATAGGCATAAATTGATCTATTGTGATGGGTTCTTTTTCTTTTGGAATCAACGTGTGAAATGAAGAATTGGTGGCTCCACCAACCTTGTCCTTTTTTCTCGTCCAATTAAGCATTGTTTTCAAATCCCCCTTGATAATATCTCAGGAAGCCCTATAGAAGTTGATGGTGTACCCGTTTGTCCTGGGCACCTTATCAACTTTTAGAGACCAAATGGCTGCCTTGAACTCAGATTCCATAATGGGTTTTGACAGGTACTTATCATCCTACTTCGATATAAGTGAGAGCATTCCTGAGAGGATTTCGGCTTGGGAAAGTGGATCAGTCTCTTCCTTATCCCTGTATAGGTCTCTTAAGTGCTAAAAAACATGATCTTTGATCTGTTCCTACTCAACAATCCTCTTGCCATCCCTGTCCTTAAGTTCTTTGATCATGTTAAAACAGATTCTTGCCTTTGTTTGCTTATGGAAGTAAGTTGTGTTTTTGTCCCCTCCTTTTAACCAAAGTTGTTTGGACTTCACCATCAATTCCTCTTCCTCACATCTGGCTGCTTTGAGAATCTTTAAACTTATATATTTTTCTTGGATGATTATAAAAGGAGTGATTTCCTCCTTTTCCATGTTGGAGTGAAGAGTTGAAAGTTCAAATTGAAGTTGAATTTTCTTGCTGCTAGTGCTTATGTAATCTAATTTTACCCATGCTTTCATATTACTTCGAACCCTTCTCAACTTACTTTTCCATATGAAACTAGGAGAGCCTAAGATGTCCATTCTCCAAGCTTCTCTTATAATGGTCATGGATTTTTCCTCTTGCTACCAGGAGGCATTGAATCGGAATGGGATGGGGCCAAGATTTACAGAGGATACTAACACTAAGGAGAATGGTTTGTGATCTGATACAACAAATGGCAAAGCAAAAGAAGCAGGAATAATATCTCTAAGGAGGAATCAGACACTTACCAGGAAACGGTCGAGCCTGGGCCTGATGTATCCTGCCCCCATCCTTATGTTGCTCCATGTGTATTTCCCATTTTTTAATGGAAAATCAAGTTGATTCAGCTCGAAGATAAGGTCTTCCAAGTTTTCCCCATAGAGTTCCCGAACACTCAAACCCCCTCTTTTCTCTGTTTGCGCTATAGTAGCATTGAAATCACTCGCTATAATGATTTCCTTCCCGTCCATTTCCTCTTTTAGGGCAGCTAAACCATTCTAGAAATTTTTATTGTCTTTGGAATGTGTTGGTCCATACACATTGCATACATAACTAATATTTGGATCATCCTTTTCCTTAAATTCAGAAAGAAGCCAATGTTGGTTCTCCGTTACAGTTTTGCTCTCGTACTTGCTTGCAAAAAAAGTTGTAATTCCTCCTGAGGCCCATATAGAGCTAATGGAGAAACCCTGGCTGGTTGTCCAAAAGTGTTATGAGAGCACCAAAACCTCCACATCACTCATTTTTGTCTCCTGGAGAAGCAAAATTTCTGGCCTTTCAGACTTAATAATGTTTCTTATGGCTTCCACTTTGTTTTCTCCACCCAGTCCTCTATAATTCCAAGAGACAACTTTCATTATTTCTTATTTGATTGGGGCCCTACTTTAGGCCTTACATCCACTTTCCCTAAGATTTTGTGGTTTTGCAGGAGCTTTGTCTCTTCAATGCTCCTCTGCCTTTCGAGTTCTATTTTTCTCTCCGCTTCCTGCTCTCTATGGTACCTTTGAGATTTTCTTCCTCTGGTATTAGGCGCAGTTTCTGGAATCTCTTGTGACCCATTTGAGGATGAGTCAGGAGATCGCGCAAAGGCAGAAACTCTTCTTTGTTTTACCCTTTCAGCCCAAAATCTTCCAAGCAATGGAGAGTCAACCATCTCTGTTTCAAGCCTTTCATTATTGGGAGAGGTTGGTGGTATGGTGCTGCCTACTAAGTCGTTGTGTTGATAAGATATGCCTTCATTAATGGTTTCTTTGTTCACTATGATTTCCCCCTCCTCCATAGTCAAAGGGTTAAACTCGTTATTTTTAATGACCTTGTTTTCTCCTTGTTCTGCTGCTTTTTCATTTCTTACCTATGGATCTTTTGTCTCATGGGTAGCCAGATCCATTGTCCTTCCCTTTTTTGCCTGTTTCCACCCTTCTTCATAAGTTTTCTCCAAGTTTTCATGTACTGCTTTAGGGTAATTTTTGACAAAATGCATGTACTCATGACATTTCGTGCATTTGAACGACAGTTGTTCATAGTCCACTTTTTGAGCATGTTGCCATCTGTCCATGCAGAGACTTACAATTTTTGGTAACCCCTTTTCTAGATCTACCTCTACACAAATCCGTGCATAGGAAAATAGAAGGCCCTTTAGTTATGCCTTGTCTATGTACTTGTCGAGGGAGTTACCTATTGCCAGCAGCGTTTCATCATTCCAGCAATGCAACGAAAGATGGGGGAGGCGAACCCAGATTGGAACTACTAAGGGCACATCCCTTTCTAGGTCAAATGATAAACTCCACTAGTTTAAGTACAACCCCCGTGGGCCCACGAAATAAGGTCCACTTCTGAATATCAGGTCCATGTCTTCTTTATTTTCAAACAGAAATGTGAAAAATCCTTTGCCACAGAAGCAATGTTGTAGACCCCCGGAGATCTGAGTCATCCAGTTTTTTTTCACCCAGCTATCCATTGTTTTTAGTGACGGCCAAATGTCAGTGAACTGTCCAATCAACCCGTGCTCGCTCAGTGCAAGAGCTTTCATCCTTGAAGTTGCCGACAAGATATGAATATTAGGAGCATTGGCCCTTTTTACAAACCCATCTCCTTCTTCTGCTGTAGATGGAGGAGGCGAGGTAGTGGAGTCTACTAGGGCCCTAAATGCCGCATCCAAGGCCTTCCTTCGATCCTTCGGGCTTGAATCTGGAGGAGGATCCATTTGTGAATCCACCCTTGGGCCCAATCACTTCCAGATCATTTAATCGAACAAAGGAATTTCTCTAATGGTCCTCTGCATGTAGATCTGTAGAGATATTCGATCTACTTCGAGATTACTTTTTGGATCAGCCCACTAGCCAGCACAATCAACAATCAACCCTTCCAGAATGAAAAATATAGACTGTTCATACAGATCGTAGGCTGATCTAGACATTCATGCAGATCCTCTAGTTTGACATATTTGACACCAAAGCATCCCTTGTGTATTTATCAGGTCCGGTGCTCCCGCTGCGACATAGTTTATGAATGTTGGGAAATTGTCCTTATGATGTCCCTCTATTCTACATCTGGTACACCACATTTCCTCTTGGATCAATTTCCCTTTTTTAATGTCCTGGAGTTGCAGCGTAAGGTTGGCTAGCTGCGATTGAATTTGCATCATTCATGCACCAATCTCTCCAATCGGTGAGGATTTGAGTTTCATGGCCAACTCCAGCGCTTCAGTCTCATACAAAATCTTTGGTTCCATCAAGGGAATCCAAATGCATGGTAACAACACTGCAATGAACCACACATACTTCGTTAAAAATTGCTTAATCTCTTTAATCTCTGTAATACATTGAGATTCATATTTGGCCTTTCTAAATTCATTTATCAGTCACGCTCGAATTTGGTCGAGTGTTTTCTGTGCGACTCCTATCAGAACCATAGAGAACTTCATATACCAGTCCAGTGCACGACCACTCAGGATTGTGAACATCTACGCCTTTTTTACTGCTTCATCTTGGACCTGTCACACGATCCATACGGATTCACATAGAAACCAATGTGCTTTGGGTCTTCTAACCCATTTATGTTGAATATCGTCCACTTAATATCATTGCTAGCGATTATATTGGTCCTTGGTACTGCTAGATAAAAAGTTCGGTTACATGACTCCCTTGCCCACTATTCCCACAGTTAGTATTACTTGTATTGACAAACCCACTATGAGATGAGTTTTTGGACCTTACCTCTGGAGACGTACATGAGATCCTAGGTGTGTTGTATTCGTATTCTAGATCCGAGGCTTCTTCTTCTCCTTCTTCTATTTCAGTGATAGGTTGGTATTCCTCTTCTTCATCAAAAGAACCTTCATTAAAGTGAGACATCAACTCATAGTCTTCCCCTCTGGCCATATTGTAACTTCCTATTCTTGTCACAGTTCTTCTTCTTTTTTCCCAAACGAAATCTTCTTCCACTTCTTAGACATTCGCCCTCTAGTGCAATTTCGCTGTCACTAGCGAGCATTTCAGCTTACTTTGCTCCATTTTTCTCGCACTTTTTATGCGACATAACCCAGGTCTTTATACACAATTTTTTACTCGTCAGATTCTATTCTCAGGATGCCTTTATTGCATACAAGCATTTTGATCCATATTTTCAAAGAAGTCAAATACTTTCCTCTGGGTCCTTGGAAATTTGTTCTTTCTACTTCATTATCTGACCTTACAGTTTCAACAATGATTTCTATGATATATTTGCCCAAAATACTATAAACCCAAATCAACAACCCTAGATACGGGGTTGCTAATTGTTTTCAGTTGTTGAATTAATCGAGGACTCCACTTTGTCGGTTCTCCTCCTTGAATTTTTTTTCATTGGGTTGCTAGCTTCAACAACCACTCTTACAACAAAACAGAGAACTTGCAAAAGAAAATTTCATAATTATCTGTATAGAGGTATCACTCCAACCACTTTGTTGGATTCAACCGCAATCCTTCACTTTCTTCTGGTGCAAACTCAAATGCCTCAGAATCCACCCACTCTTGAATTTTCAGCTTCGTCGGTTCCCAAAACATATCCCTCGCAAAATGATTCATGGTCTTGTCAATGGAACCATTTGTTGGCGTTTCTCCGTTTGACCCAAGTTTAGACCCTTGTTTGTCCGTCAACAAAGACTAAGATATCGACCCGACCTAGCAAGGCCCAGTTGGCAGCACCTGCGAAACAGATGCAGTCTCACTTGAGATATTTCTTATGGGTAACTGCCAGAACGAGGTTTATGCAGTTGTGTGAGGATTTCCTTGCCCTTGGCACCTTACTAGCTTGCTTAACAAAAATCAGTGGTTATATTACTTATTCTTATTATGAGTATTCAAGATAGCACTCTACTTAACCGTCGATAGAGATTACAACAGTAATATAAAGCTTAGCACATATTATATATATCAACAATGCGACATTTGTGTATAAGGACTCATTCATAAGCAAATACATACATTCGTTCACAACATACATTCATCAAATATACACATAGGCAACTTTTAACGTGGAAACCCATCCGGGAAAAACCACAAAGGCGCTCTTCATTTGGCATGAGAGATATATGGCACCTTTAGTCTGCGCACTCATCTTGTAGACTCTGTTCTAAATCTTCTCTACAATATCTAGAGACTTTTCTCTCCTCTCATGCTCTCTAGTTTTAAGTCTCTGAAGTTTCCTCTCCTTTATTCTATTATCGATCTGCACACAGCCTGGATCGACTCACTCTTCTCTACAACTCTACGACTCTTCAAACAGACAACAGACAACATAGACTAACACAGATCAACCTAGAGTGTATCTGTCTAAGTGTGTAACTCTAAGGAAGTAACCCACACACAACTTGGGTTATTCCTTTTATAGACTCTTACATGTCGTAGTCAACTGACTTCATTATGTTATTCGACAGGTTGTCATTCATATTCTCGTACATTTAGTTACAACTGTCAGTAGGCACTATCGGTCCAAAATACAAAGATGCTTTATTCCCTAAAGCATGTGTTATCCAAACTAACTTCTTACCCATGATTTCTTGGGCTGTCCTTTGCAACCACAGCATGTCTTCTTCTATCATGGTTCCTTCCTATGTGGCTTCTCTCATTGCAGCTTCCCTTAAGTCACGAACTCTTCCCTCGCGGATGCTTCTATCACAACTTCCTCTATAGCTACTTCTTCTGTCATAGCTCTTCCTCTGTCGCGCGACCAGACTCTTCATATTTCCAAGTAGAATTCGAGCTGAATTCTGCTTATCTTTTCGTAGAGCCAACAAACACGCCGAGGGTTCTCCTTCAACCGTTGACATTTTGAACAACCACAAACTACTAGGGTGTCATAAAAGAGTTATATCTCACGACAAAGTACCGTCAATGAGCTAATATTGTGGCTTGAATATGACATGTTATAATTTGTGGCATAAAGCGACTTCCCATTTCCATCTACAAACTGCTTGCGGTATCTTGCCCATGATAAGAGCTCATGACGTTTTGAAACTGGTGGAATGTCTTGTAAATCTGATTCGAACCTAAATTGGGATCCTGAAATAAAGAATAAATTGATATTCACATTGATAAGTAACATAAATTCTAATAAATAGTCAAAATATAAATATAACCTAAACTTAATGGGGATGGAAATGGTGAACTTGTCAAACTTTGAACATGATGGAATGAGTTCAAATGTGGAAAATTGGCCATTTGATACTACAAAATTTTTCTCCCTACATTTGAGCCAAATCAACAATCAATATACATCTCTACAATCTAGAATTTTTTTGAAGAACTATATTACAACCTAAATTCCAATATTGTTTTGAAACTATTTTGTAAGAATAAGGTGATTTTTTTTTAACCAAAACGATTAATTTTTTTTAATTTAAAAAAGAATAAATTGGGCTTTCACCCTTACAATTTGTTCCAAAAAATACAATTCCTTACACCAAATGAGGTTTTGTCATGGAATGGGATGCAATAAGCAAGATCTGTCATTCACACATAACATTCCCGAAGGGAGGAGGCAGCCCTGATTTGCTTTGAGATCTGCCAGCTTACTCAAATCACGGAGAATGTGGTAAGAAGTAATTGAGTCACAGTCCATCAAAATGAAGTGCAACCTTTGCATGGTCACATTCAGACTAAGATTGTTGAACACTAAATCAGAGTTTAGCATTTTGATGATGATTTCAGAATCTCCAAAGATTTGCAGATTATTATGCCCTGCTTCCTTTGCTAGTTGACATGCTTTCAGAGGAGCAAATAATTATGCCTGATTATTTGTATTTTTCCCTATTCCCCAGCTGAAACTTGTTTCTAATTTTCCACCTAGATAGAATATCAAACCCCCTGCCCTAGCTTTCCCGAGGTTTCCTTTTGACGCACCATCAAAGAATATCGATGCTTTATTTTTAGATTTCCACCAATCTGAAAATTCCTTTTCTAAGAGCCTGATCTGCCAAAAAGGTTTGATAACGGGCTTACTTAAACCCATCTGAATTTTATCCATTGACTTCGAACCAAGCCAATTCTGTTCAGCTTCTAAATTATTTCCAACTATTTGAAGGTTTCCTGCTGCTTCTAATATAAATGCCTTAGCTTTAGATGCTACAATTTTAGGTTTCAGGATTTTGCCATTAAAGATCATATCATTTCGAGCCAGCCATAATTTCCACCAGATAAATTTTGGAATAGCTTGCCAAATTTTTCTCCAAGCATGATTGGAAGAAAGAGCACCATGATATCTTGACTGCCGGTTTTAAAAAAGAGTAACCAGTTCAACATTTAGAGGAAAAAAATAGAATGGCAACCCACACAGAACAAATCCCATACCTTTTCAGCAAAGACGCACTCAACTAAAATGTGTGTTGAAGACTCAGCAGCTTGAAAACACAGACAACATCTAAATGGTCCATAAAACCTTTTTTTGACAAATTTTCACCCGTTAGAAGTTTTTTATGAATTACAATCTATGTGAATTTTTTTATCTTTGGAATGCTAGGCAAACTCCACACCAACTTCCAAAGAGCTGCGTTCTAGGAGCCAGAGGAATCCACTACACTGGCATGCGCTGAAATCTGGAGATGAGAAAAGCCAGAAGCAGCAATATAAACACCAGATGATCCCCATCCCCACGAGTCTCTGCAAAATCGATGGATAGGAGTCTTTCCATTCAGCCTGGTTAATAACTAATTTTGATGGTCAGAGAAACTAGGAAGATCACGATCTGTCACAAGAGGAAGGGACCAATTGATCCAATTTCCTTTAACATCCCACGAAGCAATATCATACAATCTATGAATTCCTTTATTTGTTAACCAATTATGAATCTCAGAAATAGCATCATCAGCGAGAAGTGGATCGTGTCCATTAATTTTATCAACCCACAGGAAGGTCTTTCGGCCATTTCCTGGAATACGATAAAGATGTTGAACAAAGAATTCAAGAACTTTCCTACATGAGTTCTAGATAATTGATCCTTTAATGGTATTTGTCATTTGAATATTCCTTAATGATCCATTGTGAAGGTATTTTTTCCATAACAACTTACTAAGTGGGTGTTTTTTGTTAGAAAATAACTACCATAATAATTTGCTTCCCATTGCTATGTTGGACATTCCTGGATCTTTGATTTGTAATCCTCCTTCAAGAAATGGTTTTTAACTGTTTCCCAACTAACCAGATGCATACGGTGTTGGTTTCCTTTCCCACGTCCCCATAAGAAGTCTCTAACTAATTTTGAAATCTGATTCATAATAGCTTTTGGTACCATAATTAAAGAGGATTGGCATAAAGGAAGACATGAGAGTACTAACTTAATCAGAGTGACCTTTCCTACCTTGGTAAGCCAATGTCCTCCCCATGAAACAATCTTTGCTTTAATCTTACTCATAATTTCCAGCCAGAGAGAGGGATTGTTTTTCCCTGAAGTTAATGGTAGACCCAAATATTTGACCTTGTCCCACGAAGCATATCCTTCAAAGCCCAAGATCTGAGATATTTTATTAACTTTTGATTGATCAACATTCCATCCGTATACTGCACTCTTGCAGTTATTGATGAGAGCCCTTGAAATAATACAAAAATGTTGCATAATTTCAGAGAAAGCTCTTTCCATTTTTAAGGATGCCCCTCCCAGGAGCAAGGTGTCATCCGGAAAGAGGGCGTGATTGATAGCTTCAACTCCTACTGCTACATAAATGCCTAGAATGACACCATTAATTTTTCCTGCTTAGGGAGTCGGCCATAAGAATGTACAAAAAAGGCGTCAAAGGACAACCCTGTCGGAGACCGTTGGAGGCTTGAAAGAAGTTTGTTGCCCTGCCATTTACCAATGGCGTTATCCAAGGATTGTGAATGCAAGCTTTTATCAAAATTAAAAAAGCAGAACTAAATCCAAAAGACTGAAGAACAGAGAAAAGAAAAGAGTGCTTTACCCTGTCAAAGGCATTGCCATATCAAGTTTGATGAGCATACCCTTCTCCTTCCAAAGAAAACTAGAATGCATAGCTTCCTGGACTTGAATAACATTATCCAGAATATGTCTCCCTTTTACAAACCCTCCTTGAAGAGGAGAAATCAATTTCTCAAGCAAAGGTTTAAGTCGATTTGCCAGTAGTTTAGAAAAGATTTTATAGCACGCATTGCAAAGGGAAATAGGTCTAAATCTATCAAAGGAAGAAGGATTTGCTTTTGTAGGAATTAATGCAAGAAAGGTGGAATTTGTGCAACCCCCCACTTTGGATTTAATCTAGAAAGCCTTTATCATTGGAAGGAGATCTTTCCTAATTACTGGCCAACATATTCGCTAAAAGTGAAAGGAGAACCCATCAGGGCCAGGAGCTTTATCCAGCTTCATGGACCAAATAACGTCAATAATTTCTTGCTCCATAAAAGGCTTCATCAGCTCATCGATTTATGCCTCACTCACCAACCTAGGAATGTTGGCCAAAAAATCAGAAGTAAGATCAGGATCGGAGGCTCCATCTTCCTTGTACAGGTTCTGAAAATGAATTTCAGCCAGATGTTTGATTTGAGAATTTCCTTTTACCAGTTCACCAGAATGGGAGTAAATTTCCAAGATATGGTTTTGAGAAATTCTAACTCTACATTGCTTGTGAAAGAAGGAGGTATTCCTATCGCTAGCTTTCAGCCAAGTACTTTGAGATTTTAGTCTCTAGTATTCTTCTTCTCTCCTAAAGGCCTGGAAAGAAATGAAGTGTGCTTTTTGCTCTTTTTCTAGTAAATCTAGAGTTATTTATGTTTCTTCCATTTCCAATTGAATTTTTTCCAGGTTTTGAAGGGCTTCTTTCCTTTTGCTGGTTGGAATTTTTTGAGTAAGTTTTACCCAATTCTTAAGCGCAACTTTGGTAGTAATAAGCTTCCTCTCACAGACATAATTTGGAGATCTGGTAACTAGAATTTCCCAAGCCAAAGTGACAGTGCTCATGAATCCATCTCTATTTTTCCACAGTGGATTGAATCTAAATGGAATGGGACCAAGGTCCTCTTCATTTCCAATCTGTAATAAAATTGATTTATGGTCTGAGGTGATCTTCGACAAAATACTAGAGGAGATGACTGTTTTATCTACCAGCAATGAGCTCTTTACCAGAAAAAGGTCTAATCTAGCAGAAATGTTAGTTGCTCGTAGTCTGTTTTTTGACCACGTAAACTTTCCTCTTTTGGGTTTGAAATCAATCAGCTCCCACGCTAGTATGAATTTATCCACCCAATTCAGCATGGGATCTCTCCCATAGACATCGCCAGCTTTTTCTTTAGCATTCAAAATTATATTTAAATCTTCGATAATTATTAAGTTTGAAAATGAGTTTGCATCGAGAAAGGCTTCCAGCGAGCTCCAGTATTCTCGTTTTTCCTGTAAATTGACAGACACATACAGGTTAAAAAGGAAGATCACTTTCTTGCTTGGAATATGACAAAGTTGGGTGAATATCCAATGCTGCGATTTGTGGGAGTTTTCCAGAATAAAATCATTTTCTGTCCATAATGTGGTTATTCCACCAGCAGTGCCTTTGGAACCCACTGCCTTACCAACATTCAGTTTCCATCTCTTGTTGCTAATGGAAAGTAAGCTTTCCTCATCGATTTTTGTCTCTTGGAGCATAAGGACGTTTAGAGAGGCCATTTTTATAAGATCATTTACTGCTTCAGATTTTGTTGAATTCCCGAGCCCTCTACAATTCCAAGAGACACAATTCATCATTTGATGGAAGGAGTTGGGCCTCCTTTTGCAAGTCTAGCCTGGGTGTTCCTACCGTTGGACATATCTAAAGTTGTTTGACTTCCTTGCATCTTAAGCCATTTGGATTCTTCCTCCCGGACTGTCTTGTGAGATTTCCACCCTTTTTTGGATGACTTACCAAGAGGATCTTCATCTGAAGAGCTAGATTTGTCCGTAGATTTCTTTTTTTTGCCATTTATGCATAAGTAGGAGAATGACCTTCCATAGGTTTGTTGACTTCTGATTCATGGCCTTTATCTTCTTCACTTGTTTGAATTTGAGTTTGGGGGACTTCTCCCTCTTCAAGTGTTGAAAGTAATTGATCTTTTGGAATGCTCAATACTTCAAAATTGTTTTGAGTCATTGATTCTTTCATAACTACTCCATGTTCTTTCTATCTAGAGGGGTTGATGCTTGTCCCCAGTTCTCCTTTTTGTCTCTTTTCTTTATTTCCTTGCTTTGTTGAGTTAGTTTTTTGAACTTGAATCCATTCATCTCCCTTTTATTTAACAGCTTCTTCTTCAACTTTTTTCTTGCAAGATCTGGAAAAGTGTCCATAACCATGACAAAATCTGCACTTAAAGGGCAGTTGTTCATAGTCCTGATCTTGTACATAGGTCCAATATACTACTGTCAAGTTAATAGCTTCGAGTAATCCTACCTCCAAGTCCGCTTCAACACAGATTCTGGCACATGTATATTGATCTCGTCGATCAGCCCTATCAATATATTTCCCCAGGGTGTTTCCAATAGCTTCAAGGGCTCTCGGATTCCAACAATGAAGAGGAAGTTGCGGCAACCTAACCCAGCCAGAGACCGCCGAGGAAACATCTTGGTTCGGATGAAATTTTGGAGACATTCTGTTCAAGTAGAGTCCCTAGGGACCCATGAAGTATGGCTCATTTCGAAAAATCAAATCTCTATCATCAGAATTTTCAAAGAGAAAAAGATAATATCCCTTACCTATCAAATTGCTGCAGATACCTTCTAAGATGAGAGGTTTCCGATTCCGGTGAACCCATCCTACAATTGTCTTAGGGGAAGGCCAAAGCCTGTGAACTGGCCAATGAGACCCCGGTCATCAATATTTAAAGTTGTTTGGCAAGTTTCCACTGGTAGGGCTACTGAAGGGATATTTTCAAGCTTCTTTACAAAAGTTTGTTGGATTTGGGTGAGTTTCCTTTTGCTTCCTGAAGCTGTCAATCTTCTGAAGGCATTGATATCAGGGATAGGGGAGGAGCCCCCTTCATCCTCCATGACCCAAAAACAGAGACGAAACCACCAAAATAAGACTCAGATAAATCCAAAATTTCACTAGCGCTGAGCTCACTGCAAACATCCAAAAACCAAGGGTATGGCTCGAACAGTTTCAAAGAAGCTCCACCATGACTAGATAATCACAGCAGATACCTCCATACGAGAGTCCTTGAATCTTGAAGCTCGAGTCTCTTTTTGGATAGAGAACCCTCTACACAAATCGGTCTTCATTACCAAGAAAAGCTTACCTGCATAGGAGCAACAAACAACAACTAGTCAGGGACTGGATTGCTCCAAGGAAGGGATTTGGAAGGAGTCCAAACTCCACAAAACTATAAGCCAGGGAAATCACGCAGGAAAAAAAATAAATTAAAGTTTTCTTGGAGCGAAAGTCTATCCATCGAGTTGAAGGTGATGAGGGGTTCAACCAAGAATAAGGTGATTTTAAGCAATATATATATGTGTGCGTACTAAAGGAAATTTTGAGATGAATATATAATTTTAAGTGCACCCACAAAACCACAGCATTTATAAATTACACTAGGGCATTGAGTCAAATATACACACACTAATGTTTTTAAATGATGACGCACCATGAAAAAACCTCTGCAAAAGCCTTCTCACGAGAAAATATCCACTACATCTGGTAGCAAATATTTATACATGCATTATACACATGTTTCATAACAGTGAGTTTTATAAACACAAATGCACTGAGGCATCATATGTATATGCCCACCGATACATGAGATTTTTTTTAAGTTGTAGGAGGTCGATGCTTAACAACAATAAACACACCATGAAAGAACCTTCGCAAAATCCCCTACACTAGAAAATATATGCTACATTTGGCGGTGGATATTTATACGTGTATTTCTTCATGCAATCTTTTTCTTCATGACTAGATTTCTTGCATTAAGCACATGTAATATTTTCCTTCTTTGTGTTCCAAACTTTATAAGAGAAGGTATCTTATGTAGATCATGGATTATTCTCACCACTTTTCTTGTTTCCTTTATTTGAAGCAAGGGCTTGCTCCTTTGAATTGGGCACATAACTTGACTTCAAGGAACCCATTGAGAAAGTTCATCTTATTCATGGGTAAAAGAGGCAACAAAACCGAGACAACAAAACCATTCAGCGTTGTAATCTTGCAAGTAGCTCTAAGTGCCAATTTGATAGAATGTAGGTAGAAACAAACACTGAGTACTTGGAACTCGATTTGGATAGGATTGAGAGAACTACTTGTTGATCCTTCTTGCCATATCCACATAACTCGAGCTAGAACAATACTGAGTAAAATTTTGTGAAGAAGATTTGGATAATATCAAAGGTATTCGTGCTCAAACTAATGATCTCATTCTCTAGTTGATGTCCTCTCATCTCGTTCTAATTCCCAAAGAGTTCTTTCACCTTAGTTAAACTTCATTAATATATTTCGAAGCATTTATGTGATATAGTAGGGAAGGATAAATCAAGAGACATATCAATTCAGATGCTTCATCCATCTGGTAAACCATATTTCCTTTTCCACAACATAGTTCGGTTCAATCTTAATCCTCGAAGTTATTTTGTGCATTCCTTTGCTCGATAAGAGAATCACCACCAGTGACTCTCCTTCATAATAGTTAAATGGAGTGAGGATTATTTTTCCAAAATGATCCACCTAACAAATTTGCTATAATTTGTGTCTTCCACATGAAAACCTATATTAAAATCACCACGATTGTGATACCATGTCAGATTTTGAACCAATGGATCTAGAAGTTAAATGTATAAGTAGTATAGTTATAAATTCGTAGAAGAGAGAGGAATTCAAGTAAAGATCCAAACAATGTAAGCTTTACTAACCATCTAGATGCTCAAATAGAATACATTAATGAATGCTTGATCAATGAGATGAAATCTTGCATATACATGTAACTAAGCTAGGCTTAATTACATGCATAAGCACAAGCACAAGAGGTAGTGTAAGTAGATGACCGTGAATAACCAAGTATGCCCTCATGTGAGGCAAATAAATATGCTATGCATGAGTGCTCTACAGTAACCAACCTATAATAGGCAAGTGCACCCTTCTTAGGAAGTAATATAGGGTTACAAGCCCTATATTTGCCTAGTGAGGTAGTTAACTCGGTCATGCATGAGCAATTAATGTTATCTCAACTTAGAACTCCAAGTAGGTAGTTAATTAGGTCATGCATGAGTTATTTGAAGTTTAACTTAGTTCAAAATAAACAAGTAGGGTGCATTCATCCTAAACAAGGGTTAGAACTATAGCAGAATCCCTAAAAAAAAGGAGATATGTAATGAGTGTGTCCTTTTCCTAAAAAGAGGGATTATTCCAGTTAGGAGCATCCTTGTCCTTGAAAAGGGGTGATAGCTCCAGTTAGGAGTGCCCTTGTCCCTAAAAAGGGGGGAGCACCTTTGACCCTAAAAAGAGGAAAAAATAGGAAACATGTGTACGTACACCAACAGTATATGACATGTGGATGATGTTGAAACAATGTTATAAATGCTAAAAAATACATTATGTTAATGAAAATGCATCTTTGTGTCACAATAGGTGACATTATTAATGACACATGCGACACAATTTTAGCACCAATTTGATACATTGTTGATTCCAATCCATTAAAATTGCGACAAACATTACACCAATTTAAAGGAAACCAACATAATGTTAACATCAAATAATGCCACTTGGACACCAATACAATGAAATGTTGACATAGTGCAATGCAATGATGATGCTAATAAACACACTTGGAATGCCAAAATTGACACTACAATGAAACCATGCAACATAAACATGGCACCGATCAACACAACCTTGGTACTAATAGAACAAAGCTGAATAAGGAGTGTTAGAATGTTAACATAAGGATACAAAATTATAACACCATTACAGGCACAAGACCCACAAGTTTGACTTTCAATCGATAGGATCCAAAGAAATCAACATGCATTTGAGTAATGATGACACCAATTCAACACTAAACATAGTTTTTTGTAGGATTCATAACATAAAGATGACAAGGGTGCACTTCAAAATAAATTACATTAGAAGCACCTTTATGATGCAAGAGAAATGCAAATTTTGATTCCCCTAAAAACGTCGTGTATGATGTTGTGAAAGATTTATTTTCTTTTATTTTTCCAAAATTTAATTAAGAAAACAACACTAGAGGCAACATCAAAGTAGTGTGTAGTAGTAGTAGTAGTGAAGGAAGATTTGAAACAGCCCAATTTGTTGAATGCTTTACGGAAATTGCATGCAAGAATGATGCTTCGCACTTAAGCATCCAAAGAGGAAAAATAAACATAGTGAATATTTTTATTTGTCCCAACCTCTATTCTCTCCTACAAACTTCTATTTCCCATTCAAATTCTATAAACTTACTATCATGAAGTTGTACCTTTTTGGTAATTTCATATTGGTTGGTTGTTCACATTGAGGGTGTAGCATGAAAAGTTTGTTAAATAAAGGTGATAATTATAGAATGAATAGATAAAATTGAGAGAATTTATGAAATTATGGTTAAGTTTACATCTAGCATGGAGATTGAAGTAATCCTACACTTTCGCATCACGATTATACTCAACCTATGTTTTAATGACCATGGAAGAAGACTTCCCCACCAACTAATCACATGTATTTGAATAACTCAACATAGGTGGATGGCTTACAAGTGCGGTAGGGGGGGCGGGGTTTTCCTTACCCCGGATGGCAATATTGAAACTACCTTCTCTTGGGGTCTTGGTATTGAGGTAAACAGCATTGCTGAAGCCTTGGACCTTTGGCAAGGACTAGTGATTGCCAAGAACAAGGGAATTACAAGGCTCACTATGCTGGGAGATTCAAGGATTGTGATCCAAGCAATGGTGGAAGGAAACCTCCCTAATAATTTGCATCTCAGACAATTGTTATCTAATATTCATTTCTTAGCTTGCTCTTTCCATAAATCCAATTTTTTTCATGTGCTAAGAGCGCACAACAAGTAGGCGGACTTAGCGGCCAACCTAGGCTCGATGCTAAGCCCTCGCTCCCTCCAAATCAATAAGAATCTCAATTTCTTCCCCCTTCCATAGGATCAGGGCTAGTTCAAGGTGACGTGATCAAAGGAGGACGCGTGTGGAGGTTGTCATGAGGAGGACAGGTGTCGTAGGGATGGTGCTTCGGGCTGGTTCAGACACGTGGGGTTCACGTGCCAATGCGTGGGAGCTCAAGGTGATGCAATGGGTTGTTAAATGCTTGTACGAGGGGGTGATTTGTGGCGCACAGGAGGTAAGAAGTCTTGTCGATCTGTCAGGAGTTGGGGAAGGTAATGTGAGATTTAATGAACTCTATGATTATTCCTGGTGCTATGGTTATTTCGTGCGTGAGAAGGAGGGATATAAACTCCAGGAAAATGAAAGGGAGAGGCACTATTATCTGGTTGGTCTGCATGCAGACTGAGACTGTGTTTAGCAATTGTTCCAGGATGAAGCTGCGAGTAGTGGTGCCGAAGGTGATCAAAAGAGTGGTTGTTATTATGGCCTCGTCCGAGTCGATGGGATCTTCCATGCCGGCTCTGGTTGATTTCGACGTCCGGGAGGAAGTGGAGAAGCTTAAAGGAGTGGTGGATGTAATCGACTCCGAAGGAGGCCAAAGATTGGATAATGTGGAAGGCGACTTGGCTTTTCTAAGAAAGGAATTCAAGCGCATAATCAGAAAGTATGAATCTGCAATTATCAGGTTTTTAGCAAATCTAGAGGTGAAAGTTGACAAACTCGAGCTCAAGGTGGTCAAATTGGAAAATGCGAGCAATTCAGGTTCTTCTTCCCGTTCCTTTGGGGATTTCGCATAGCTTGTGGATTTCACATTGTTTTGTCTCCTATAGGTGGTTGAATGATTCCGTTCGGTCTTTGTCTGAAGTATATATGTTGTCTTCCTTTCAGTTTCTATTTACTGTTAGTATTTAAGGTTTGGGTGGACTCTGTTAGCATAATGATAGGATACAACTTCTGCTAGTTCCTGATTCTCGCTGGGTTTCTTCGACCCTCTAATGGGTGTTTTGGACTTGCTTTACCGCTTTCATAAGGGTGCTTTAAGGATGACTATGGTTGATGACTTGCTTTGCCCCTTCCACAAGGGAATTTTGTAATTTGAACCATGTTTCTATGGTTATACCACCTCTAAATATAATATAACTGTTTGTGTCTAAAAAAACATAGGTGGATGGATTCTTTCCACACGGTGGAAAAGAGAACAGGTTCATAGGCTATTACTTGGCAATATAGAATATATTTGTCCATAGGCTAAGTTTTTCTTTTTCCCTGTGATGGAATCATAGCCCCTCTTGTGCTTTGCACAATGATCTTGGACCATTATATATTATATTATAGCATTAATATTTACACAACTTTAGTTCACCATGGCAAGCTTGCCACATGTCCATATATGTATATTTACTTAGCCTACTTACCTAGCAATTCACTAGTTGGATTTTAGCCTTGAGCCTCACATTAGGGATTTGTACTAGCATTTTATGTCATTTGCACATGGAATCATTTATTTAGGCTCACATGACTGGACTTCCAACATCATAACCATGCATTGACAATTTTTGCATATCCTTATCTACTACTAGGTTAGTCCAAAATAAACAAGTAGGGTGCATTCATCCTAAACAAGAGTTAGAACTATAGCAGGATCCCTAAAAAAAGGAGATATGTAATGAGTGTGCCCTCTTCCTAAAAAGAGGGATTATTCTAGTTAGGAGAATCCTTGTCCCTGAAAAGGGGTGATAGCTCCAATCAGGAGTGCCCTTATCCCTAAAAAGGGGGGAGCACCTTTGACCCTAAAAAGAGGAAAAAAATAGGAAAAGTGTGTACGTACACCAACGGTATAAGACACACGAATGATGTTGAAACAATGTTAGCACTACTAAAAAATACATTATGTTAATGAAAATGCATCTTTGTGTCAAAATATGTGACATTATTAATGACACATGTGATATAATTTTAGCACCAATTTGGTACATTGTTGATGCCAATCCATTAAAATTGTGACAAACATTACACCAATTTAAAGGAAACCAACGTAATGTTAACATCAAACAATGCCACTTGGACACCGATACAATGAAACATTGACATAGTGCAATGCAATGATGATGCCAATAAGCACACTTGGAATGCCAAAATTGACACTACATTGACACCATGCAACATAAACATGTCACCAATCGACACAACATTGGTACTAATAGAATAAAGTTGAATAAGGAGTGTCAGAATGTTAACACAAGGATACAAAATTATAACACCATTACAGACACAAGATCCATAAGTTTGACTTACAAATTGATAGGATCTAAAGAGATCAACATGCATTTGAGTAATGATGACACTAATTCAAAACTAAACATAGTTTTTGTAGGATTCATATCGCAAAGATGACAACGGTGCACATCAAAATAAATTACATTAGAAGCACCTTTATGATGCAAGAGAAATGCAAATTTCGATTGCCCTAAAAATGTCGTGTATGATGTTGTGAAAGATTTATTTTTCTTTTTTTTTGTTGCAAAATTTACATAAGAAAACAACACTAGAAGCGACATAAAAGTACCGTGTAGTAGTAGTAGTGAAGGAAGATTTGAAAGAGCCCAATTTGTTGAATGCTTTATCGAAATTGCATGCAAGAATGATGCTTGGCACTTAAGCATCCAAAGAAAAAAAACACATAATTGGTGAATATTTTTATTTGTCCCAGCCTCTATTCTCTCCTACAAACTTCCATTTCCCATTCAAAGTCTATAAACTTACTCTCATGAAGTTCTACCATTTTGGTAATTTCATATTGGTTGGCTGTTGACAATAAGTGTGTAGCATGAAAAGTTTTTTAAATAAAGGTGATAATTATAGAATGAATAGATAAAAATGAGAGAATTTATGAAATTATGGTTAAGTTTACATATAACATGGATATTGAAGTATTCCTGCACTTCCGCATCATGATTGTACTCAACCCATGTATTAATGACCATGGAATAAGACTTCCCCACCAACTACTCACATGTATTTGAATAAGTCAACAGAGGTGGATGTCTTCTTTCCACACGGTGGAAAAGAGAACGAGTTCATAGGCTATTACTTGGCAATATATCATATATTTGTCCATAGGCTCAACTTTTCTCTTTCCCTGTGGTGGAATCATAGCCCCTCTTGTGCTTTGCACAATGATCTTGGACCATTATATATTACATTCTAGCATTAATATTTACACAACTTTAGTTCACCATGGCCAGCTTGTCACATGTCCATATATGTATATTTACATAATCTACTTACCTAGCCATTCACTAGTTGAATTTTAGCCTTGAGCCTCACATCAGGGATTTGTACTAGCATTTTATGTCATTTACACATGGAATCATTTATTTAGGATCACATGACTTGACTTCCAACATCATAACCATGCATTGACAATTTTTACATATCGTTATCTACTACGTACTAGGTATCAAAATAAGGGTGTTACACTATGTGATCCACTTTTCATGGGTTGTCTTGAAAGGTTTTATCCATGTTGGACATGATACATTCACTTGGTGGGGTGACCATACACATTGCTTACACAATCCATGATGCAAGCTTGAATTTGTAATATGTGCATATGTGAGCTTAACTTGTAGTAATATAAGTTCAACCTTTAGATGTCCTTATGTGTATTATTTACATAACCTACTTGCCTAGTGATCCACTAATCGAGCCTCGTCCTTGTGCTTCACACAAGGAATCCATACTAGCATTTTACATCTTTACATATAGGGTCATTTATTTAGGCTCACATGACTCGACTCCTGACATTATAACCTTACATTGGCAATTTATACTTACTCTGATAGAATACTTACCAAGGGTGAAAACCGAGGTATTACACTATTTGATCCACCTTTGATGGGTTGTCTCGCATGTTTTTTTTATCAATATTGAACTCGATCCATTCACTTGGCAAGGTGACCATACATGTTGCTTACACTATACACAATGCAAGCTTGAATTTGTAATGTGTACATATGGGACATGAACTTCTAGCAATATAAGTTCAACCTTTATATGTCCTTGTGGCTACCTTGAAGAGCCCATGAAAGTCCCATGGATATATAACATTATCAACGTCTAAATAATGATAACATAATAATGGGAATGGAATCATAAGATATACACATTGGTCATAGTCCCTTTGCAACATAAGTTAGATTACTGCTCTAAATCCCCCCATGGTTATCTTACGGTTTTGATGAAATACACATGGGAATGGAACATGGTTAAAGATACATGGTTAAGGAGAACACCCATAATGTAACAAGTTCAACCCCCCACATTTAGTGTCCCTTTGCTACTTAGAGGTATTAAGTAAAAACCCGTGTCAAACTCATCACTACCTATAATTAACCCCAAATAGATTGAGCCAACATCATGTCATTGAAGTGGCTTCTTATCACATGGGCTTTCTCACCCAAGTTGAAATTGGAAGGCATCGAGCTTCCTTGATATTTTGAGTAGTGATAATTGTCATCACCTACTAGTGGCATAAGTTCAACTCATAGATCTAGGTGGCCCTTAACTACGTCAAGGTACAAAGGAAAACCTTGAGCAATGGTGCAAAACTCCTTGATCCCCACTGCTAGTCCCAACCCATTAGCCAAACATCATATAAACAAATTGATTACTTGTTACATGGACGTGCTGACAAAAATTGAAATCATAGGTCATTACAAGATTCCTTAATATATCAAGCACAAGCATACAAACCCTATCAAAAGTTAGGATGTTATATCACACTTAATATCATGTGTAATATCTCGACTCAATTTAACACACAACAAGAGCCACGAGGTTGCAATGTCCTTGACATTGCCACCTACACTAGTTGTTGGGTAGATTGTTGAAGGCATGCATTGTGCCATGAAAGATGAAGAGGAGCAGTAAAAAAAAATTAGGGGAAGATGCATAAGCACCACAATTATTTGATTTGTTACTGAAATGTTTTTAAGAGTTGTAAACTAGAGTAAAACCAATGGAAGATGCATAACCATTACAATTATTTGCTTTGTTATCCAAATGCTATTGAAAGCTGGAAAAGGGCTATGCAAATACAGAGACGCGTACACATTCGATTTTGCAGAGATTATATTTTATAGTCACACACATATATGTATAAAAAGTTGTATATATAGTCACACACACACACACCCATATGTATATGTATATATACATAAATGTGTGAATATATGTATGTGTGCGTAACAAGTTGTTATTGTGAAAGGCATTGATATTGCAGCATCGACACATGTTTATGCACATCATAATCTGAGTATAGTGAGATGAATATCCTAATGTGCACAACAAAAACATGAGCATTTGTTTTTATCATATGGAGTGTCGAGGAATAAGAACAAAATAGAAAGGGATAAATACAAATGCAAATGTATATATAGTCTACCTTGTGTATAGAAAACAAAGTACATCACACACAAGTTGCGTTGTTTCAAATGTCAAGACTGTAATAACAAGTGAAAAGAACATTCAAGCTTAGTTACAAGAGTATATATCTTAGTTACTTGCTTTAGGATAGGAGCAATGGTGTCCTGTAACAACATGATAAAATGGTCCCTTTTAAATGAATAGAGCAAATACAAATATGCTTTGCAATAAGAGGAACAACAAAATCTAACTGTGTTCATTGAATAAAACTTCTACCAATCTAAGTGAATCATCAAGTTGTAAGCTAATTAAAATTGGATTTGGATTTTAAAATGAAGAAGCATATATAAATGATTAAATTAATGCATAATTATTGCAGGAATCAAAGGTTAAGATCATTTAGTGTGGTTGTAGGAGTCAACAAATTTTGTCAATATGTAAGAACTTGAACCATTAAACAAAGTTTATTGCAATAGATTTGTCTAGCATTTAAGGATGCTTAAAAAAGAGGCGGTGGAAATCAATTGATGTGTAAATATAAGATCAAGTGGTGCTAGTAATTTCTTTTTGGCGGTGTACATTGGATTTCATTGTATGCATATTCGATGTTTAAAGTCATTGATCAATTGAAGACTTTGATGGCTTATTTTTCTTTCGCAACATGGGATGAAAAATGTCTGGAATCAATTGGCAAAAGCAATTGTCAATCAAAATGCAATCAACGTCTAATCAACACCAATAGTGGATGAAGAAGTTTATGATAGGGTCAACACTTATTGAGGACAGTTTATTTGGGAAGTTTGAGTAAATCATTTTAGATGACTCGTATTAGGATAATTGACTCTCTTGGCAACAATGTGTATTTAGGTACTTCATAAACAAGTTTATAGACATATTTGTAGACATAGTAGGTAAACGACTATGGAGGTGAGTATATTTTTCTTATTTAGGTACTTCATAAACAAGTTTATAGACATATTTGTAGACATAGTAGGTAAACGACTATGGAGGTGAGTATATTTTTCTTATTGGTTGATAGGTTAATGCCATATGTGAGAGAATGTGAAGAGGGTATGTTTTGTTATATGCCATACGTAGTTATTTGCTAACAACTTTGGGAAGGAAGATGGACATAATAACATTATTTTGACAAAGGGTTTTGAAAATAGTTAAAAGAAGAAAGTATTTTTTGTGATGTGTTTGGACGAATATAAAAAAAATTGCAATGAAACGCCACATTGCGGAGGCAATATATAGCATGTTTGCGAAATAAACCTCACTACACTCAATGGATTTGGTTAAAGGGTGTTGTAAATAAAGAACAATAGTACTTCCTTAAGATAATATGATGATGGCAGGTTGAGGGTTAGAGGTTTTTTATTTAAATGATCATCCCTGAAAAGTGTCCACAGAGCACACCAGACCGCATTAATTAACCAAGTATGGAATAAAACTTCAAGAGGTATGAATCCTGGAGAATTCCACAAGTTTGGAAAAATAGATCGAATGTTATAAATACATTTTCTCTGCAGGGTCCAACCATAACTAAGGCAAGGGATAGACAAAACACGCTATGAACCTATTTTTCAAAACCACCCTATAATTGACATCGACATGGAAGCAATAGTCAATTCGTCCGTGTGCAAGATATATAAATCAGAAAGAGGGGGTAATAAGACTGCCCCCATGGTTGAAGATGATTTCAGAACCGTCGAAAAATTCTATTTGAGATAGGACAAAGGTCAATGGAGGTTAATGAGGTCTGCTTCTAGCGATGGCAATAAACTGAGGAAGGACCAACATTAAGACTTAGAAATGATGCGATGAAATCCACCATGACCCTATGGTTGACTTGCCTATCAAAGGCTTGCATAAGGTGTATGACGACCGATGCATAGACAAAGGAAGGGTGTCAAGGCATTTTTCAGCCTCTTCAATGTACTATGCACTACTTGAAAGATCACAATCCTCTGCCTTACAATCTTAATAAGAATATATCGAGGTTTTTTTTCTCTACGTAGAAACAATATGGAGCATTTGTCTTAGAAATATATCACATAGATGGTCGTATTTAAGAGTCCATTATGGCATATTTAACTTCTATGTAATTGAATATCCAAAGTTGGTAAAGACATAAGTGGAAAACCCTATAATCAAATTATTTTTATGACAAATATACTCGGCCAAGACATAACTGGAAAACCCTATAATTGAATTGTTTTATGAGAAATCCATGCAGCCTAAATAAAACACCACAACTGCTTCTTACGTTTGAAGAATTTATTCAAAAGTATGTGCTATGTGAAGAAGATATTGCAAATGAATTGAGACATATACATTAGGAGAAAATCGTTCCCGAGGAAAGTTGATAAACCAACAACTACACCCAAACCAGGTTTTCATTGAATTAAATGAATAAGAAAACAATCCAATATTATGAAATCACACTGCTACTTGATCATACAACAAGCATGCAACAAATCCACACATTTTTTGTATAGCAACTATGAAGAACAAGCAAAGCTCGAAAATAAAAAGAAGTGAGTTTTTTTTTCCTTAGCATTTGACGAAGGGAATAAGAAGGTTTTCTTTTACATTAATATTTGGGCAAGCAACAAAACACATACGACTTCATAGAGGAGGGTAGAGATGTTCTTGTTAGGGTTTGATGAAATACCTGGAGTGAATGAAGTACCCGTGCAACGACTGCGACAAGGAAGGCAATGAAGCCAAAGGTTGTTGCCTTTTGCAAGAATACGTGGGACATAGGAGACTGCAAGCCAGAAGGCGCACTTGACGCTGTAGAAAAATGAGAGGAATAACTGCAAATGCATGCAGAAGGAGCTGAAGAAGTTGTCAAAACTTCTTAGAGAAAATCACACTTGCAAATGGGAAATGAATTTGAATACAACTCCACGCTACGGGAAACAAAGAAGACGAGGCTGCAAGAACCACAAATAGGCCACCATGAATGATAAGAGATGTAACAGTCCACCATTTTGAAATAAATGAGCTGTACATGTCGACAAAAGAAGGTAATAACGTGACGAAAACCACAAACCGTAGGCTTGCGCAGAGCCATCCCTGTACAAATCCCCCTTGTCATCTCCGAAAGAAAAGTGCATTTAAGTAGGAGAGGCACTTGGACAACAAGAACACAATCAATAACTACCAACCCACTTGAAGACATGCCCATCGAAATTGAGAAGAACTCCACCGACAACTTGAATAACAGTAAATTCATCATTGAACCCTGACATCTCTGGAATACGCGGCAACTGACCCTGCAATAGTGGGAACCTCAATCACTCAGATGGGAAAATCCTTGTTGAAAGGAAAGGTCGAGTTGGATGGAAATAAAAGAATAGAGAAAGACCCACATCCCAAGACGCGAAAGCCTCTACCAAACAACAAGGACAAAAGAGATTTAGAACCTCATGATGCCATAACGCAACGAGGATATGGGGCATAAGATCCCAGGTGAGCATGACCGCGCACAACACCAATGACAACCATGAAAAATCCGCTTTTAAAAATTCTTTCCAATAAATGAATTTAAAGAACTTTGGTTTAACCTTGTCCCGATGCGTTGATTTGTCAAGATGCCCTCCCATTAATGTCTTCGATACGAAAACTAAATGTTGGGGACATAATAATGATTACTTTTGTTGATTCAATCACTACCTTGCAAAGACACATTGACGAATGAAAAATGAACATACCACTTATTAAAACTAAAACTTGATAAAATATTAAAGGCGCTCAACTTTCACCCACCCAATAAACACCATATTGTTCACCGAAGTTGAAATTGTCCATTTAAATGAGTGCATTAATAGTGTGTCCTCTACATTTTTAGGACCCCATCTCAAATTGAGCACCTAAGAAGCCCTAAATCTCACCCAATTACTTAGAACCCACCAACAAACAAAAATCAAATCAATAACAACCCTATTTCCCTATCCTTTAGTATCCACATGCACCCTTCTTTTCATTCCGAAGTCCACTCTGCAAACGATAGAGCTTAAAAAAATCGTTCATGGTGATTACGAATGGCCATCCTCCATCTAATTCTTGGGAACTCAACCTTTAAATGCCTAAAAAACTATTCTTACTGCATTATTAAACCATTTTCATCTCTTCATGCCCATGGGCAAAGGATGACTCACTCCAATTTAATTTTAAATTTCATCATTCTATTTATATATAGATGGTTGTTTGTTCTCATGGTATAAAATTGATAGAATGTTAGTACAATAAAATTTCATAATTGTGTTAGGGCTGGTAGATGCAGAAGGATCATATATGATTTTAGAGGAAATGTGAAAGCACACTTTGCATGGGGATTGGGAACCAATTTCAACATTGAAGCAAGGGCATTGGTCGTTTACAAGGGTGTTCAAAACCTCAAGGAACATGTGGTGAAGTGTGCAGTTGTAGTGGGAGATTCATTAACAATAATTTGGTTTATTTGCTAACAAGTAACATCTAGCATGTATAAGACACATTATTAACACACATATGATGCTAAAACAATTTTAATGATGCCAAAACGACATTATATTAATGAAAATGAATCTTTGCGTCATAATATTGGATGTTATTAATGCCACACACAATATAATTTTAAAACAGATTTGATGCATTGTTGATGCCAACATATGCAACTTGGTGCAAATACAACACCCAATGACACTAACCAACACAATTTTAACATCAACCAATGAAACTTGGACACCAATATGATGTAACATTGACGCAAAGGCAGTGTAATGATGAGGCCAATATACACACTTGGCCCTGTCAAAATCAAAAATACATTGACACCATGTGACACAAACATGATGCAACATTGACACGAATAAGATAAAGCCAAATCATAAGTGTTAGCATATTGATGCAAGGATGACACATCATGACACCATTGCAAACACACGAGACATAAATTCAACATGCAATTGACGTAATGATAACACAAATTCAACGCCAAACAATTTTTTGGTAGCATTCACAACACAAATATGACAAGGGTGCACATCAAAAGAATTACATTAAAAACACCTCTGTTGATGCAAATTTTGATGCCCCTAAAAGCATCGCGTAGGATGTTGTGAAAGCTTGATTCTTTTTGGCAAAAAAATACACTTCAAGACAACACTAGATGTGAGACCAAAGTAATGTATGGTAGTAGCAAAGGAAGATTTGAAAGATACCACTCTGTTGAATGCTTTTTGGAAATTGCATGCAATAATAATGCTTAGCTCTTAAGCACCCAGAGAGTGACAAATACACAGGGAACAAAGGTTTATAACTTACCCAACCTCTAAGCTCTCCTACAACCATGTATTTCCCATTCAAAGTTTCCAATTTTACTCTTTAATGAAGTTGTGATTTTAGGTAATTTCATATTAGACGGTTGTTGACAAGGAGGGTGTATCATGAGAAGTTTTCTACATAAACATGATAATGCTATAACAAATGGATGGAAATCAAAGACTTCTTGAAATGATGGTCAGGTTTACATCTAACAAGGGGGATGAAGTACTCTTGCCTCTTCCCATCATGATTGCACCCAACCCATGTTTTAATAACCAAACAATAAGACTTCCCCACCAAGCTCTTACATGCATTCGTTGATTGGTTTGAATAAGTCAATGAAGGTGGATGGCTTCATTTAAGGCATGCAATGGAAAATACACAAGTTAATAGTCTATAACCTAGTAGCCTAACAATTCACTAGTTAGGCCTTGCCCTTGAGCTTCACTCAAAGAATCAATGTTTGCATTTTACATCATTTACAAAGGGGGTCATTTATTTAGGCTCACGTGGCTCGACTCCCAACATTATAACCATGCATTGACAATTTAAGCATACTTTGATCTAGTACATACTAGGGGACAAAAATGGGGTATTACACTTTGTAATTCGCTTGTCGTGGGTTGTCTCACAATGTTTTATCAATGTTGAAATTGATCCATTCACTTGGTGTGGTGACCATACTCGTTACTTACACAGTACATGATGCAAGCTTGAATTTGTAACATGTACATATGGGATGTGAACTTATAGTAATATAAGTTCAACCTTTAGATGTCATTATGACTACCTTGAAGAGTCTAGTAAAGGTCCATGTGGATATAACATTATCATGGCATCTACCTCAAGGATAACATAGAAGTGGGCTTGGAATCATACATATACACATTTGCCATAGTTCCTTTGCATCATAAGTTTAATTACCCTTCTGAATTACCCCATGGTTATCTTAGGGGTGTGAAGAAAGACTCATGGGAGTGGAACATGGTAAAAGGTACATGCATTAGCAGGGCACCCTTAATGTCACAAGTTCATCCCCTACCTTTAGTGCCCCTTTGTTGCTTAAAGTTGTCAGGTAAAGATCCATGTGAATGGAACATGGCTAATGGAATCAATATTAAAAATAACACAAGAGCACACCTGAGGGTTTGTAATCTATGCACATGAGCCATTGCCATTGGTGCCATAAGTTTAACCCTTACCTCCAAGCACATCCACAACTACCTTAAGGTGTCGAGTAAAGTTTCGTGAGATTAGACCCTAGTTAATCATCTATACTTCAAGAAGAATGTAGGAGCACGCTTTTGTCTATAACATGTATGCACTTGTCATCACCTCTTTTATGCCATAAATTCAACCTCTACATCCAAGTGCTTCACAACTACGTTATAGATAAAACCTTGAGCAATGATGTGTAACTCATCACACCCCACAACTAGCCCCAAATTGAATAAGCCAACATCATATCACTAAAGTGGCTACTTAGTACATGGGCTTTCTCACCCAGGTTGAACTTGAAAGACATCGAACTTAATATTTAGAGTAGCAATCATTATCATCACTTATTAGTGACATAAGTTCAATTCATGGGTCCAACTGGCCCATAACTATCTCAAAATGCAAAACTTGATTCCACTACTAGTCCCAATCCCATTATCCCAACATCATATCAACAAAGTAATGACTTATTACATAGAGATGCTAACCAATCCTTGAAAAAAGAAAAACCTATCATATCAAAACATCAATAAAACTCAATTTTCACATGTCACAACATCAAGAAAACTCCATATCACCCCATCAAACCCCTCATTTTGTAGCGAAGTTGAAATTGTCGATTATATATATATATATATATATATATATATATATATATATATTCCCANGTCCACGAGTAGTAGCAGTAAACCTGGGCCGGGGCCAACCTTAGTTTGAATGTGAGAACAATCTATCCAAACGACAAGTAGAACTCTCACCGTAGTTGCACGAGGCATTAAAGGACGACAACACCTCCCCCAAGAGAATACTACGGTCCCCCGCAATAAAAGTAACATGGGCTTCCAATGAGTCAGCCAGAGACCCCACCACTTGGCTCACAAACTTAACCCCTTCCAACGAGTCAGCCAGACACCCCACCACTTGGCTCACAAACTTAACCCCTCACCATGAGGTTTGAACATAAGACCTCATGAGAACCAAACCCCACAAAAGCCAAAAATCTACACCTCAAGGCTAAATTACTTATTATTAACAATATGTCCTCTACCCTTTAGAGGACCCATCTCAAATTGAACACCTAAGAAGCCCTAAATGTTACTCAACTACTTACAATCCGTCAACTAACGGAATTAAAATAAACGGCAGCTCTAATTTCCCGTCCTCTGGCATCTGCAGGCATTATTCATTCCAAAGTCCGCTCAGAGCAAAGCCGCGGAGCTCAGAACAGTCTTTCATGGTGAATACGAATGGCCGTCCTGCATCGAATTCTCAGGAACGCAACCTCAAAATGCCTGAAAAATTCTTCTTACTACATTATTAAACCCTTCTCGTCTCTTCACGCCCATGGGCCGGCCGACTCGCAGCCATTGTTTACTCCATGGCTGGCACAATCGTTAAACCCTCAGGATTATGGCATTCTGGATATTCTAAAGGAATCTCAGACCCCCCTGCGTTTCATTCCAGAGGCGGAAAATCGTGGCGCACCCGAAGGGTTTCCGCAGCTTCTAGAAGAATACGGCATTCAAAGGCACTTAGAACAAGAATTGACAAAGCTTCGAGAACATTCCGATCCGGAGCTTCTGGAAGATTCTCGTTCGAATGACGAGGAAGAGAGGCTGAAGATCTGGGCGGACAGCGTGAAGAAGAAACGGAGGAAGAAAATGAACAAGCACAAGTACAAGAAGCTGCGGAAGCGCTTGCGTAAAAAGACAAAGAAATAGAATTTAAAGATACTTCGTTTTGTAGTGCAAATTTTACACGACTGGAGGAGATTATTTGGAGGCAAACGTTTTCCCCCATTGCTCTGTCATTATTATGGATTTCTTTGTTGTTCTTGCCCAGGGTCTTTAAAATAGGATTTTAAAAATCTTCATGTTAAACACGCATCATAAAATAAAAGATGGAGTATATGTTTGATAGTTTTATCAGAGAACAATGCATTTTTTTGTACTTTGCAAAAACTTATGGTAGAAAAGCGAGAAAACATAAGCAGACATCCAAATAAATTGATTTTTTAGGGCTTATTAACAGCGGTCGAAATTAGGGTTTCTGAGAGGATGGAAGTTTTCCGGAATGCAAAACGTGATGCAGACTGGAGTAGTTTATGTTGACTTGCGGGCTCATAGTTGAGAAATATATTGGTGTATAGTCGATTGCTATCACTTCATGACAACATTGAACTCCCCGTTGTCTCCGGATTAAAATATTGCAAGAAAGAATTCTTCTATTAAATGAATCAAATTCTCTATAGGCCACGGTGTGGTGCATGATGTCGTCGAAGCCGATCGAGTTCGTTCTCGACAGCGAAAGCAAATTCAGGGCCATTTTTCACAAATTTGACGAGTACGAAGTTGGAACTCTAGCAGCCTTATAATGCTTAAAGAAATATTGTGTTTACTTTATTCTGAATCGAATATAAGCTACATGCCTTCTTCTAATATGCCTTACCTCAACTGCTTATCGTCGATTCTTAACAGATGCAGTGCAAAGCCATTTCAAGTCCGTAATAAATTTTGTTTAGCAAATTTTTGTTGAAATACCTTTAATAGATCTGTCAGATTTAGTTAATCTTAGTTCACTTTTATATCCAAAGAAAATAATAACATACTGCTATCTGAAATGAATGAAAGCTGATTAGAATCTTATTTTAAGCTATATGCTACTGTGAAGTAGCCTTCAGCCCATTTTTTTTAATCCTAGCATAAAAATATTAACATACTGCTGTTTCAAATGAATGAATTCTGATTAGGAGTTTATCTTAAATTGGCTACTCCTGTGAAGCATCTCGTAATCTGCTTCTGCACATTGGCCTTTAGGCTGTCTTTTTTAAATGTAAAGAATGCTAATTTTTATGGTCAGGACTCAGGAGAACTAGTTTTTGGCAAAGCTGCTAAGGTTTTTGATGTAAAGTTTACTATGGTTGAAGGATCTACACGCCCTTGCTTATTTAAGAAAGATTGGGATTACGGGTTTCAAAATTACAATGCTTCACAGTGCAACCTTAGCACTGCATCATAGGATTTATTTCTTTATATTTTCTCTTTCTCTTTAAATTTATTCTTACCAACCCCAAAGAAAAAGTCATTATATTTGATATTTCTAAGAAGGAAATCAAAATATACATTGTTCTGTCCTGGACAGACTCAAACCATATCTAGCTTGCTAGAGCTTTGGACATCTGCAGCCTAAAACTACATAATCAAGTCTTCTACAGCCCTCCAAAAGCCAAAAGCAGTAAAAAACAAGCTCGTTGTAGTATCCAAGGCCACAACTTCCCAAAGTTGGAACTCTAGCAGCCTTATAATGCTTTAAGAAATATTGTGTTTACTTTAATCTGAATCGAAAATGAGCTGCATGCCTTCTTCTAATATGCCTTACCTCAACTGCTTAGACAGTCTGAAGCAATCCTTGATCTTAGATTCTTAACAGATGCAGTGCAAAGCCATTTCAAGTCCGTAATAAATTTTGTTTTGCAAATTTTTGTTGAATTACCTTTAATAGAACTGTCAGATTTAGTTAATCTTAGTTCACTTTTATCTCCTAAGAAAATTTTAACATACTGCTATCTGAAATGAATGAAAGCTGATTAGAATCTTATTTTAAGCTATATGCTACTGTGAAGTAGCCTTCAGTCCATTTTTTTAATCCTAGCATAAAATTTTTAACATATTGCTGTTTCAAATGAATGAATTCTGATTAGGAGTTTATCTTAAATTGGCTACTCCTGTGAAGCAGCTCGTAATCTGCTTCTGCACATTGGCCTTTAGGCTGTCTTTTTTAAATGTAAAGAATGCTATTTTTTTTATGGTCAGGAGAACTAGTTTTGGCAAAGCTGTTAAGGTTTTTGATGTAAAGTTTACTATGGTTGAAGGATCTACATGCCCTTGCTTATTTAAGAAAGATTGGGGTTTCGGGTTTCAAAATTACAATGTTCAAAGTTTAAACTGCAACCTTAGCACTCCATCATAGGATTTATTTCTTTATATTTTCTCTTTCTCTTTAAATTTATTCTTACCAACCCCAAAGAAAAAATCATTAATTTGATATTTCTAAGAAGGAAATCAAAATATACATTGTTCTGTCCTGGACAGACTCAAACCATATCTAGATTGCTAGAGCTTTCGACATCTACATCCTAAAACTACATAATCAAGTCTTCTACAGCCCTCCAAAAGCCAAAAACAGTAAAAAACCACAACTTTAAGCTTGTTGTAGTATCCAAGACCACAACTTTCCAAAAAAAGCATTTGGGATTTGGGATTTACATATAGATGAGAGTTACACTCTCCATACATTCAGAAAAAAAACCAATTCTACAGCAGTACCAGACCAACAAAAACTGTTAATAAGACTCCCTTAGTGTAAATTTTTTTCAATGGTTGACTAGAGAGTGGCCTCCCTGAATCCTTGTTCGTGTAAGGTACCCTTTTGCAAGATCAAAGCTTCTTTATGATGAGAAAAGTCTGCTACAATCAGACTTTGTTTCTTTTGTTTGGATGACTGCTGTGCTGATATTCCTTTCATAGGTCTTTGTGCTGACTTGGATTTGATTCCTTCTCTCTGTCATGAAGTTGGTATTGTATAATGTCTTTTGATTCCTATGAATAACAAAGACTGGTATTTTTTCTTCTGAAAAAAAAATCAAAGCTTCTTTAGGTAACTTATCTGTGTCTGATATATGTGAGTGAATGAAATTGAATCAAAGGAAAAGCCTTTACCTCTTGGGCCAGATTCATGATTGCTTAGAGGCCTAAGTTTCTTATAAAGCATCGATGATTTGCCTAGTCAATCAGAATCTTCAAATCTCCTAAGACCTGAAGATATTTTAGTCCTTGTTCTTATGCTCCTTTTAGTAGGATCCACAGGGCATAGAATTCAGCTTGGTGATTAGATCCTTGACCAGCTGCATACTTCATCATAATGTAATGTGAGGAATCGACATAGAGCATCCCCCTTGCTCAACAGATACTAGAAGCTTCTTTAAGAATAATTTTATGATCAACCCAAGCTAGTCCCTCCTGGTGTGGAACTTGTGCAACTGGAGGATTGAATCTTAAAACACCATCTCAATCCTGGACCGCCAAATTTCATCTACAAATAGACATGGGAGAGCCTTATAAGTGAGATTGTCCTATCAGTTAACCAATCAAAGAGACAGTCAACCAAAGTTGTCTCAGCCCATTTATTTTTACCAACTGTAAGTTGTGATACTCCATTCCAAACCTCTCTAGAAATGAACAGGTCACAAGCAATCATCCATTGAATCTTCATTGCTTTTGCAAAGGATACATTAGTTGGCCCTATTCAACTCCCCTTTTGGCCATTATCTCGATTCTCAAGTTAACAACTTATTAGCCAAGGCCAAGCATGATAGGACTCTTGATTTTAAGGGGCAAAATAGCTTCCAAATAGTTCTCCACTGCTAAACTCTTACAACATTACTATCTTCTTCAACTTTAGCAGCATACCCTAACTTGATAGTGTAGTCCCTTGTAGTTAGCTTTTTGGATCATTTAAGTTAGTTGTTTTTCTTATTTAATCTAATTGCATTATGTTGTAGCGACATGAAGGTTCCATTCCTTTGCTTGTTCTCATTGTAGATTTAGGCTATCTGTTGTCTCCCATCTTTGTGCCCATAGGTTACTGTTATTCAGGGAGGTTGCATCTCTTAAGTAATAAATCCCCTGATTGTGGAGTATGTCCAAACGACCTTCATATAACTTGTAATTGCTAGTAACTCCAATCAATGGATGCTGTCCAATCCTTACCTTGCTACCATTTCCAGTTTGCCACGCTGCCCATTTCCTAAATAGGGAAAGCATTTACCAAGGCTTTCCATACTAAAGAGGCTGCCTAAAGTTGTTTCCTATCCACTTTGAACGATTCCTCCATTTTCATCCTTCCTAGTTATTTGGATTTCATTACTCATCTCTAAAGACCTTTATTGTATACCAACCCCCAAATCCCAAAGACATTTTGTTGTAAGAACCAAATTGAAGAGGTAGATATATTTTAACCCCCACCCCCTTGCTTCTTTTGTAGTTGCAATCTTTTCCACTTAACCAATGGAATTCCTTCTTGTGCTCTTTTCCCTATCCAGAGAACGCTGAAACATTTCTTTTGAATTTTGTTTAAGATTCTCTTAGGAATCTTTACAATATTCATCCAATAAACATGAATGCTCTCTAGCACTGCCTTTTGATAACCATCTATTACATCGAACAAAGATTCTAGCTTATAACTTGCTATATCACCATATCCATTCTTCAAAGCAATAACTAAGTGGTTTTAAATGAAAACCATTCTATTTCACCCCATGATCTAGATCATTTAATTGCATTGGAAAAAGAGTTTCAACTATCCTTTCTGCCTCATTAGATAGTTCATTGGTCAAGACAATAGACTTTTTCATGTTAATCGCCATCCTAGTGGCTTCGCAATAACCAACAACTCCTTAATTTTTTGCAACTCTGTAACTGAACCATGACCAAATAGGAGGACATGATCTACAAAGAGGAGATGTGTGATATGTATAGAATTTGAGATCTTTATCCCTTTCAGTTTTCCTTTACTATGAGAATCTTTAATAAGCACACTTAAACCTTTTGCTATCAACAAGAATAAGAAGGGGGATGAAGAACAAGCTTGCTTGAGACCTTTAGAAGTTGTGAAGAACCTAGAAGGGGACCCATTTATCAACACTACAAATGTTGACAATCCATGATCCAATTCACAGTCTACAAGTTCATGCCTAGTTGGAGAAGCAACAATCTGAGAAACAACCAATTAACCCTATCAGAAGCCTTGGCAAGGTCAATTTTTAGGATTGTTGAAGGTAGCTTCCTTGACATAGCTATATGCATTCCTTCTTGAGCAATGCTCATTGCATCATGCATTTCATGATTGAAGAGGAAACCAAACTATTCATTTGAGACAAAACTTGGTAGAATGCCCTTCAACCTATTAGCAATGATTTTGGAAATCAACTTATAAATTAAATTGCATAAAGAAATAGGTCTAAAATATTCAAAGGTAGTTGCATCTTGTTTCTTAGGAACGAGGGTTACAAAGGTAGCATTGAGCACCCTTAAAACTTTCCTTGAGGTCCTTGATTCTTCAACTTTAATCAAATCAAGCTCTAAAAGAACAAAGAAGCCCAAATAAATTTTTATCGACAATCCATATTGTCCTAGGGTTTCTCTTTTTTATTACAAGAATTAAGAGTGACTTCAATTCTTCGCTTGTAATATCAACCCCTAGATCTCTATTCTTTCCTTCCTCTACAAGGTTTGGAAACAAGCTTATGATTTTCATAATTTCTCCTATATTGGCATCTTTGGGATCTTGAAAGAGTGTTTTAAAATAGAGTATCCCAACTTTCTTTATCTTTAAAGGTATTTACTTTGGATCCATTTGGATGAAGTATCTCCCGCGATCCCATCCTACGCGGCTCCTCTCTCCACCCACCTGCGCGCACCACCAACTGCGTGCACCACCCGCTGCTTCTCTGCATGTGGCTCCTATACCCTGTTGCCTCCACGCCCCATCCCCTCTGTCCGCGTGAGCGTCGCCTGGTCCCCGGCTCCTTGCCCTCCTCCACACACCTCCGCGTGACTTTCTCTTCCCACAGCCCCTTCGCCTCCCCCCCCCCCCCCCC
>LPNX010605693.1:691693-742328 GCA_001517045.1 Pseudotsuga menziesii
AGACCAGGAGTCAGAAGGAATCTCCAAAACTACCACTTGGGACTACAACGATCGAAACCAATTTCGATACCTCCGGCAATGTCAAGGTAACCCAGAATTATACAGCCCCATGGCCATTGCATTAGAGTCAGATTTCGCATTTTGGACATCTCAAATTAAACAAATGCTCAAGAAACTGGAATCTCTCGAACTCGAAAATGGTAGACTCCACTCAGAGGTGGGCTCCCTTGCTCCTAAAGTCTCGGAAGTTGAAGGGGACAACCTATCCCTTAGGAAAATGATATAAGAAAACAAAGAACATGACTCCTCCCATCCTCAGAATGTAACACTTCACGCATAAATCTAGGACCTTAAGACCAAGCAAGAAGAAATCAAATCCCAACAGGCCTCCCTTAAACAGGAGACGAAGACACATATCAACTCATGGGCACAAGTAGTTCGGGGGAAAAACAAAAACCCCTTCACAGCTGTCGAGGAGGTTGTACAAGCCAAAATTGTCGAAGAACGGACCAGGCGCACAAGGGAACTGAACTTGAAAGTTAGAGGTCTCCCCCGACCTCTTTCTTTTGTCGACCCTATGGAGGTAGGAGTTAGGTTCTTGAGAGATACCCTTGACCTTCCAGACTTAACCTTGGACATTGCTTGGGTGGGCCTCGACTCCACCCTCTTTATTAGATTCCACAATGTAGCAGATAGGCTCTGTGCCCTTAGAGCTAAAACGCAAACTGTTCTCACTCCCAGACAGGATATTCCTTGATGAGGACCTTACCCGAGTGTAGGTTGCAGAACTCAAACAGTTGAGGGAACATGTTGCAGCAGCAAGAAAAGCAGGAAAATGGGCAGTAATGAGGAACCTTCGGGCAGTTATTCAAGATTCCTTCCCCCTTGGATGGACACCTCAAACATGAAGCTCTAAATGATGGGGTCAACTGGAGAGACGATAGGGTACAAGTATAACTGTCCGCTGTTGGAATGGAAATGGGTCTTTCTGGTCATCTCCAGGTCTCTTGTATGACGCACTTGCATTGACGAATATCCTCCTTGTGATCGAGACCAATGCGAGCCCTATACGGCCTCTCCCGGACACAGGTTACCACTGGTTCTCAGTCTGCAGACAGGAAACAAGGAGCTCTAGTGGAGTCAGGGCTTTTAGGAGGAGTTGCTTGTTTAGTCAGAGACTCTCAGGAAGAGGGTCTCCTTGATGGCCTTTGATGAGTACGCTAGATTCATGTGGATCCGGATCAGAACCAAGATCTCCCCCTTGGGACACGTCTACTTCGTAGTTTGTTACTTTTCTCCTGCGTCCTCATCATTTGCCATCCACAACGGAGCTAACAGGGACCCTTTTATGGATCTATACGCCGGCATCACCCAGTACTCTGCTAAGAGAGAAGTTATACTTATGGGGGATTTTAACGCCTGTACTAAAGACCTCCAGGTTCCTCTCCATGGCAGATCCGAAGACGTGTTCTGCACCACAGGACTAGATCCCGCAGTAGTAGGTCTCCACCGGATTTCAGAAGATGCCTTGGGCCCCACTACAACTTACGACGAACATCTCCTGCATTTGGGGGCCCATGAGCTGCTTATTTTGAATGGCCTCCCTTGTTGCCTGAACTCTCATTTCTTCACGTGCCGACCACATGGAGACGAGGCTAGTGTGGTGGACTACGCTCTAGCCAGCCAAAGCCTACTCCCATTCATCCGAGACCTTTCCATTCTCCCCATCCCCCTAGCTGACCATGCACTTCTCTCACTTTCCCTCCAAGTCGACCCCCTCCTTCCAACTCCACTCCCCCCCAACAAGCACCCCTCCCCCCTCCAGACCACCTTTTGTTTTGATGAGGGCGACCCTGACATCTTTCTTTCAGATCTCCGCCAGATCCTTCCGCCCGAAGTCCATTTCTCCTCACTCGACTCAGCCATTGCCAAGTACCATTGCCTCTCGTTTGCAATCTGGAAAGCAGCGCTCAACTCCTTCCCCCGCTCCATTCGTACCTCCTCGGACACCACTAAAATGGCCTCCTGCCCCATGAACAAGTGGTACGACAAGGACTGCAAATCACTTCACCGAGAGCTTCATCATGCCTTCCTCCACTCCTGTTCTACTTACCCCAACATACAAAAATCTTACCGTTGTCTCCTTCGCCGGAAGAAACAACACTTTATCTCTCAGAGAAGACGGGAACTCACAGCCCTCCTCGTCCACTCCTCGAAACAGTTCTGGCTCACCATTCTTTCTCGACGCTCCCCTCTGTCACTCGACCTTGACCCTGCCTCTATGTTTTCTCACGCCTCCAAGCTCTATGATATTCCCGGCCAGGCTAATATTCATGTGGCTTCCCCCCCCTCCTCATGTAGCCTTTTCACTAACAATGATGTCACAAAAGCCATCCAGGCGATGAGCAACAACAAATCAGCAGATGAGGAAGGCTACCAAGCAGAGTTCTTTAAGCAGGGTCTTCGGGTTTTGGTTAGTTACTTGGCTGAATAGAGAAATCTTAGAGCTTGGGGTCAGGCAGGGTTCAGACCAGCACACCAGACTATCGATTACATCTTTACTCTCTGAGCCGTGATTGAGGAGGCACGTCACCGTTCCTCGAAAGTCTATTGCAGCTTTGCAGACTTCTGGAAAGCATTCAACTCAGTTCCGAGAGAGGACTTATTGCAGCGACTCAAAAACATTGGCGTCTCGTCGATCCTTTTGATAGCCGTTATGCGTCTATAGGAGTCCGTTCAAGGCTGCCTTCACATGACACGAGGGTTATTCGAGTTCATCCGCAATACCATTGGGGTGAAGCAAGATTGCCCGCTTTCCCCCACTCTGTTTGGAATCTACATTGAGGAGCTGGAAGCCTTCCTCCAGGAGCACACACAGGAAATAGATGGATGCCTCCTTCACCAGGTCCTGATCTCTATCCTGCTTTTTGCTGATGACATTGTACTCCTTTCTTCCTCCCCGAAAGGTTTGCAAAGACAGCTTGATGCTCTAGCCCTGTTATGTGAACTTCGAAAATTGACGGTGAAATCTGGGCAAAACAAAGGTTATGATCTTCAATGGGAAAAAGAAAACCTTTGACTTTCGTTTCCTATTCAAAGGGGAGGAAGTTGAGATCACCAGTACCTACACTTATTTAGGAGTGCAGTTTTTTGGGCCTCGCTTCAGTCTTCCTCCAACCCTCCAGCCTCGAATCAACAAAGGGTACGGGTCTCTGGCCCTCCTCGAGAGACAGTGCTTCCGTCACCACTTCCAGGATATCTCATCCAAAATGGACCTGCTAAATACTTTGATCCGCCCCACCATTTTATATAGATCAGAAATCTGGGGGCCCTACTTACTAGAGTCAGATTGGGCATCGGCTGAAAGAGTCCAGATCCTCCTTCGCCGACGTATCATCAGGTGCAAGCAAACAGTGCCACATCACATCATCCTCGCTGAATTTGGAGCCGAGTCCTTCCGCCTCGAGATAGTTTTTAGATTGGTCTCCTTCATACATCGGATCCGAGGGCTAGCCGACTCTTTAAAAGGCCGGGATAGGTACCCGTATCTAGCTTATTGCTCTGCCCAAACTATTGCCAATGCTACCCACCCAGGCAGGGCCAAGTGTTGGTTCACAGGGGTCTCGAGCCTTCTTGCTTCAGTGGGGATCCAGTTAGATCGTCTTCCCCCGTTCCAGTACTCTCTAGATGCCCCAGGTCATCTTCTACCTATCTGACAAGAGTTGAATAAGATTATTAGAGAAGATATTTACAAGTAGTTCGTTCAGGTCACCTGGATCAATCCTCCGGGAGGATTGCGCCCAAAGATGGCCTTTTATGCTGAACATTTCCTGGAGATTAGAGACGGGCTCATTGTCCGGCCCAAGTATACGCTTTGTCACTGGATGGATGCCCTTTGGATCCCTCTTGGACAGTTCAGAGTAGGATCACATAGACTTCGGGTAGAATCATACCAGATAGATCAGAAGGATTTGCCAACTGTGCCACCTACGGGAAGTGGAAACCGAGTCACATTTTATCTTCAGGTGTCCTGTCTACTATGAGATCAGAGGACGCTTCTACTGCTTGTTCAGAGGACCCCAAACTCTAGCCGCTTTCTTTAGATACATCAATCAGAAATGTCTAGCGCTTTATATTCAGGAGGCTCTCACGTTTCGAGCCTAGATCCTCTAGCCTCCCACTAGACCAGACACCACACAACGGATTATCGCGTTCTTTGACACGCTACCGGCATCTAGGGGCACCAAGAGGTCCACTGATCCTAATATCGACCCTACCCCAAGATTAGTAAAGGTTGGGGGCTCTCGACCCACGAGATCTCAGCGGCAAGTCCACACCAAGCCTCCCTCCAGGAAACGCTCAGGACAATCCAGATCCCATCGACAACATTCTAGAGGGCGACCCGCGCCTACCGGCCCGGATTCAGGACAACAGACACTTTTACAGGTCTCTCAGTTTTCTTTGTTTAGCCTCGGATGTTAGGAGTACCAGACCTTCCTCGGTCTTTTTGGCTCTTGGATCTTGTCCACCTGAGCTCCTTCGCCCTCGTGTAGGACTACTTGTTTGGTATCGGAGCAGGAACTCTCCCATGCTTCAGCCTAGATCGACTTGATTATCTTTACTTCTGTTTACTTCATTGTTTATATTGTATTTCCTTTCTCTTGAAGGGAGATCGTTTGATCCTCCCACATGCATAAGCTATCATTGTAACCGACAGTCCCGTTGACCTACTTTGTGGTCATTAGTGGACATGAATAAAATTATTATTATTATTATATATTATAAGTTGCATATTTGTGGAAGAACTTTGTGTTATTATCCCTTTCCTTTTTTTTAATGTGGTTCATGGCCTTAGAGCTTGCTACATCAATGGATATAATCCAACGGGCCCACACGAAGGGGCCTCACACTATCGGCATTATTTCGGCGCCTAACCCTAAAGGACCCAGACAATTGAACCCTCGACCTCGACCTTAGTTGTCTTGCTCCTGAAAGATCCAACCAATTGAGATACCCCTCAAGGTTTATTATCTCCTTCCTTTACCCAAATGGCTCTGTTTTTAAGTGTCCAAGCAATCTCCTCCTTTACTAATAGATCCTTGTTTTGGCCTCTAGATCTTCGAGGATCTAGGTTTCTTCATCTAAAAAGATTCCTTTGTTATTGTTTTCGAAAAGGGCTTTGATGCCTTCCTCCACCTTGTTGAGTTCTTTTTGAAATTTTGTAGCATAAGTAGAAGCCCATTCCTTCATTAAAGTTTTAATTCGTTTGATATTGTCTACGAACTGTTTCATGGCCTAGTACCTTAACTAGGATCCAGTCGCTACCAATTTATGATCACAAGGTCCCTGAATTGTTCTTCAACAACCATGCATGGTTAAATTTTAGAGGGCTTGGGAGATTATGATCCACTATATCCAAATGAAGCAAAATTGGAAGATGATATGAGGTTCCCACTGTCTCAACCATTAATTTAATTTTCAAATTCCCCTTAAAAAGGGCTTCAACCCTTAGGTACCTATCCAATCTTTAAGTAATAGATTCTTTTCCTCATCCAACATTCCGACATTCCTACAGGTTGGGATAATCTTGACAAGTTCCACATTTACTAGGTGTGAAGTCTCAAAGAGGTGAGCAAAATAATCTTTAAGTGGATCCTTTATAGCAACCACCCCCCAAAATTCTCTATTATTAAGAGTTATGTTCAAATCTACTCCTAGACTCACATTCCCCCCTCGTAGTAAACCCGAGTTTGCTAAATTTACCAAGAAAGGTCTTCTTTCCCTATAGGGCTCGTACAGATTAAGTAACCTAATTGTTTTCTCCATTTTCTTTAACATTTGTCCCACCAATTGACGCGAGTTTAGAAATGAGGAAGTAATAACATTAAACTTAGAATTCCAACCAATGAGTAAACCACCACAAATATTACAACATCTAGGTACAAAAATTCCAATCTTTTATAACATAAGAAAGGAACTTCAAAGCTTTATCTTTAGAGCACATTGTTTCTTGCAACATAACTACATTAGGCTAATATATAGAAAAAGAGTCTTTGGATTACGATCCACTGTATCCAAATGAAGCAAAATTGGAAGATTATATGAGTCCCCCCCCCCCTGTCCTAACCACTAATTTAAGTTTCAAATTCCCATGAAAAAGGGGTTGAACTCTTAAGTACTTATCCAATTTTTAAAAAATACATTCTTTGCCACTTCCGATATTTCAACATTCCTCTAGGTTGGGATAATCTTGATATGTTCCACATCTACTAGGTGTGAAGTCTCAAAGAAATGAGAAAAATTATTTTAAAGTGGATCCTTTCTAGCAACCACCCCCCAAAATTCTCTATGATTAAGATTTAGGTTTAAATCTACTCCTAGATTCACATTTCCCCTCACAAGAAACTTGAGTTTGCTAAATTTACCCAAAAAGGTCTTCTTTCCCTGTAGGCTCGTACACCTTAACTAACCTAATCACTTTCTCCATTTCCTTTGACACTATATCCACTAATTGACTTGAGTTCATAATTGAGAAAGTAATAGCATCAAACTTAGAATTCCAGCTAATAATTAAACCACCTAACAAACCTACAGCATCTAAGTACAGAAATTCCAATCTTTTAAAACATAAGAAAGGAATTTTAAATCTTTATCTCTAGAGCAGATTGTTTCTTGCAACATAACTACATTAGGCTTATATACTGGAAAGAGTCTTTAGAGGGCTAACTATTTACGGGCACCCCCAACCCCTCAAGCATTGAAGGAAACCACAGTCATTTGTTAACTTCTTTTTAGGCTTTCCTTGCTCTAAGGGCCCTAGCAATGGTCTGTTGTTTCATATTTCTAATATCTTGCTTGACTTGGGACATGGCCATTGATATATGATATTTTTTCCCATTTGAGCAGGGCATTCCTTTGTCCAAGGCCAATCCCAAATCCTTAAAATCCTCCTTCCTTTCTTTTCAAAACCTTAAGTGATAGGTTGATTTTAAGGGAGGCTTTTGAGGTTTCTCATTATGTGTTAGTGAAAGATTTGGTAATAAATCCACCAAACCTTCTTGCTCTTTCTTGTCTAGGGATGAAATTGAAGTAGCTTGTTTCAATGTCTTCATAAAGTATCACAACTTGGCTGAATAATCCCTTCCAATAAACCTTACTTCCGAGACTAAAGAAGGGGTAACCTTATCTAAAACAACCTCATCGATATCTCTATCTAAGGGGAAATCAATGCGTATGTTTCCCTTTACATGTATCTTATTTTCTTTTAGTGTATGTGCGCCTCTTCACTAGAAGACAAGGAGCCAACTATCTCTTTAAGAAAACAAATAGTAGGGTCTAAGGTATCCATACCTTTTATAAGAGAGTTTGAGCTTGGTGCTGAGGGTTCTAGAAGTGTTGTATGAAAAGCCTACGTCGAGAGCAAGGGACTATAAGCTTCTAAAGTGCCAAGTCATACTTCTTTGCACTCATCCTTAAAAGTCCCCATTTTTGTTGAAGGTTTTCCTTCTCCTTCATTGCAAACTTTTTGACCCAAATCTTTTTGGGAGTGTTTGATAACTTTCCTCCCATTAGGCAAGCTATGCTCAACTACTTGACCTCATGACAAAATCCACATTGAAAAGGGAGTTTCCAATAGTTGAGCTTTGGAAAAAATTTCAGGACCCCCATTTTATCTCCATATTTGCTAATAGCCCTTGCTGTAAATCCAATTCGACTCAATGAAGTAAGTGTCGGCATTGGCTAAAAATCAGCAAGGGTTCCAAATACAACTTCTCGATAACATTAACGAAAAAATCGACAAAAATCGGCATACTACGACAAATGTTTAAAAACACAAAATATATTATTTTTTTCAAAGTTTTAAACATATAAAGCAACAAGGGCATTAGATAAACACATTGGCACATAAATATGGAGAAGACATTGATGAATAGATGTAGTGGATACAAATAACTCAGAGCGGTTTGATTTCAATGACTTAGACTACTAAAAATTACATAAAATTTTACAATTTTAATAAAAAATATATATTAAAGATTCCAATCTATGATTCCAAACCATTAGAGACGAAATATGCAAAGTCTATTCATGTATATACCATCTAAGGGTGAATATATCAAAATGGCACCAAGTGCAATACATATTTAAATCAAAATTGAAAATACATAATCATCAAAATCATTGTCTATGTTGGGATCCTATTCATCGATAGCACCATGTTCCCCCTTCCTCTAGGCCCTAGCTCTTGCCACTACCTTGAATCTCGAAGTTGACCTTCCGAGGACATTAGTTAACACCCTACAATTTTGACGAAACTAATTAATCCAAGCGTTAAAATAAGGTAGAAAGAGCTTCACATGCTTAAGGTCATGAAGGAGGAGTTCAATCAGGCTTCAACACCACCAACATCAAGGTACATAGAGAGTTTGATGTGCTTGATTAAATTCCAATCCCTTATCCTCATACAAATAGAATCCAGTGGAAACGTTGCAATCCTGAAATCCTGAAAACCATTAAGTGTGTTGAATTTGGAATGGGATCTAAAATTCTACTTTTTGCATATGAAGTCCAATGAGGTTGGAACCACCCTCAAACATCCTGAAACAATTATTGGTAATGTTAAAAATTCAAGTAAAAGGATGGAAAATGAAAGATAAAGAGAATACCACTTTTACTTTAAGAATTTAACATTATCATTTACTATTGTTGACTTCAATGTCACTTGCACAAAACTGATCAATTAAAAAAAAACTGAGTTTCTAAAACCGTGATAAAGCATCCTTGGCAATTGTTTCCATTGTGGCGCGATGTTTACTAAAAAATTGCAATTTTTTAGAAAAAACTGCGATGGTTGCTTGTTGTAAAAAATCGTCCTTTTCGTAGGCGATTTTTTGTCACGAGGAAAAAGTAAAATCGCGAAAAATTGGCGATTTTTACTTATTTGAAAATTTCAACTTGAATGTGAGCCATCCTTGTATGAGGTTTCCATTTTTCCAACCACTCAGCTTCGTAAGCGACAAATGTTTTGATAGTATTTCCCACCATTTTCATGATTTTATCATGCCATGGTTCCAGGGGGCCCCTTGGTGATAGAATCGTTATCTTCTATACATAATTTGGCTCTCTTCTTGGGTCAAATCTCAATTTTGATTGTTTCAGACAAAGTCCTAAAGGTCCCTGCTACCATTTTTTGCCTAACACTTGTGATGCATCCTCTTTTCCTTTCATAATGAAACATAGCCTTATGCATACCAGAACATGAAAGGTGTATATATCCTAGAAGCGACTTCCAATTCTCTTTTAGCCATCCATTTAAAGTCTCGTTCTTAACCATTTTACTTGTAATCTTCCCACAATAGCTCTTGCCATTAGAACTTCTACTTTTGACATCTTCATATCCTTACCCATGACCATCTTCACTCGATGATTAAATGATGGAACACACTTCGTTTTTTGAGTTTGTGGAGCTTCCTTCCCTTGTCCCTTGGTTGCTTTCATTGTTAAATTCTCTTCGGTATCCATCACTTAGTTTTGGATCTTCTCAGTTCCTTGAGACACAAAATCTCTGTTTGCGGTCCACAAATATTTAGGGTTTTTTTAGAATCAAGGTTGAAGGAGAAGCTAAAGAGGAAATTACTATCCGATTACTTCTGTTCAGAACATAATTTGTGACTTTAAGAATCTCACCTCTTGGATCCTCCTTGGCATTCTCTGTAGGTACTCTTGTTGTCCCGTCGTCCATACTTGTCTCCACAGGCCTATTGCTACCTGCTCGCCCCTCACTGCAACTCTCCCTCCTCCATTGGATTTGCTGACGTCATCTTAGGTGCTATTTTGGACTTACTCAAAATGTCCACAAGCTCTTGATGTGTGTCAAACACAAACCTAGGACTTTGCTCGTCCCCTACATTGTAGTTGACCAGCTCCTCCATGTTAAAAAACCAATGTTGTAAACCCTAGTGCTTTGCCTTCCTAACCATTCTTGTACTCATTGATGGCTTTAATCTGCTCATGTCCATGGCCCCTTTGACTTCCAACACAGTGTCCAAAACAAGCCCGTTACCTGCAAAAAATACATAAATGCTCATTGCCCTCTAGAGTTGAAGGTAGTTTGCAAGAGCGACTATTAGGTTTTTTCCTTCTAACATCTTTATTGCTGCTGCGGTGATTATGTGGTCGGCTGCCCAAAATAGGTGTGCCATGAAAATATTTGATTGCTGAAGAGAAGTTTGAACTAGGACAACCGACACTCCACAAAAAGAGAGGATGCACCTACCACATAGCTCTAAAGGTGAGTAATTCAGATGACTTGTTGTGCCTAATTGAACCTCAAAACCCTTAAAGTTAGGGTTTAGACCACTACTCAGGTATATGGTTCAAACATGTAGCTTCCTGGCCAAATATCGCAAAGATATGCACCATTGGAATTGCAAAAACTGAAACAAGCTGCTTCCAAAAACCACCTGAGCAAATTGGTGTTTGTCTCGAATCTGTGGGTAAAATGGGCCCATTTGGTTGATCTATACCAACTGAAGACTGAATAGAGTGTTGTGATGCGATGAGTTGGGCTAGGGTTCCATAGTAAATGACGCAAAAGAGAGAGAGAGTAAAAGAGCTAGCTGCTAAGTGAATAGCCACTTTGCTTATCAACTCATGCAACTAGATCAAAGCTTAGATTGAATAAGTGCCAGGTGGCCAGATCAGGCCTCAGATCGGGATACTTCTGCTCTGCACTTACCTGTGGAAAATGATGGATCAAAAAAAGTTTGTCTTTGGAGTAGCCCTTTGAGTCTTTTGGCTCGATCAACGAAAAGTGGGGCTGGGTGGGACGGTAACCAAAACCATGCAGCCTTTGAATAGATCAAGCCAAAAGAGCTACAAGATAAGAAGCAGGCAGCAGATATGGAGCTACTCCATCGCAGGATTTATATGAACCTGTTTATCTTATTTTTAATAATAAATTTAACTTTTATTTTATCATATTTGTGATACCAAAATACCACTATTAGCATCACACAAACACAATTAAAAAACATTAATGCATATGTGATATGTGTGGAAATTTTGTGCACTTGTGCATTCAATGCAAAACTGAAATTGCACCTTCTTCCTAGGAGGTTTCTCGGACCTCAGCTCCAGAATTTCAATGTTTAGGACTGCTGTAGAATAGTGTATTAAACAACAGCAGAAAGATCACAGTAATTCACTTGTAACTACACTAAACTTCACGACAATTCAAGGAGAAAAGATACTGAACCAAGACATAAGTTTTCAGCCGGCAACTTATCAGTGAACAACCAGAGTAAAAAAAGTACTTCAACAACAGTAAATGCAGACCCTTGTATTCTTCCATAGATGTCAAACCACTTAACAATTTGCTCTTTTACTTATATCAAATCAGCAAGACATCAATCACTGTAAATAGCAAATCAGCAAGACATCAATCACTGTAAATAGCAAATCATAAAGAACATATAGCTGAAAATCCGAATTTGCAAATGGCACAAGATATGGACAGTTGGAAGCTTTATTGCACCGAGGGTAGCGAGATGCTCTACAGCCTAGTATGGGGGAGATGTTGTTAGGTAAAGTAATGTTACCAAAATAAAAAGAAATACAAAAAAATCATGTTGGCTCATAAAATAAAAAATAAAAAATAAAACCAAATAAAAAATAATTAAAAAATTCATGTCGACTCATAAAATAAAAAATAAAACTAGCATAGATCCATTCTAAATCGTGATAAAAAGGGGATCAAATTTCTTGAGGTGTAAATTTTCTCCTGACATTTAAAAAAGTAAAGATAAAGATAATTTACACCCCAAGAAATTGGAATCCTTTCGGTGCTTGATAGATCTGGGTTTAAGATGGATCTATGCTAGTATATAAGCTCAAGATGAAGTACAAGTACATACCATAGCTTTTTCTCAAGGTTAGTACAAAAATCCAACCATCCAAAAGGTCCTAGCCAGGGTAAATCATCAAACCCTAGCTCAACCAAAAAGATCCAAGTGCAAGAATCTTTGCAACACAATCTCTAAGGCAAGGCATCCTCCTCTTCATCTTCACAATTCCACCTTTTCTTCTCAAAACCCTAATCTCTAATCTCCAAGGGTAAAACCCTAACTCTAGAACTCCAAGATGCTCCAAGTGTTGATTTTTCTAAGCAGCATCGAGAGCCATTCTCTTAGGAGAATGGAGACACCTGGTCTGGGACCAGGATGTGGATCCAGTCCAGCGCTGGGGGAACTCAACCTAGAGTTGAGTGACCATTTTGTTGAATGGTGACATTTGGTTCGAAATTAGGTTGTGAACCCAGTCCAGCACTGGGGGAACTCAACCTAGAGTTGAGTGACCATTATGTTGAATGGTGACATCTGGTCCGGGACTAGGATGTGGACCCAGTCCAACACTGGGGGGACTCAACCTAGAGTTGAGTGATCATTCTGTTGAATGATGATATCTGGTCTGAGATCACGATATGGACCCAATCCAGCACTGGGGGGACTCAACTTTGAGTTGAGTGACCATCATGTTGAATGTTGGCATCCGGTCCTGGACCAGGATGTGGAACCAGTCTAGCACTGATAGACTCAGCCTAGATCCGAGTAGCCATTCTTTTGAATGGAGGCACCTGGTTAGTTACTAGGAATTCACCTAGTCCAGGACTAGGGACTCAGCCCAGGGCTGAGGGCCATTCTTCGGGAGAATGGAGGCGCTTGGTCTGTTACCAAGTATTTGACCTAGTGTCAAATTATGCAGCCTATGGTTGAGGCTGTTGGTCTATTACCAGGAAGGCACTATAAGCCCTAGTCTAGGCATGTGTGACACTCTTACCCTTGATCAGTGGGCTTTGCGATCTTCTCTAAGGCTTAGATACCCTTGGTTAAGACACCTTAGTACCCGATCTTGGTGTCAGACAGAGTGTGAGATGAAAGCATTAGTAATTCTCTTTGTTTATGATGATGTACTTTGAGTGGTGATGAAAGACCGCCTTGACCACTTGTATTGACCATAGGGGCACTTGAAGAAGGCTAAAGCAAAAGTAAAAAATACATAAGGACTTTTGGACCACAAGTAAAAGTAAAAAATACATAAGGACTTTTGGACCACAGGAAGGCTAAAGACCAAAGTCAAAATTAGAAAAGAATAAAATAATGATATTTTGTTCTTTCCAATTTTGGTCCACTTACAGGTGACTCAAAGGATATAAAAGAAGATTAATCCAATTCATTATTACACACACTTGCTCTCATAGGTACAACTGCTCCATCAGAAGATCTTATAGGTTTTGGAAGAAGAAAGTTTTTATGATTATGCCCTAGCATGGATGAGTCTAGCTAGGTCATCATCACTTACTGAAGTAAACCCTAAGCTAGGGTTTTTGGCAGCTGCAAGTTTTATCTGTTTTAATTGCTAGGGTTTTTCACCCTAACTCTCATCTTCACCTCCAGATCACGGATCAATTTTACAGGTGACCTTCATCATTCTCTCGGCAGTGGATAAGGTTCATGGGCAACCCAAATTCTTCTTGGGCTGCCCCTCTTTTCTTTTGGGCAAGCCACGTAAGGGCTCAACCCTACCTGCACCCTCGGGCAGCCTATTGCAGGCATAGCCAGGAGGGTTTTGGCCTACGACCAACCCTTGGGTAGCCTCCGGGCAGACTCGTGAAGGCTGCCGTGGCCACACAGACCTCCGGGAAGCTTGTGGGCATACCCGTGAGGGTCTTGCAGCAGCCTGGAAGACTGTCGGGTTTGTATATATCTTCGGGCAGCTTACGGGCCTGCCCTTAAGGGCCTCGGTTGGGTCAATCTGCCCTCCGGGCAGCATTACAACAACCCAGTAGCATATCCAGTCAGAGATTTGGTTGTGGGCAGCACAACAAAGCAGGTTGGGTACATGTGAGTCATGAAGTACTAGGTGACTGGTCACTGGAGCGATGCATGTGAGTGATGAAGTACTAGTCAGCTTCTAGTTCATTGATCTGTTGGGATATGCTTCTGGTTCCTTTTTGAGTATGGGAAAGTACCCATAGTCTAAAGGGGGTTTATAGGGGGGGTGCTTTCGGGCAATTGGGCAGTACAGACATGTACATGGAAGCTGGGAAGTATGGACAGGGTACATGACAGCAACAAAATAGGGCAGTAGTATGGACAACCGTACAATCTGGGCAGACTGCTATTTTGGGTAGGAGAGTGAAAGTTAGGGCAAAAAGTCCTAACTTGGTAAAAAGCAATTTGGCATTTTTGTGAAAAGTTGATCTTCTATGTAATGGTGGTACAAACTTAGTTAGAGTTTGCGGAATTTCTGAAAATCTCAGTCATCTCATTTACTAGATGAATTACTAATGCTTTTGGGGTTTTTGTCCTTTAAAGGTTTTCCTTGTGAAAATTTTTGTGGTCAATGTGTTGATATGATTGATGTTGTTTACTACACTTGTTATTTGTTTAAGTTAATTTGCAAATTTTAAAGGTATTCATGCTAATGCTAAAAATTCAACATGGTATCAGAGCTAAGCATGTGAAGACACAGTAAAGGGACATTGCTGTTGTCTTCCTAGACCTTGGGATATTTTTGTAGACTTAACATTTGACTAAGTGGCAGAGATGGTCGTCAATATCTTTAGACTGGAAGAGAAGCTTCAAGGTTCAACTAACTACAACTCCTGAAGGCTAGGTTGACAGCTATTCTAGAAGAAAATGACCTAGATGACATTGTGTTCAATGTCAGTGAAGAGCCAACATCTAATGTTGGTAGACTTGCTTACAAGAAGAAGCAAGTTAAGGCTAGCAGTATCATTTATGATTCCGTCAAAGAAATAGTGATGCCCAACATCATAGCTCTAAAGACTGCCAAAGAATGCTTTGACACCTTGGCCAACTTGTATGAGAAGAAGGCTCCTAGTCAGAAGAGAGTCTTGAAGAAGAGGTTACGAATTTTAAAGCTGAACAAGGATGAAGGAATTGGTTCCTTCTTCACGAAGATTGCACATGTAAGAGATCAACTTATTGCTATTGGTATTGCTGTTGATGATGATGACCTTGTGCAAACTGTGGTTGATGGTCTCCAAAGCTCTTGGGAAACCTTCATGGCATCTGTCAGTGGACGAGAGAATCAACCAACTTTCGAAAGACTGTGGCATGATTGCATAGAAGAAGAGGGAAGGACCTAAGGCAAGGCAACCAAAGAAGGTGACTTGCACTTGCAGCAAAGACAAAGAAGTTCAAGAAGCCCTTCTCTTAGCAAAAGAAGGGAAATAAACCTCAGGGTAAGTTCCCTGATATATCAAAAGTGGAATGTTATAATTGCCACAAGACTGGACATTTTGCCAAGAACCAGAAGAAGAAGAAGAAGAGGAAGAAGAAGAAGAACCGAAGAAGAAGAAGAAAACCAAGGCTAACAAAGAAGAACCTAGAAGAGAGTACTACCCGATTTCTGCTCTCTTTGGTTCTATCAAAGACTATGCCACCTCTTGGTTGGTGGATAGTGGTGCCTACAGGCACATGATAGGTAACCGTGGAGCTCTCACCACTTACAGAAAGAAGACGTTGACCACACATGTGGAACTTGGAGATGACTCCACCTACATGATCGAAGGAGTTGGCTCAACTTCACTTCAACTTGACTCAGGTACGGTTCTTCATATTGATGATGTCTTATATGTTCCTGGTTTGAAGAAGAATATTCTATTTGTTGCTGGCTTAGAGGATAAGGGCTACAGAGTCCTCTTCATGGACAAGAAAGTCCTTCTATGGGCAAAGGATGAAGGTCTAAGCTCAGCAGTACATATTAGGGTTCGAGAGGGAGGCCTTTACAAGGTTTCTGAGGATGATTCCACTCATGCTTTGGTACATCATACAGTTGATCCATGTGAATTGTGGCATAGAAGGTTTGGACACCTTCACTACTAAGCTCTTCCAGGCTTACAAAAGATGGCCAGCAAAGATGTGGTCATCCATGAGGAAGTTGTGTTTCGTCAAACACAAGAGGTTCTAAAGGAAGATGAAGTACTTTCCCTTGAGTTTCCAGTTTCAGAAATCCAGAGGGAGGAAGAGGAATTTGAGGATCAAATTCCAGATGCACCTGAGGACACTGAAAGCCCACCATAAGAACTGCTTGAAGTTCCTCCTTCCAAAAGGAGACCTGCTTGATACCGAGAGACGGTGCAAAAAGACGAGAAGCATAAAGCTCCTCCCGAGACTTTCAGAGAAAGCATAAGACCACAGAAGTACTCAGGTCTTATCGGTACAAAACCTTCCTCATACGAAGAAGCAACAAGTCAACAGGGATGGGTTGATGCCATGATTGAAGAGAACAGTTCAATCATGAAGAATGATGTGTGGGAAGTTGTTCCTAGACCAATAGGAAAGTCAGTGGTGACATCCAGATGGCTTTATAAAAACAAGCATGCTACTGATGGCAGTGTGGAGAATTATAAAGCCATATTCGTAGCTCGTGGTGTCACTCAGAAAGAAGGCATTGGCTATGATGAGACATTTGTTCCTGTTGCTAGGTATACTACCATCAGAACCATCATTTCTCTTGCTGTAGTATTCAGATGGAAGTTACATCAGATGGATGTAAAGACAATCTTCCTTAATGGCAAAATTGAGGAGGAAGTCTATACTGACCAACCTGAAGGCTTTGTGACTCATGGGAAGAAGACCCATGTGTGTAAATTGAAGAAAGCCTTGTATGGACTGAAACAGGCTTCGAGAGTCTGGTATGCAAGAATGGATGGATTTCTCCATAGCTTGGGGTTTTCCAAAAGTACAACTGATTCTAACTTGTACTTTAAGGTTGTTCATAAGCATGTCTCGATACTTGTTCTATATGTAGATGACTTGTTTCTCATAGGTGATGAACAATTGATAGAACCATGTAAGAGGGAGCTTACCTCTGAATTCGAGATGAAGGATCTCGGGTTGATGCATTATTTCCTTGGCTTAGAGGTCTGGCAAAAGCCAGGCGATATTTTTTTGACACAAGGAAAGTATGCAATGGACATCTTGCAGAGATTTGGGATGCAGGACTGCAAGTCTATGGGCATACCCATGACTGCCAACTTGACAAAGTTGGGTGACTCAACTACTAGTCCACAAAGTGTGGAATCTACTCTGTACAGACAACTTGTTGGATCCTTGATATATCTCGTGCATACGAGACCAGACATCTATTACATAGTGAATGCTCTGAGTCAGTTCATGTCCAACACTTATGGGCTTAGGTATACTTCCAACAGTGGAGTATTGTTATATCGATACGCTGATTCAGATTGGGTTGGCAGTGCAGTAAACCGGAAAAGTACCTGTGGTTACTGCTTCAGTATGAGATCTGCAATGATCTCTTGGTCCAACAGGAAGCAGGATTCCATAGCTCAAAGTACAGTTGAGGCAGAGTATACTGCTGCAAGTGATGCCTGCAAGGAAGCAGTTTGGCTCAGAAAACTTATATTTGATTTGTTCGGGGGAAAGCTTGACTCAATGATCATCCACTACGATAATCAGAGTTGCATAAAGATTTCAGAGAAACACATTAAAATTGAGGTATCATTTCATCAGAGACCTAGTGTAGAGAGGTGCTCTGAAGTTGCAGTACATTCATATAGATGAACAGATCGTAGATATCTTGACCAAGCCTCTGACAACATCATTGTTCGTATACTTTCGTGACAAGCTTGGCATGGCAGAGAATGCCTCTCTCGCTAAGAGGGAGTGTTGATTTTTCTGAGCAGCATTGAGAGCCATTCTCTTAGGAGAATGGAGACACCTGGTCCAAGACCAAGATGTGGACCCAGTCTAGCACTGGGGGAACTCAACCTAGAGTCGAGTGACCATTTTGTTGAATGGTGACATCTGGTCCGGGACTAGGATATGGACCCAGTCCAGCACTGGGGGAACTCAACCTAGAGTTGAGTGACCACTCTATTGAATGGTGACATCTGGTCTTGGACCAGGATGTGGACCCAGTCCAACACTAGGGGGTCTCAAACTAGAGTTGCGTGATCATTCTGTTGAATGATGATATCTGGTCTGAGACCATGATATGGACCCAATCTAGCATTGGGGGGACTCAACCTTGAGTTGAGTGACCTTTTTTGTTGAATGGTGACATCTGGTCCGGGACCAGGATGTGGAACCGGTCTAGCACTGGTAGACTTAGCCTAGATCTGAGTTGCCATTCTTTTGAATGGAGGCAACTGGTCAGTTATCGGGAATTCACCTAGTCCGGGACTAGGGACTTAGCCTAGGGTTGAGGGCCATTCTCCGGGAGAATGGAGGCGCTTGGTTTGTTACCAAGTATTTGACCTAGTGCCAAATTATGTAGCTTATGGCTAAGGCACCTGGTCTGTTACCAGGAAGGCATTATAAGCCCTAGATCGGGTCTAGGCATGTGTTACACTTTGACTCTTGATCAGTGGGCTTTGCGATCTTCTCCAAGGCTTAGCTACCCTTGGTTAAGACACCTTAGTTCTCGATCTTGTTGTCACACAGAGTATGAGATAAAAGCATTAGTAATTCTGTTTGTTTATGATGATTGCGTCGAGAGGCGCTCTACAGCCCAGTATGGGGGAGATCTTGTAACATTATGTAACGTTAAGTAACGTTACATAGATGTCGTCTATAAAAAACAAAACTTTTAATTATCTTCCATAATTATCTTCCAAAATAAATGTCGGCCACAAAAACAACCTAATATGGGAGAGATGTTGTAATGTTCCTACCTAACAAAATAATTTAAAAAAAAATAAAATTTAATTATCGGCCATAAAAAATGTCGGTGAGAAAAACAACACAATATAGGGGAGACGTTGTAATGTTTCTTCTTAACAAAATAATAAAAAATAATAAAAAATAAAAAATTGAATTATCTGCAAAGAAAATGTTGGTAGTGCACATGGTTTTAAAACCATGTGCAAGGCCTCCTAAAAAACCCATGGTTTTATTGTACATGATTTAGGAGGTAGTTGCAAATGGTTTTAATACCATGTGCAAGGCCTCCTAAACAACCCATGATTTTAGGAGGACCTTGCACATGGTTTTAAAACTATGTANGTGCACTTCCAAAGATTTGATCCCTCTCAGCGCTTGATAGAGCCTAGGATTTGGATCTATGCTGGTGTACTTTGAGTGGTGATGAAAGGCCACCTTGACCACTTGTGTTGACCACATGCACACTTGAAGAAGGCTAAAGCAAAAGTAAAAAATACATAAGGACTTTTTGACCACAGGTAAAAGTCAAAAATGCATAAGGACTTTTGGACCACAGGTAAAAGTAAAAAGTACACAAGGACTTTTGGACTTTAGAAAGGCTAAAGGCAAAAGTCGAAATTAGAAAAGAATAAAATAATGAGATTTTGTTCTTTCTAATTTTGGTGCACTTACAGGTGACTCAAAGGATATAAAAGAAGATCGTCCAATTCATTATTACACACACTTGCTCTCACAAGTACAACTGCTCCATCAGAAGATCTTACAGGTTTTGGAAGAAGAAAGTTTTTATGATTATGCCCTAGCATGGATGAGTCTAGCTAGGGCATCATCACTTACTGAAGTAAACCCTAAGCTAGGTTTTCTGACAGCTACAAGTTTTATCTGTTTTATGAGCTAGGGCTTTTCACCCAAACTCTCATCTTCACCTCTAGATCACAAATCAATTTTACAGGCACCCTTCATCATTCTCTGGGCAGTGGATAAGGTTCACGGGCAACCTTAATTCTTCTTGGGCTGCCCCTCTTTTCTTTTGAGCAGGCCATGTAAGGGCTCAGCCCTACCTGCACCCTCAGGAAGCCTATTGCAGGCATACTCAGTAGGGTTTTGGCCTACGACCAACCCTCGGGTAGCCTCCGAGCAGATTCATGAGGGTTTCCGTGGCCACACAGACCTCCAGGCATCCTGTGGGCATACCCGTGAGGGTCTTACACCATCCCGTAGGACTGCCGGGTCTGTACAGACCTTCGGGCAGCCTACGGGCCAGCCCTTAAGGGCCTTGGTTGGGTCTGTCTGCCCTCCGGGCATCATTAAAACAACCCAACAACTGATTCGGGAAGAGAATAGGTTGCAGGCAGCACAACAGAGCAGGCCTGGAAAATTCGGGCAGGTGGGTAGTATGGATAGGTACATGACAGGTGGGAAGTACGGACATGTACAAGGCTGCGGACAACAACAAAATAGGGCAGCAGTATGGACAACTGTACAATCTGGGCAGCCTGTTATTTTGGGCAGGAGAGAGAAAGTTAGGGCAGAAAGCCCTAACTTGGTGAAAAGCCATTTTGGCATTTTTGTGAAAAATTGATCTTCTGTGTAATGGTGGTTCAAACTCAGTTAGAGTTTGTAGAATTTCTGAAAATCTCAGTCATCTCATTTACGAGATGAATTACTAATGCTTTTGGGGTTTTTGTTCTTTAATGGTTTCCCCATGAGGTTTTTGTCCTTTGTGGAACTTGTCTTGTTTTCAATGTGTTGTTGTGATTGATGTTGTTTATTGCAGTTGTCATTTGTTTATGTTAGTCTGCAAATTTTAAAAGTATTCATGCTAATGCTAAAAATTCAACACCAAAATGCACAAGAAGACCAAGAAGCCTTAGCGAGAGAGATAAACAAGTACAAGTGAAGATTTAAGAGAGAGAGAGAGAGAGAGAGAGAGAGAGAGAGCCAAAAACATCATCAACGCCTTGTACATAAAAGAAAACTATAATCACAGGAGCAAACTCCAACCAAGGCACACTCCTTCCCTTCCATCAACTTCTTCTATGGTTCATGAGGGAACCTTAGTGAATCCATTCTCAAAGACAAGTACAAAGAGAAGTGTACAAATGATGATGTGATGATTGTGTACAAAAGGACTCTCTCCGTTATTTATATGAGCGGTAACGAAAGCCAACAATACAATGTGGGCCTTGTTAGAAATTATAACTATGAAGGTCTTCCTTATGAATCTTGGTGTATTTGTCGTGGGGGGGACTAAGATGTTGTCCCTAGTCTTTCATTTATGTAAAAGTTGAGTTATGCAAATAAAGTGTTTTTATATTATAACTTTGTGTGTAAAACCCAAAAGTGCATTAATTGCACATTTAATAAATAGAAAGTGCTTTATTTGTGCATTTAATGTGTACCTTTAGATTAGATTAATTTCCTCCATTGGATGAGTTAGTAAAAGGTTGTTAGTGTTTTTCTTAATATAAAAAAGTCTAGGGAAAAAGAGAAAGACAAAAAAACCAAGTTTGAGAGGGAGATCAGATTGAGTGAGAGACCACAGTAGCCAAGAAAGGACAGAGGCACAGTTCCCAAGACAGTGACAACTAAAATTTGACAGTTCGTACAACAGGATGAAGGGCATGAATTCTGAGGTAGTTGCTGAGTGTGGGCACTAATCCCGAGGCACTTTAGAAGCTTTTTTTGTACAAAAATCCGTACCTATTTGTTTGGCTGTTGGCACATTCTCCGAGGCAGGAAAGTTAGTATATCTGTTGCTGTTTTTTTTACAGGCTGTACACAATGTTTTAAAACTCGGAACCGGGAGTTGAACCGGTCGAAGGTCAACTCGAACCGGAACCGACAATGAACTGGAATGGTTTGATTTTAATGACTTGGACTATTCAAAAATATATAGTGTTACAATTTTAATGAAAAAATATATATTTAACGTTCCAAGCTATGATTTCAAACTATTTCAGACATAATATATGAAGTCTATTTATGTATATACCATATAAGGGTGAATACATCAAAATGGCACCAAGTTCAATATATATTTGAATAAAAATTGAAAATACATAATCATCAAAACCCTTGTCTATATTGGAATCCTATTCTCTAGGCTCTAGCCCTTGCCTCGACATCGAATCTCGAAGTTGATCCTCCAAGGATATTAGTGAACACCCTACAATTTTGATGAATTTCCTACTCTAAGCGTTAAAATAGCTAGAAAAAGCTTCCCATGCTTAATAAGTGATTTTACTTCACTGAATGATACATTTTTATTAAGGACATGACAGAGTAGTTCAATTGACCTCTACAATCAGGGATCAACACCACCAACATCAAGATACACAAAGAGTTTGAGATGCTTGATTAAATTCCAATCCCTTACCCTCATACATGATAGAATCTAGCGGAAACTTTGCAATTCTGAAATCCTGAAAATTATTAAGTTTGTTGATTTTTGAATGAGATCTAAAATTCTACTTTTTGCATATGAAGTCTGATGAGGTTAGAACCACTCTCAAACATCCTGAAACAATTAATTGTAATGTTAAAAATTTAAGCAAAATGATAGAAAATGAAAGATAAGGAGAATGTCACTTTTACTTCAAGAATTTAACATGACCATTCAATATTACAGACATACTTGTCAAATCTTTTTTGAGAACATCTGTGTCTAGCCTCCACGCATGCACCTTGGGAAGGTCTATATTGACTCGACCTAGTTAATGAAAAACCGGTTTGTTTGAGACCAGTTTGGTACCAAACTGATCTGGTCAAGGTTTGACTCGGTCGGTTTGGTACCAAACTGTTCTTCGGGCTAAGTTTTGTCCCAGTTTGAGATGGCTGAGGATTGAACCAGTTCTGAGTTGAACGGTTTTAGAAACACTACTGCTGTACATAGAGAGGCCGTATTGTGGCAGGAATTTCAAGACTGAGTTTTGAGGTTCTGTTGTTTGGCACGTGTGGGCATATAGTTGTCACCCTAGTTGTGGTTAAGCTTAAATGGACTTTTGTTGCGTAAAGCATTGCTAGGAAATCCCATACAGAATCTATCTATCAGTAATGGCGAGGGAAGCCTCTACACAACCATATTGACAAGCTCCATTCTTCGATAGTGCCATTATTGCTATTTCTTGGTTGACGAGAATGACTATTTCCATATCAATAACTCGAATTTCATTTTTCCTCTATTTTCATGGCATCTTACCGACTAGCTATAATAGTGTGGGAAAGAAATGAATTTATTGGATGCCAATTCATGTGTTTCAAAAGAAATTAAAAGGGTCTTTTACATCCACTTTAAAATCATTTTTACAATAAGGAATTATCCATCTCTCCAATAAGATCATGACTACCTCTGAATTAATTTTGTGAGTTGATTGAGTTTGGCTAAGACATCTATTACCCTTCCACCTTAAAAAACATTACAAAATGAGCTAAGTAGTCTGAATTGGTTTCTCTTGTCTGTCACGAGGTTCGAGAAATTACAGTTAAGGGTGAAGATAAGTTTGTCTTTGTATTTTTGGAAAAGTAAATTTTGAGTTGTGAAGTTCCAATTTTGCTCTTAAATCAGTGAAATCTCTTTGGGTTTTTCCCTGGTCATTGGACCTAAAAATCATTGTGTAAATTTGATGAGTGTCTTTAATTGATGTGCTTGGTGTTGGCCCTAGGAAAAGATAGGCGGAGTTCAGCCAGAATTCTGCTCGGAAATATGAAGAGTCGGGTCGTGCGATAAAGGAAGCTGCGACGGAGGAAGAGCTGTGACAGAAGCAACCGCGAGGGAAGAGTTCGTGACAGAAGGGAAGCTGCGACGAGATCAACCACGACGAAAGGAACCACGGTAGAAGAAGACGTGCAGCGGTTGAAAAGGACAACTCGAGATATCGTGGGTAAGAAGTCAGTTAGGATGACACATGCTTTGGGGAATAAACCATCTTTGTATTTTGGGCCAATAATGCCTACTGACAGTTGTAAATAAATGTACGAGAATAAGAATGACAGCTTGTCGGCTAATAGAATGAAGTCGACTGACTATGACATGTAAGAATCTATAAAAGGGAGAACCCAAGTTGTGTGCGGGTTACTTCCTTAGAGTTACACACTTAGTCAGATACACTGTAGCTTGGTCTGTAGACTTGTAGAGAGGAGTGTGTCGATCCAGGGTGTCTGCAGATCGACAATAGAGTGAAGGAGAGGAAGCTTCAGAGACTTGAGACTAGAGAGCATGAGAGGAGAGGGAAGTTTGTATACATTGTAGAGAAGATCTAGAACTGAGTTTGCAAGCTGAGTGCACAGACGAAAGGTGCCATATATTTCTCATGCCAGATGAAGAGCGCCTTTGCGGTTTTTCTCGGATGGGTTTCCACGTCAAATGTTGTCTATGTGTATATTTGATGAATGGATGTGAATGAATGCATGTATTTGCTTATGAATGAGTCCTTATATGCATATGTCGCATTGTTGATAGATAGAATCTGTGCTGGCTTTATATTACTGTTGTAATCTTTGTTGACGGTTAAGTAGAGTGCTATCTTGATTGCTCGTAATAAGGACAAGTAATATAACCAGCGGCTTCGGTTGAGCAAGCTAGTAAGGTGTCAAGGATGAGGAAATCCCCACGCATCTGCAAAAAGCTGGTTTTGACAGTTACCCGTAAGAGATATCTCGGGTGAGACTGCATCTGCGTTGCAGGTGTTGCCGATTGAGCTCTGCTTTGTCGGGCCAATATCTTGGGTTTTTTTGACGGACAAACAAGGGTTTGAACTTGGGTCGAAGGGAGAAACGCCAATTCTTGGCAAAGTATTTCAATTTGTTGCATCTTGGAATTTGTGAAGCATTTATAAATTTGAAATCTTAGTAGTGCCATGTGTTTGACAAAATGTTAAAGTGAGAATATAATTATTTTTGTCATTAAAAATCTTCATGGTATCAGAGCCTAAAGGATTGTGAAGATATTTGCACAATTGAGTTTGGAATTCTTGTTATTTTTTGGTTGTTGAAGGGCTTTATAGAGGTGATAAGCATTAGATACGAAGATAGGTTGGACAGGGTGTCCAACTACTTGCCTTGGAAGGTTGGAATATGTGCTGTGCTCAAAGAGTGGAAGATATTGAAGTTTGCCAACACTACAGTAGCCAAGCTCACTAATAAAGATGAACTTGAAGAGCATGAGATGCTTGAGGATAGGGCTCAAATGGTCATCTTCGATGGGGTAAAAGATCGTCTTATCCATCACTTGGCTGAGAAGAAGACAACCAAAGACATTTGGGATACCATTAGCCACCTATTTGTAGCTAAAAACGAGAACATAAAAATCTCCAAACGATGTAACCTCCTACCTTACTAGAGTTTCCCAAGTAAAAGATGAGTTAGTTGCTCTGGGAGAGGTCATCCTAGATTCAAAGCTAGTAAGGATAGCCCTAAAGGGATTTTTAACGAATGGGATTTGTTGGTCAACTGTGTTGTTGGGAGAGAGAAGCTACCTAGTTGGAGTAGGTTGTGGTGTCATTTTACCCAGGAGGAGATTCGGGAGGGATCTCAGATTAACTTGACAAGTGTTGACATAGAAGAGAATGTTGCCCTTATTACCAAAGCCAAGAACAAGAAGAATGACTTAAGCAAAGTCTGTTGCTACACTTGCAACCTGTTTGGGCATTATGCATCGAACTGTCATGAGAAGTAAGAAATGAAGGATGTAGCGACATCAACCTCAGTTGCAGAGTATGTTGCTCTGTTTAAGAAAGAGTTCTCTTATCCTTTGATTCCAATGTGGGCAGTTCCAGTTTTCTTAATACCTTGATAATTGACAGCAGGTTAACAAGGCACATGATTGGCATGTGGGGAGTATTTCAGAGCATTGCTGAGAAACTATTATACGTAATCCTCAAGCAACAGTGAGGGGAGTTGTAATAGTGTGTTTCCAATTGGAGTATGGTGAGTTTCTAGAGGTGGATGTTGTCTTGTTTGATCCAAGGATTAGAGTCAGTAGACTCTCAGTATCATCCCTGGAGAATGCAGAGTATGAATGTTTGTCAGCTACGGAGATGTATTTCTTTGTCATGTGGGAAATCCAGTTGGCACTACCATTCTACTTAGAGACAGGAGGGACAAACTTTATGTGATGTAGGGGGAGATTGTATATGCAGGATCTGGTTGTTGGTTGTTAGAGTCAGAGTTCGAGGATGAAATGCAGCCAGTTGTTTAGTTTCTACCTCTAGATGAAGAGAGTGAGTCTCTTCGGAGTACTGGCAGGAGGCTCAGCCAATATGATGTTGATTAGCAGGTACAGGAGATGACAACAGAGTCTCGGAGTTTAGAGTTTAGAGTGCTCTTTAGTCACTTATCTCTGGTCTAGATTTCAGAGGAGGGAGATGCAGCAGGGAACAATGACCCAGGGGGAGGAGATATAGATAGTGTCAGAAGGACCTCTCTCGTTAGGAATTATAACTCTGACCGTCTTCCTTATTGTTGGTGTGTTTGTCATGGGGGGGACTAAGTTGTTGTCCCCTAGTCTTTTATTTATGTAAAAGTTGATTTATAAGTGTTTTTATATTATGACTTTATGTGTGTAAAACCCAAAAGTGCATTAATTGCACATTTAATAAATAAAAAGTGCGCTTCATTTGTGATCTTAATTTGTACCTTTAGATTACATTAATTTCATTCATTGGATGAGTTAGTTAAAGGTGGTTAGGTTTTTTCATAATATAAAAAGAGTCTAGGGAAAAAGAGAGACAAAAAAAAACCAAGTTTGAGAGAGAGATTAGATTGAGTGAGAGAGCACGATTTGCAAGAAAGGATAGAGGCACATTTCCCAAGACAGTGGCGGCCAAAATTTGACAGTCCATACAGTAGGATGAAGAGGACGAATTTTGAGGCAGTGGTCGAGTGTGGGCACTAATCTCAAGTCAATTAGAAGAAATTTTCTGTACATAAATCTGTACCAGTGTATTCGGTTGCTGGCACATTTCCTGAGGCAAAAAAGTTAGCAAATTTGTTGTTGTTTTTCTAACAGGACATATAGAAAGAGGCTGTACTGTGGCATGAATTTCAAGACAAAATTTGAGGTTTTGTCGTCTGGCACGTGTGGGCAGTCTGAATTGTTTTCTCTTGTCTGGCATGAGGTTCAAGAAATTAAAGTCAAGGGTGAAGATAAGTTTGTCTTTGTATTTCTGGAAAAGTAATTTCTTAGTTATGAAGTTCCAGTTTTGCTTTTGAATCAATTCCGTAGTATGCAAGAACACCCCATTGATTCAACTTTTAAAGAATGTTGACTTGCACTGTGTAGTATAGGAAGGAAGGGGGTTTGGTTGACCGGAATGAGTATCCATTTCCAAACCAAATCTTGGGTCTGAAGAATATTGGGATTTTTTGGTCGTCATAGGCTGCAATCTGATACCTTAAATGGAAAGGGCCTCGGCAGAGGGTCCATTGGGTTGATCATACAGTTTACTTAAGCTATTCTTGGTATATTTGCTAAATGTAGGAAGCTCATTTTAAATGTATTTGTTCTTGAATTGGGAATTAAAAAACTGAAGGGCTGATGGTCAGTGTGTCAGATAGTTTTCTTACAAATGATGTAGTCAGATAGTTTTCTTACAAAGGATGTAGTACGACCATTGCTTGATTGCTTGAATGTGCAAAAAATTCAGTCATAAGCGTAGTAGTTAGCTTGCTTTGGACAATGTCTTTGAATGTTATGCCACTAGATGTTCTCCCTACTTAAGAATGACACCTATGGCATATTTGGAAGCATCTGTCCCAATCTCAGAAGGTTGCTGCAAATTTAGAATAGCGAGCACTGGGCTAGAGTAGAGAGCATACCTGAACTTCTAAGATGCTAATTTTGCTTCACAAGTCTAATGAAGAGTCTTTTGATTGTTGCCTGATTCAATGGGTGAGTAAAATGGAAATTCACGCTTCCTAAGGAACTCTTTAGGTTTGTGGTGTCAGTAGGTGTGGGTTAGTTTATGAAAATGTGAACTTTGGTTGGATATGTGTAAATTTATTTCTCATCAATCACAAAATCAAAGTTTTGGATTAAAATTTGGCCAAAGAATGACTTCTTCATTTTCACCTGCAACTTATTTTTGGTGGAGGAGATCCAAACCTGATTGGACGTGATGCAAACCAGTGAATCCAACGATTGTGACCAATATCTTTGATTATGGAAAGAAGTAGAAAATAACAATTATCGGAAGAACAGTCTGATTAAAATAGGTTACCTGTGTGACAGTGGTTTGAATTTTGAAATCGGGAGAAGGGCTGAGTAGCATGATAAAAATAGGTAACTTCCATGCCAATGGTCTGAATAGGAGTTGATGCGCCTTCAAATTGCTTGAATTGCTTGAAGAGAGCTAGAAGGAGAATTCTGGACAGTGAGAATTGTTAAGCCCTAGGAAAGCCCTAATCTTAACACTCCAATATCAATTGTATGAGCACAATACGGGTTGTTACCGCTCAAAATAGCACCCACGACCAAGGTCACGGATCATGGTGCAACAAGTGGTAAGCACGGGAGGAGCTAGAGCCTAATGTCACCACAACCTAGCTCCCTAACACTTTAGGTCAACTCCTAAGATCAAGGTGGAGTCCCTAGAACTTGGTGAATGATATATGTGATTACGTAGACAATATACAAACACTTTTCCCAAGAAATTTCTCAGTGAAAATCAATGCCTTATGGAGTCAAAATAATGAAGTATAAATATCACTGAAAGAGGGGAAGGAGTTATAGAACTTTATCACGGATTCTAAGAAATATAACATCAATAACTTTACTGCTGTAACAAGTTTGCAGCAGTAAACAATGCTTCTAAAGCTTGATAAAAATCAATCAAGACAATACCAACCTTGCCATGTTAAGTGTACCTTGTGTAGTAGGGTAAGGGGGATTAGTAAAAGGGTAAAGAAGAGGCCTCATAATGGTTCTGAAAATAGGATATTAGATCTGATATAAACTTTATAACAACCCTCAAATAGAGTGTGGTCTTGCTTAACACGTTCTCCATTGAACCTCCAACCCCCGAGGGTCAATATAGGCCCAAAAACCCACTTTTTGGCCCTTCAAACTTTGAAATGATCAATGTATCTGCTGTACCAGCAATAATAGATCTGCAAAACCAAAACCCTAGCATGCACAGGTCATGGTAAAACTTACAAATCTAATGAAGGAAGAAAACACCCTTAAGGATTCACCATTAATTCAACTAGGGTGCACCTTTCTATTTGAACATAGATTCCAAATTGCAAATATTTTTGAGATATGAAATTTTGTAATTTTTAGGGTTTTTCCAATACTATAATTTTTGGTACTTTTACAATAAATATGCGAAGAGAAGTGGTTATGACCTTAGTCCTCAACCCTAGGGCAATTGGAGTTCAAGGTCAACATCCCTATTCAATTTGGCTATTCAAGATGTACCAACTAAGGAAAAGTCTAGTAACTTGATACTAGGTCGAAGTAGCCATACGCTAATTACGACAAACAATGAATCCCAAGGCCCACACTGGAGCTCCTTAAAGAGGAATGTCTCGTCTAACAAGACTAGCAAGATGCCAATAGGCCCTAATTTATCTTGCTAAAGGTTCAAAAGTAATGTCAAAAAAGAAAATGGAGGGATCTTACCAACATCTACTAAGGAAAGAGCAAGATAAATGGTTCTTAGGTACTCCTTAGCCGCGAGTTATTACAACTATTTTTTGGATCATTCGTGCAAAATAGCAAACCCTACAAAATCCACCATTCCACCATTCATCATAAGAGAAACTTGCCAAAAAGAGAGGTGCACCTCACTCAAATATTCCAATATACCAAGAGAAAAAGAAATAAGTACATAATTAGAACCCTTATCTTGTTTACAAATGGTGTTAGGAGCCTTTATATATAGGAGGCTTCCTAGACTTATCTAACTTTAGAGCCTACCTTACTAAAAAGTAAAAATAACTAAAAGTTAGGGTTTGTCATCAACAAGCCGAGGTCTAAACCATAAAATGACTAAGAATAATGATAAAATGATGCAGTTGGCTTCATCCAAATGAAGTGATGAGGCGGGGACGATGTTATGCCCCAACTAGTCCCAACATTGATAAGATCTTTCATTGTCCTCCCCTTTAGCAAGGTAAAGCTCTTTGGATGAGGATGATGTCATGGTGATATAAGCACATATGTACCAAGAGGAGGGGTCATACATTGGAGAAGAAGGTCCAAGTGGGCATAAAGAAGACGTGCTAAAGCAGATATGACAACCCTTATATGCACAATCACCTCATACACAGCAAAATGTAAGTGTAGCTAGGAGCCCCTAGGCCATCTGTTTTAACAGGTCCATCCCAAGAGGCATTGGACACCAGCCGAGGGCATAAATGGCCCAACATGACGAGAGACTTTTTCCCATCAAGGGCCAATCAACAATGCCACTAAGCCAACACTTCTTGGAATGAAAACCAAGAGGACCTGCCATGACTAGACCATGGGTCTTGAGCCCAATGAGACCACCAATTTTACATAAACAAGTCTTGACTTGGCCTTTTACAATGGCAAAAGACCCCTTCATTTTGGTATATCCTGAAAGGCGCTCATGTTATGCCCAAGATTGTTTGCACCCATGCGATAAGATAAGATAATTTTATTAATGTCCAACGAATGACCACAAAGGTAGGCCAATGGGAGTAAAAGAGTACATCTAGTATGAATACAATGTGGGAGTGCAAACCTATGCTGTTGGAAGCGGGGAGTGGGAATGGAGCGAAAAGCGAAATTTTCAAAAGCTCCAGTTTTGGGAGCGTATTTTGTATAGTATATATTTTAATATATTTTGATGGATTTATATCTAAAAAACATGTAGGATGTTGAATTAGCTATAGAATACATGAATTAAACCATATAACATTAGTCATCTAGTAGCTATAACTTATAGCATTATCATCAAATGATCAACCATAAAAACTTTTATAGGAGCTTGGCAAAGAAGGGAGGTACCATAACATTGTCATCAAATGATTAACCTAGTATAGGAGCTTTTAGTATAGTAAAGGAAGGGAGCGTGTCGAGAGTGCCTTGGGAGCATTTTGGGAGCGAGCGTTTGAAGGAAGCGAGCTTCGGGAGCGGGATCGAGGGGGTGGGAGGCGCTCCCACGCAGCATAGGTGCAAACACAACTCCTATATAAAGCTAAAACTAAAACTAAGATAAAATAAAGTAAAAATAAAAGAAAGAAAGATACAACAAATGGGATGGCCTCATAAACAAGTATAAAACCATATGAAGGCACCGTGGTGTAGAAAGAGAGAGAGCGAACTTGAACAAGAGGCTGAAGGTGTCAAGAATGCCTGTATCTGATAGCCGACGGCGAGGGGGCGAGCAGGGCTCTAGCTCGAAACTGGAGTCCTCTGGAATGCCCGAGGTGTCTGTCTGTTACGATACTGGGGAGATGTAAGAGCGAGAGATAGAGATATTCCTAGCATCCAAGGACGAAGTGAAGAAACTCTGGATAGATCTTTGACTGCCTCGCTGGGGTTGGGAAGGAATCTGATGGGCGGGAGGCGCCTCCCACCCATGCATTATTATCTTCTCTCAACTCATTTCCAGTCCTCACAAAGTGAAGCTCTTTGATCTTTGGTAATGTCATTGGGTCAGAGCTCTAACTCATTTATGGACAAGATCATGCATTCAAGAGCTTGAGAGTTCATTATTTATTATTCACACACAAGAATTGTGAGACCAGAGCAGTGGCAAATGAATTTTGTGAAATAGGGCCAAAACAATAGTGGAATTGTTGGTACTTAAAACATTTGTTAAAGGAGCTGCAAGCAGTCCTTTTTTCTGAACGACATCTACTCTTTCTGTTGTATTCTTACTGGATAGACAAGTGTTAGTATTCAATAGTGTTTTGCACTGCTGAGAATATGTGAAGATATTGGCAACTAAAATTCCATCCATAGTCCTTGGCCAGAGTTTGCTATAAGTCTGTTGTATATTGAGGGTGAAGGGAAAATGTTGAAATAGCAAAGTATTGTGCACAGCTTGTTTGTGGATTCGTTTCCTTTCATTTATAGTAGCTTATTTAATTAATTAATTTATTTTTCTCCATGGAAAAAACATCTGCAGATCTGTACTCAGCAATCCAGGAAAGGAGTTTCACCTATGAATATCCAGTACATCGACCGGAAGAAGGCTTTTCATCACCTCATCAGAATAAGCATCCCTAAAGAGTAAAAACCCTTTTGAGAATTACATCAACATAGCATAAAATGGATACCAGTAAAAAGTACCAACCTTAGAAATACAAATAAAACCCAAAAAATCTTTTGGTCATCCAAAAACCCGTCCAGTTGTCTCTAAACAGTATTAAGTACTTTCTTCCAAATATACCAAAACAAAAGTTAATAGGAATAAACATGAGTGATTATTGTAGTTTATTGCACAGAAGCTTGTCCTGTAACATTGGAATTGGATAGTTTTATATTTCTTAGGTTTAGGGGTATTTGAAAGAAGTAGTAGATGAGTATCATAGCCAACATTCATCTCAATTTTTGCATATTTAGGAAAAGGTAAGAGTACATGGAAAGTTTACATTTTCAAAAGTGGAGAGCTGACTATGCAGGATTAAACAAAGGAGTCTCTAGAGTGAATTAGTTCACACATTTAAATGATGTTGAAATGTGGATGAGGGTGTTATTCTGAAACATTTTTGAAATTGTTTCAAGCATATGGAATTTTGACTGTAAGCATCTCCAAAAGACAAAATTGCATAATAATTGATATCATTGAGGTAGTCATCTTGTAACATGTCTTATCCAGATTTAAGCAAGCATCCTACACAATCAAGACCACAACATTGGATATGATTGAAAATGTACAATGCGAAGGAAATAGATTTGAAATGCAATGCAATGTATTGTAATTGAACTATGTATGAAGCAGCTGGTTAATATATATCATATATGCAACTAACCAAGTGCGACTACCTCCACTAGTATGTTCCCTTCTCTTTCCCCTGAAGCATGCTTCTATTGTTTGCATCCAATAATCTAGCTTTAACCCAGGTGAAGGTGAAAAAAGCATGATCCGCAAAATACATCCCACTGCTAAATATTCAAGAACAAATGTATAATTGAGATGAAACAGCTTAGACAGAGGAATGGATGAAATTCAAATCAAAATATAAGCTGCAATAAAGAAACACATTTCGAACTGGTCCCATAACTGAAAAACTGCTTCAATTTTTACGGGTTTCATTCTTTAATCGGTTATGTTTGGTAGTCTACAATACTGTGGAGACTGACTTATGGTAACCTTTTTTTGTTAACTGTGTATTCGTATTTGGTTTGGGTGATAGAGATCCATATCCTGCTCTGCTAGCTATCGACTGGGCATACAATAATTATGGCATCATTGATCTCAAGAAAGAGACGATTACTTTTTAATATGAGGGTACCCGAGTTATTCAACCCTTGGATCCTTTCAAAGGGTCATGGTACACAAAATCTGCTAATGACAACATGGAAATGGAATCATTAGAAAAGATATATCATCTTACAATAGGGAAATGGTCAGATTATATAAATCCTATAGCAGATGGATCAGTGGGCTGTTATCGCAACCTATTTTTTGTTAACTGTGTATTCGTATTTGGTTTGGGAAGAATGCGGATAACTTTTTTTTTCACATGGTTATGTTTGGTATTGTCTACAATACTGTGGAGACTGACTTATGGTAACCTATTTTTTGTTAACTGTGTATTTGGATTTGGTTTGGGAAGAATGCTTATAAATTTTTATTTTGACATGGTTATGTTTGGTATTGTCTACAATTCTGTGAAGAGTGATTTTTGGTAACCTATTTTTTGTTAACTGTGTATTGGGATTTGGTTTGGGAGGAGTGCTGATAACTTTTTATTTCCACACTTGGTGTGTCAAGCATGGAGCAGATAAACAACAGCTGTTGATGACTTTTTTGACTGGTTGAACTTTGTGTTTATGCCATGCTGGCAAAATAGGTAAGCATTAGGTTCCAGGAGCAAGGGTTCTATATATCGAGTTAGTGTTTGAAACTATTTACTGGAAAAAATAATTATTTGAGGCTTTACATTATGATTTTTGGATTTCAAAATCTCTGTTAAGGTCTCCTGAAATTTTCTTGGGTACCTCATGACTATTGTAGTACTAAAGATTCCTGGAATTGATGATTGTTGTAATTAAGAGGCAAGTTGTCAACCCATCAATATTTTTCCTATGCAAGGGAAGCAGTTAATAGCAAACTGGTGTAATCTTCTTTGTGCATTGATTTAACAGTAATCCTAGAATCAAATGATTTCTTGGTGTTAACATTTATACTCCTCATTTGAGTTTATTATGATTCGCCTAATCTTGAACAATGCCAGTCATTCTATCCTCTATAGTTTTCTTTCCTAGATTATTGTTGGAATTTGTTTCAGTAAGAGGATGGTTGCATTTTGTTATTTGGTTCTTTCTTATATCAGCTGCAAATGTGGTTGTTCTTTATTTATATCATTTCTTATTTTATCTGTTTGACGTATTTGTCCAAGCTTCAGACATTTAATTATCTTTAGATAGTCTTTTCTTGATTTGACATTCACTTTGTTTTGGGGAAGAATTTTAATGATCAATTTTATGCTAGCATGTCTTTGCTCATCTTCATTTGCTAAGGTTGTTGTATTCCATGGTCTTCATATACATAACGATAGTATTTTGCTGTTTAGTCCTGTCTGAAGTTTAGCTGTAGTGATACAATTAATTAACTGTAGTGTTCCATGAAGAATTGGGTTACATTTCATGGGATTGCAGATTAGGCTTCTTGTGGTTGGTATCAAAAGTGAGGGCTTTTGTGTAGCGTCCATATAATTTTGAAGTTCAAAGTTAAGTCTTTTGGGGTTAACTAAACTGGTGATCGCAAAGAATTCTATAAAATTTTTTTGGTGCACATTATTTGAGGCATCATTGAGCCCCTTGTTTTCTTGGTATATTTCCCTCCCTTTCAAAATCATCCTTTTGAGTAGAACTATGTAGATCCAGCATTAGGAGGGCATGCCTTACGAGTGCTGTATAAAGATTATTTTTTCCCTTGGAAAAACATTGTAACTTCTCAGGAATAACAAAGCCCTCATCTGCAAAGGTGATTGTCTTGAGACTTTTGATGGGTTCAGGCCCATCTCCCTCTGTAATTGCATATACAAAATCATCTCTAAGGTGATAGTAGTCAGGTTGAAACCCTTGTTTTCTGGGTTCATCTCTCATGAATAGTTTGCTTTCCTCGAAGGGTGCTGAATTCATGAGTCCATAGGTATAGCACAGGGAGGTCTCCACACAATCAAAACCACTCAACCACCTATTGGTGTAATTAAATTGGACCTCTCTAAAGCATATGATAGGGTTTCTTGGTTTTATCTACATTTATTGTCGACTCATATTGGGTTTGCACTTCCTTTGGTCGAGTGGATTATGGGGCACATGACAACCACTTCATTTGCAGTTGTAATAAATGGTTTATCTTCAGACTTTCTAAAATCTTGTAGGGGCCTTGGACAAGGTTTCCTTTTCTCTCCTTGCTTATTTCTCTTGGTAGTTGAGGGTCTAAGTAGTGCAATTAAGGAGGCTGAAAGATTGAGAAACATTTAGGGGGATAAGGTGGGAAGGAGTGAAGCCTTGACTCATCTCCTTTTTGTGGAAGCTGTTCTCCTCTTTTTCCGTGGTTCTAATAATGAAGGGATTTGTTTTAAGGACATTCTTTAGTTATATAATGTAGCTACAACTATGGAGATACACGTTTATAAGTTTTCCTTGTACATTTATGGCTTAGATGCACAACAAGGTTTGAGGATGGAGATAGTCGTTTCCTTTCATCATTTGAACTTAAACAAAGGAGTTAAATACGCGTGTTCTAATTTAAAGCCCAACTACTATGGGAACTTTAACTGGTGCTTGTTGTTCTCAAGAATTGAAAACTATCTTGCTCTTTGGTGTGTAACAAATGGCTCCTAAGTGGAGATTAGAGGCTTGATTAAGTCTATCCTGGAGGCAATACTAGTTTGCTAGCATCCTTTGGCTCATATTTCAAAGGGTATTTTGGAAAAATTTAGAAGTGTTGTTTCAACTTCCTATGAAAAGGTAGTAGTGAAATGAAAGGTTCTCATCTAGCTAGTTGGACTTTGATAGCCTATCCCAAGGTTTAGGGAGGGTGGGGATTAAATACTATTAATTTGCTTTGTTAATCCCTAGCTGTGAAATCATTATGGAACATGATAACCATATATAGTTTGTGGAAGAGGATAATTGTACAAAAATATATTGCTCCAAGCACTCCATTAGATAGGATCATGATGGAAAGGAAAAACATTCACAATGTATCTTATTAATTGAAGGCCATGACTTTAGCCTTTCTAGTGATTGGACCTTACTTGGCATGGAGGGTTGGAGATGGGGCACAAGTGAGGATAGGAGTTGATGCGATCATGGGGTGTGGTGTGGGTGTCCTCCTAGAAAATATGATAATCCACCATTAAGAATTAGGGAGATGCGCTCTTTACATGGTGGGTAGTCCTTTCAATACCTTTTTAGGGAGATGCACTCTTAACTTGGTGGATACCTTAGCTAGGACCGATGGGGGACATGTCTTAAGCATGGGATATCTACCTTTTTAGGCTTGGGAAGTCTCCTATAAGATTGAGCCATGCCCTTGATAATTTAATTTGGGCTTTGAATAAAATTGGAGGTACTTACATTGCAAAATTGGGTTATTCTATCCTACAAGCTCCAAAAATAGCTTAGGTTAAGTAGTGGTGGCAGAATTTTTGGAAAGTGAGGGATCCTCCAAATTTAAAACTTCTTATGTGGTTAGTTTTGAATAATAGTGTGTTTACTCGGGAGACGATTCAAAGGAGAAACATAGATGGTTGAGGATTATGTATTGTTCATAGGTGCATTAGGAAGCCACCTCATATCTTTTCTTATCTTGTTCTTTTGCAAAGCTAGTATGGAGAGAAATGGAGTCACAATTGGGTCTACAAAGCCCATGTAGAGGAGGGACAAACGACATTTGTTCCGTTGAGTGGTTCGATAGAAGGGATTTGTAATTGTATTGGGTAGTTCCTTGGTTATTTGGGGTATTTGTATAGCCAGGAACATTTTCTTCTTTGAAGAAAAATATATTTTCAAGTAGTCGCACAATCTTTAGCCTCGTTATCAGTCTACAAACCTTGTCCATAGGAGCATTGTTCAGAGAGTAGCGGGGAAAGTGTAGAGAAACATATATCATATGTAAATAATAAATATGTAATTAGATAAGAGAAAAAAGCTATGATAATACAATTGGATACACATAATGCAGATTATTCTTCATATTTGCTTGATAACAACGTTATATAATTCGCAAATATTTCTTGAATCCCATAAAAAAAGCATTCTTTTAATAAATGGTTTACTTTTACTTAAAAAAAAACAAAATATTTACATACATTGCATTTTATAGAAAGACAAAATATTTACATACATTTCATTATATATAAAACAATGGGTTGCACACACAACCACCACAAGCTAGATCTCCTTGGAGTCTAGGTGTAGAAGTTCCCTATCTCAAAGTGCAAAATTGCCTTGTAAGCTCCATCGTTGATTACCTTCAAGCTACAAACTTTTATAAAATAATACTAGGCTAATTAGTCCTCACTCCAAAGCGTGGAAATCATAGCTTGCCTCTACATCCATTAGTTGCGGCTTTGGGTCTATAATGATGGTTTCCACCCAGGATCTCATTGCTTAGGCTTGTGAGGCTTCCCTTAGAGATGGCTAAGACAAGCCACAAGTAATCATTTTCTCGAGGTGGAGGTACGAGTGGTCAATAATGAAACCTCTCTTTTCAAGAACAACTTAACCATTACAACGATATGTTAGATTTTTATCATTTAATCAATATGATCTAGGATCTTATTTGAGAGAATAACATGCACAACAATAATCACGAGAGACGAGACATAATTTTTCTCGGGGAAACCATAAAGGAGAAAACCCCACAACTTCCCCAAAGATAGAATGAGCACCAAAAACAAAAGTAAAACCCAAAGATACAAAGATGATATTCGACAACTGTTCTCTCTCTCCCTTCTGCGAGATACTCCTCTCTCACTCATGCGCTACTGTTGAGTGAGTGTGCGTGAGAAATAGAGCGTCACTCTATATTTATACTTGTTTTCCACTTGACAATTACTCTACAGGGCCGATCTCACTAGGAGAGTCTAATAACCCTAACATGACTCAACTGTGGGGACTATTGCCTCGACTTACAACGAAGGGTTAACCTCAATGACTTTGTATGACTTTATTATATTAATGACTCTCGATCGGACGAACAAACATCTCTGTTGGGGTATATTGAAATGCAATAAAAAATATATAAGTGAATACATTCCGAAGTTACAAATACATCAACACTCCGTCTTAACTAGCAAGGTATTCTCTTGACACAATTCATTAGCACAAGTCTTCATTACTGGATTGTCATCAAAGCTGGATCATTATCATCACTGCTCCCACTAACTTGGAGCAAATGGTGCTATCTCCTAATTCTAGTCGTCATAGGAAGTTCTTTAGAGCCAGCGCTTTTCATGTTGTATGTAGGTCTCAACACTTATATTCGACCATGGGAGGCCCAGCCTGCCACCATGTAAGAAAGGCTCTGCACTTACATCTGACCATGGGAGGCCCAGCCTGCCACCATGTTAGAAAGGCTCCGCACTTACATTCGACCATGGGAGGCCCAGCCTACCACCATGTTGTAAGGCATTGCATCTTCTGGACACATCACTTCCCTTTGAAGGGAACCTCGATTTGATGAGCACCAAGCTTCTCTTTGAAGTACTCAAACTTCACTTTGGCTAATGGCTTGGTCAACACATCAACTATCTGTTAGTCCCTCGCAACATATTGGAGCTTCACTGCTCCTCTTTGCACCATATCCCTCATATATTGATACTTGATTTTGATATGCTTTGACTTGTCATGGAACACTGGGTTCTCTGACAACTTCACACAACTTTGGTTGTCGCAATATATACAAGTAGCATCTAACTAGAGATCAAACAGGTTAGATAGTAGCTTTCTTAGCCACATTGCCTCACAACTAGCCGAACAAGCTGCGACATACTTTGTTTCGGCTGTACTCAGTGCCATGCAGGACTGCTTCTTGCTAAACCAAGAGATCCCACATGATCCCATAATGAAGCAGCACCTCGAAGTGCTCTTCCTATTAATGGCACTGCCTGCCCAATCCGAATCCACATAATCCTCCAGGTTAATCTTTTGATTCGCCTCGTGTCACGCCCCCACCCTTCTACCGACGAGAGGACGCTACTATAATGCTAACAATCCGGGCAAATTAAGCCCCATGAACACAATATAAAATGCAGTAAATTAAAAACATACATAGATGCAACATATCATTCAATAAACAACGGAAGCAATACATGATATTCACATTCAAGCATTTCACATGTTCATAGTAATTTAATTGTAGAGACAAGATAAACAAGAGATACTTATCTTTATTAGAAGCTTGTCCTGCAACCAGCTACATCGCTACAACGTTTTTCCCAACCATAGGCTAGTGTGCTCATCAACCACTCAGCAACATTGCCACCCCCGAGCTAGGCATGATTCCACAAGGAATAAGGGGAAACTAGCAGGATCACACGTAGCCAAGGATACACAAAAGTCAGCCAAGCCAACACAGTTGGGTTTATCAGACTAACAGGGAGCTAGAAAGGTTGGCTGCTAAGCTAGCGAGCTCAATCCAAGAGCTATGAACACCTGCACTAGAACTAGCATGACTTCTAAGACATTCACACACACCCAACATAATGAAGCATCCCCTTCTCTGCTATGCAGTCCCTAAGGCCATGCCTTCCCTTCCAGTGCTATTCAGGGGGTACATAGAAGAAAGTTAGTCCTCTAGCTCTGTCTGTGAGGCTCTTACACACACTAGGTTTATCAAGCAGTCTCAGACCCCATTTGTGAGGCTCCTACACAACAATTTCCAGATCTGAGATTGATGAATAATGACTTGGGAGCCAAAAACGAATTTGTAGACGGGTAAAACAACACCCTTAGCAGCAATTCGATTTCCAGATTCGTTTATGGCCCTAACGTGGCCAAAGCGAATTCAATCGACATCCAAAATCGTGGTTCTGTTCTTCCCCTCACTAGGCATTGTCAGAAAATGATTTCCAGCTTGGAAACAGTAGGGAAAATGCAGCAAAACATGGGGAAGTAAACTCAGCCATTAATAAGCACCAAAAACGATTTCTCAGCTTGAGCAAAGTGAGGTAACCACCAAAAAAGTGAATGGTTTCACATATAGGAAGTTCTGAATGCTTGAGAGAGCTCACGTGAAGGAAAAATGGTGAGGAAAACATGAAAACGTGGAAGCTTGGTAGAATGGCCTACGTTTTTGGGTTTTTGCTTGCCCAAGGAGTCAAAACGCGTTTCGCAACAATTGATGGCTTCTCCAATTCGAATTTGAACTGTCATACCATGCCCGTCCCATGCAATAACCAACCCAACCAATTTCTGGCAGTAATAAATGATTGGATGAATGAGACAAGAAAGGTAGTTGACAGTTTGGTGGGTTCTCCATTTGACATTTGGCTTTTCCTCATTGGCCCTAAAGGTTAAATATCCCCCCCCCTTATCCGTAGGAAATCATGCCCCTTCTCATCATTGTTGCATTGACATAATTGGTTATGGGTATTTTAATTAAAATGCATATGTTCACGGTGTCCATAATTATAACGTGCCTAGCTAGCACAAAATACCATCGACAACGATTTTAATCGTCGGAACATAAAATGATAATCCATGGTGGGGATTTTGCTTATAGCTCCATACCATGATTAATTACAATATATACATCATATACATTTAATGCAAACGGGGTCAAAACCGAGATGTTACATTCCTCTCCCCTTTAAATAGCACTGTCTTCAGTGCTTTACAAAATTGACAAAATGTTACACTGGCATTGCCTCAGTGTTCCACAAAATTGAACAAAAACGGATGTGCCAATCGCATGGCATCCTCCAGCTCCCATGTAGCCTCTTCAGGACCGTAGTGCTCCTATTGCACCTTTACCTGCCCTATGACTCGGTTCCGAAGCATTGTGACCTTCCTGTCGAGGATGCACATTGGCTCGATTTGGAACTCTCCCTCGGGTTCCACCTGAATCACATCTTAATTTATCACATGGTTAGGATCATGTACATATTTCTTAAGCAAAGAAACATGAAAACCATTATGAGCCCTAGTGCTAGCAGGCAATGCAAGTCTATATGCAACTGGCCCTATTTTTTCAAGCACTTCAAACGGTCCACAATATCTAGGTGACAGCTTGGCACAACTTCCGAGCTTCAAGGAACTCTTATTTGCCCTCACTTTAAGGTAAACATGATCCCCAACACTGAACTCTCTGTTCACCCTATGCTTATCTGCATAGTTTTTTTGTCTGTCCTAAGCTGCTTTCAGATTTTGCCTAATCTTTACAACTTTTTGCTCCATCTCCTTGAGCAATTCTGGACCAAGCACAACCCTGTTCATTGGATTATCCCGAGTCACTAGTGTCCTACACCTTCTGCCATACAAAGCTTCATATAGACTCATCCCCAATGATGCTTGCTGTATAAGCAAATTCTAACAAGTGTAACTAATCTTCCCACTTGGTTGGTTTGTCCATGACATACATGCGAAACATGTCTTCAAGCACCTAATTCACTCTCTATGTCTGACCATCAGTCTGAGGATGGTAGGCAGCGCTGAAGTTCAACTTTGTACCCAAATCTGTAAACAACCCTTTCCAAAAATTGGAAGTGAACTTGACATCTCTGTCAGAAACTATTGCCTTAGGCAATCCATGCAAATTGAAAATCTTCTTCAAGAAGATCTTTGCAATGTCATCAGTCTTATGCGTAGACTTAACTGGTATAAAGTGTGCTGCCTTTGTCAACTTGTCCACCACAACCATGATGGAATCATGTTGTCTCCAAGTCATCGACAATCCTGTAATAAAATCCATAGAAATAACTTCCCATTTCCATTCTGGAACTGGCAAAGGCTGCAACAAACCTGTTGGGTGTTGATGCTCAACTTTTACCTGCTGACATTTCATGCACCTTGAAATATATTCAGCGATGTCCTTTTTCATTCTTGGCTAGAAGTACTGCTTTCTGGCTGTAGCAATTGTCTTCTGATATCTTGGATGACTAGAATATGGTGCTTGGTGGATCTCGTCCATAACCATTCTCCTCAAGTCTGCTACATTTGGAATATAGACTCTGCCTTTATGAGTAAGGAGTCCATCTTCTTCCAATTTATATCCCTCATATCTCTTCTCAAGACTTTGCTACTGCAATTTGTCTTTTACCTGCTCATACAACTCATCTCCAGCAGTATGGTTAACAATCTGTTGCCTCAACTCCGACTGACAAATACTAATGGATGCCACGTGCATTTCTTGCACCCTTCTGCTGAGTGCATCAACTACCTTGTTTTCCTTTCCTTTTATGTGCTTAATTTCAAAATCAAACTCACATAAAAACTCCAACCATCTAACTTGTCTAGCATTTAACGTTGGTTGATCAAACAAGTACTTCAGACCACAATGGTCTGTTCTTAGCTCAAATCTCCTACCCATCAAGTTATGCCTCCACATCTTGAGAGCATGTATTATGGCTGCAAGCTCGAGATCATGAGTGGCATAGTTCTTCTTATGCTCCTTCAATTTTCTTGACTCATAACGTATAACGTGGTTGTCCTGCATAAGAACTCCTCCTAGTCCTTGTCCGCATGCATCAATACACACCACAAAATCTTTTTTTGGGTCTGCAACTTTCAACACTGGTGCACCTGTGAGAAGATTCTTCAACCGCTGGAAGCTTTCTTCACACTTCGATGTGCATTCAAACTTTATACCCTTCCTTTGCAAGGAAGTGATGGCATGTGCAACCTTGGAGAATCCTTCAATGAATCTCCGGTAATACCCTGCAAGTCCCATAAAAGATCTTACATTTGTCACATTCTTTGGAGTAGACTGATTTATAATGGTTTCAATCTTCTCAGGGTTTACTGATATACCCTCTTCTGAGATAATGTGACCCAAATACTGAATTCTATCTCTATAGAAGGCACACTTGCTCAACTTTGCATACAGCTTATGCTCCCTGAGAAATTGTAATGTCAATCTCAGAATGTCATCAAGGAAAACAAGAACAAACTTGTCCAAATACCTGCTGAAGACGCTATTCATAAGGCACAGAAATGTAGTTGGTGCATTTGTGAGACCAAATGGTACCACTACAAACTCATAATGTCCATACCTTGTTTTGAAGGTTGTCTTATGAATGTCTTCATCCTTGATTCTCACCTGATGGTAACCAGACCTCAAGTCAATCTTGGAAAATACCTTTGCTCTTCTCATTTGATCAAAGAGGTTGTCGATCCTAGGCAAATGATAGTTGTTCTTCACAGTGACTTTGTTCAGCTGTCTGTAATCAATACACAACCCGAGTGTACCATCTTTCTTATTTACAAACAGAATTGGTGCTCCCCATGGAGACACACTCGGCCTAATATACTTCTCCAACAATTCTTGCAGTTGCATCTTCAACTCTAGCATTTATGGTGTACTCATTCTGTAGGGTGTCTTGGACATTGGTGCTGCTCCTGGCACAAGTTCAATTGTAAAGTCAATGTCTCTCTTTGGAGGAAGCCCTGGAATCTCATTAGGAAACACATCCCTGAATTTCTATAACACATGAAAGTCCTCCAACCTAGGAGTCTTATCTTCTGTTGCCTCCAAAATATGAGCTGCATACAACTGACAACCTCTCCTACAGAACTTCTTTAACTGCATTGCTGAAACCTGCCTTACTGAAATCACCTTTGGAATGTCTTTCACAACTCTTGGGTTTCCTTCTTCATCCAAGCACTCAAAGGTCTTATTATAACAGTCAAGTTTTACCTTGTGGGCTTCTAACCAATCCATTCCAATGAGAACATCATAGGAACCAAGTGGTAGAACATTCAGATCTACACAAGTGACTAATCCACTCATATCCAATGGACATTTTTCTACCACCTCATTAACTTTCCTCTTAGTTCCAGTGGCTCGCTAAACTAACCAAGATTTCATATGCTTTACTTTCTTAAAAGCACAAATCTCCACTACTCTAGGAGTAATGTAACTGTGAGTGGAACCAGGGCAATCAAAATAGAAATAAACTGCTCGACAATCTTACTTGCAACTTCAACCACAATTGACTAGTGATTTGCCTGGTGGTCTTCCAGTGCTGCATAGATCCTAGGGACGACTCTTGCTACTTGGCCCACTGTTTCTGCCTCTTGAATGTTTTAAGCTGGCCTTGCATTCTCATTCTCAAGTGGACAATTCCTGCGCATGTGGGGTCCTCCACATTTCCAACATTGGAGTGTTCCTCTGTTTTGCTGAGGATCTTTAGGCTTTTCTCCCATCTCTTTGGTTGGTTGCTTCTTAGCTTGTGATGGTTGCTTCTGCTGATTTCTGAAGTTAGAAGGTTTGAAACCTTCCTTTGATCAGGCTTCTCATTCCTTTTATCTTTCCATGTCTTCTGGTAATCAGGTTTTTCTTTGCTTTGCTCATAGCAGTACTTAGCGTTCCTTATTACTTCTTCCAGAGTTCTAGGTTCATAAAACTCAATTCTGTCTTTGTAAGACTGAGGCAATTCACTCAGAAAACGCCGGATCTTCACCTTTTCATCTTTGATGTACCTGACATACCTTAACAATTCCAAGAACTTATTTGCATACTCTTCCATCGTTTGCTGTCCCAATATCAACTAATGGAAGTCCTTAATTTTGTCATCATAATACCTGTCAGAGAGGTATTTCTGCTTGAAATACTTCTTGAACTGCTTCCACTTAATCCTTTCTTCGCTGATCCTCTTTACTTGCTTAAAGTGCTCCCACCAAATAGATGCCCTTCCATTCAGATTGAATATGGCAACCCTTGCCTTCATGTTTCCCGAATAATCCTGAACTTGGAAGTACTTCTTTATCCCAAGAAGCCAAGCTTCAGCCTCTTGTCCAGTCTTTACCTTACTTTCAAACGTAGGAGGTTTAGCCTTCTTGAACTCATCTCGAGAGCGATCCCTGTGGTGCCTCTTTCTCTTGCTTTTGTGAGAAGAAGAGCTTGAATCCCCACTGGAATATTCTGAGTCAGATGATCTACCAGAAGTCCTTCTTCTTCTCCTGGTACTGCTCTTACTACCTTCTGGTTTGTAATGTACCCTGTCCAGAGTCTATCTTTCTTTGCAAGTCTGTCAAACTTTGCGACATAGCAACATTCAACTGATGCGGCTCTTCCCGAGTTTTAATCAAGCTTCTCATGGTGGCTGCAATGTTCGGCGGAGTCTCTTGAAATCTCATTCCATTAGATTCTATATCATCATTTCCAATTCGGACATTTTCCTCCATGGCGTCTTGCGCACGCTCGTAGGAATCTCGGGCATTATATCCATCATGGGTTCTCATGGCTGAACCACAACTTACTTTACCGAACCGCACTACCTGGAATACTGCCCTTGAAGGTGACTATGATTCTGCAAAATGTTTTAGTAACACAACTGTTAGCTGCATAACATTTATACAAATCATAATTACTTACCTTCTCTTGGAAAAATCATACAATGACAACTTTGCCCAAATACTGAAAACCTGCTAAAAGTCCCTGTCAAAACTTTGATTTTGGCTCTGAACTTTGGTTTTCATCCGCTATAGCGGAAAATTCTTTGACTTTAGCCCGCCATAGTGGCTCCACTCTTCACTCTCCACCCGCCCTGTTGCGGCTTCGACTTTACCTTTTCTTGCCGCCGTCGTAGCAGCTTATTCTTTGTTTCCCAGCCGCAACGTGTCGGCTCCTTCTTCCTGTTGCGCCCACCGTAGTTGCAGATCGAACTTCCTTTTACAGTCGCAACGTACTGGCTCGAAGTTTAAGTTCCATCCGCAACTGTAGCGACTTGATCTTCATTTGTCATCCGCTACCGTAGTGGCTCGACTTTCGATTTCTAGCCGTCGTTGCGACTCGTTCTTCGTTTTCTAGCCGCCGCTATGTCGACTCTGTTTCCATCTTTTCTCCGTCGCGCGTCAGCTCGATTTTCATCTCCTGTCCGCCGCCGTTGTGGCTCGGACTTCAACTTTCTGTCGCTGCCCAACACTTAGATGATTTTGAGAAAATTTCTTCCATGGCGAAATTTTCCTCTTTTTCCCGTCGATGTTGTGGCCATCTCCCTGGGACCCAGCCGATGATGCGGCTCGTAGACCGATTTCCAGTCGCTGTGTCGGCTCGCTTTGGGAGACTTAGCCGCTATAGTGGCTCCTACTTCTGTTTGCTACCGTCGGTGCGGCTCAAACGATAATAACCGCCTGCCGCTCCGGTAAAAAAGGAAACAACACAGCCGCTGCAGCTCTTTCTTTGGGAATGCGGCTGCTGTTGCGGCTTTGTTCAGATGAACTCAGTCGACATGGGGAATATCCCACACTTAGAGAAGTTTTCCGAATTTTCTCTATCTGCTGCTGGGTTCAACAGTGGTTACTCACCTCTCTGTTAGCTAAGTTTTCTTGGCCCATAAAGGCCCAATACTGCAACTTAAAGTTTTGATACTAGTGTGTCACGTCCCCACCCTTCTACCGGCGAGAGGACGCGACTATAATGCTAACAATCCGGGCAAATTAAGACCCATGAACACAATATAAAATGCAGTAAAATAAAAACATACATAGATGCAACATATCATTCAATAAACAACAAAAGCAATACATGATATTCGCATTCAAGCATTTTACACGTTCATAGTAATTTAATTGCAGACACAAGATAAACAAGAGATACTTATCTTTAACAGAACCTTGTCCTGCAACCAGTTATGTCGCTGCAACATTCCTCCCAACCATAGGCTAGTGTGCTCATCAATCACTCAACAACACTGCCACCCTCGAGTTGGGCATGATTCCACAAAGAATAAGGGGAAACTAGTAGGCTCACATGTAGCCAAGGATACACAAAATTTATCCAAGCCAACACAATTGGGTTTATCAGGCTAATAGGGAGTTGGAAAGGTTGGCTGCTAAGCTAGTGAGCTCAATCCAAGAGCTATGGACACCTGCACTAGAACTAGTCTGACTTCTAAGACATCCACACACACCCAACACAAGGAAGCATCCCCTTCTCTGCTATGCAGTCCCTCAAGCCATGCCTTCCCTTCCAGTGCTATTCAGGGGGTGCAGAGAAGAAATTTAGCCCTCTAGATTTGTCTGTGAGGCTCCTACACATAGTAGGTTTATCAAGCAGGCTCAGACCCCATTCCACTCCAAAAACAGTTCAACCAAAACAACAGAGGCATACACAACAATTTCTAGATCTGGGATTGATGAAAAACGACTTGGGAGCCAAAAATGAATTTGCAGACGGGTAAAACAACACCCTTAGCAACAATTCGATTTCTAGATTTGTTTATGTCCCTAACATGGCCAAAACGAACTCAATAGACATCCAAAATCGTGGTTCTGTTCTTCCCCTCATTGGGCATTGCCAGAAAACGATTTCTAGATTGGAAACAGTGGAGAAAATGCAGCAAAATGTGGGGAAGTAAACTCGGGCACTGATAAGCACCAAAAACGATTTCTCAGCCTGAGAAAAGTGAGGTAACCACCAAAAACGTGAATGGTTTCACATACAGGAAGTTCTGAATGCCTGAGAGAGCTCATGCGAAGGAAAAATGGTGAGGAAAACATGAAAACGTGGAACCCTGGTAGAATGGCCTACGTTTTTGGGTTTTTGCTTGCCCAAGGAGTCAAAATGCGTTTCCCAACAACTGATGGCTTCTCCAATTCGAATTTGGGCTGTCATACCTTGCCCATCCCATACAATAACCAACCCAACCAATTTCTGGCAGTAATAAATGACTGGGTGAATGAAACAAGAAATGTAGTTGACAGTTTGGTGGGTTCTCCCTTTGACATTTGGCTTTTCCCCATTGGCCCTAAAGGTTAAATATCCCCCCCCCTTATCCTTAGGAAATCATACCCCTTCTCATTATTGCTGCATTGACATAGCTGGTTGTGGGTATTTTAATTAAATGCATATGTTCATGGTGTCCATAATTATAACGTGCCTAGCTAGCACAAAATACCATCGGCAACGATTTTAATCGCTGGAACATAAAATGATAATCCATGGTGGGGATTTTGCCTATAGCTCCATACCATGATTAATTATAATATATACATCATATACATTTAATGCAAACGGGGTCAAAATCGGGGTGTTACACTTCATACTTGAGCCCATAATCAACTGTACCCTTCAGGTACCTCAGAATATGCTTTGTAGCAATGAGGTGAACATGTTTTGGATTCGTCAGGAAATGACTCAATGTGTTCACAACAAAACAAATATTTGGTCTCGTATTCGTCAGGTACATCAAGGACCCAATCATCTGACAATGCATCGTGGCATCAATCGACTCTGATGAAACATTACTCAATAGCTTCTGGTTCGATGCCATAGGTGTGGCCATGGCCTTGCAGTCCATCATCCCAAACCTCTTCAATATCTCATTGCATACTTCCCTTGTCCAAGGGAGATTCCATATTCTGCCACACCTCCATGCCTAGAAAGTAGTGCATCATACCCAAGTCCTTCATCTCGAACTTGGTAGCAAGTCTCCTTCTTGCAACTTTAAAGAGTTCCTCTTTTCCTGTCGGGAACAGGTCATCGACATATAACAAGAGCATCACTGGTCTTCTTCCTTCAACCTTAAATTAAAGGTTGGAATCCTCTTTACTTTTAGTAAAGCCTAGAGCCATCAGTAAGCTGTCCATCCCGTCGTACCATGTCGAACCTCAGGGTCTTCTGCAGTCACTCCCTCTGAAGCGGAGCATCATTTTCCCTCTGCCTTTTGTACTTGATGTATTGAAACATTCTGTAATGGAGTGACAAGTAGCTTCCTCTGCTACTAATATTCTATGTATCCATCTAGGGTCATTGCATACCAAGATCCTCTATCTTAATCTTTTCAAAAATTTTTCTGGCACCCATCTGTGAGCTTGTTATCCTCTATAGGCTTTCATCTTCAACCTTGTATCAAAGGTTAAGATCTTCAAGCTCCTCATGTATGTGTTATCCCATGGGTGCCTTTTGAGCTCGTACAAGGCTTTCTTTAATTTGCACACATGAGTCTGCCTGTCATGTCTCTCAACTCCCAGTGGATGCAAATGTCTCTTTATAGTCTATACCTTCTTTCTGTGAGTAGCCTCGTGCTACGAATCTTTCCTTGTATCCCACGATGTTGCCATCCACTGCATGCTGGATCTTGTATTTACATATGGAAGACACTATGGACTTCCCTTCAAGTCTCGATACCGCATCCTAGACGTCATTCTTCTTGAACTGGTGTTTTCCTTCCCTTTCTTCTTGGCTACTTTTTCACAGCTGGAAGGTTCTGCATCAATGATGTTGCTCAACAGTGTTACATAACTAGAGTGTGTTTGAGGCCTCTTGCTTTCTTTGGAAGTCTCGTCATACTATTATTCATCTACCGTTCTTTTTATATTCTTCTGAAGCTCTTTCTTTCGATATGGAAGCTTCAGGTTTATCTTCATGTATGCTTATTGGAGTGCATGTTGAATTGTCGTCACTCGTTCTTCGAAACAAGTCTCATCATTTTTCTTGTAGGTGATTGTATGCGATCTTTCCTACAAGTAAAATGCACCAGTTGTATGGTTAGAAACATTTCATAAAGCATATTCATAAGGACAAATTCTTATGGATAAATATATAACTATTTTAGCCAATACAACATTCATCTATATCTCGTATACACAGAAAATTTCCAGATGCCTTCCATCTCTACCATAACATTATTGAGACTGTGCATTAATCCCAATATGTCAGCAAAGAGGTTTAATCCTAGATAAGTAGCAATGGAGTGTTGTATAGCACTATAGGCTACTTACCCGTAACATGCATAGTAGTATATTGTTCATTAATGTAGACATTCTATCATGCATAATACATTTCACAACTAAACAATGTCATATAAACAACTAGATATATAGGAAAATACAATTCAAATACTTATCTTTATTTGTTTCGTGGATAGACTCCTTCTTGAGCCTTCATCTTCATCATCTTCTTCATTCATAACATCATCATTTCTTATCCAAATGCTAAGATGGATAAATGGTTCTTCAAGAATTAAGTCCTACATATTTCTCATCGCTTGAGGGATCTTCTTTGAATCGTGAGAGCTTGATCTTTAGTTGCTCCCATCTTCTCTTCTCTTATTATGAGTCGAGCTTTTTCTTATGTGCACTCTTCGCAGAGTTTGCTGAAGGTAATCACTTCCTTCTGACACACATTCCTTGAATGAATGAATCCCATGATCCTAGGAGGCCATTCAAGGTGGTTATAACAATATCTTATTCTTCTTCGATTGCTTCGTCATAGCATCGAGCACTTTTTTTTGGTGTCTTCAAGATGACACATGAGGGATGAGATGATTTTTAATAGAATATACAATGATTCTCTTGGCTCTAGCCTTAGCCTCATCTCCCTCTGGATCTTAGAACTTCTTTACTGAAATACTGATCTAAGTCAATTTCTTCAAGGATCACAGAGTTTCTATACTTCCATACTTGGAAGTTGTTAGCTTCACCAAGCTTGTCATCAAGCCCGATTTGAGGTGTCCGTCCTGGTTTTGGAGCTGGCTGATCTAAGGTTTGTAAGAGAAACTCTCATTAGAGGATTTTTGGGGTCTAAAATGGGCCTCCTAAGGAAAATAATAAAATAATAGTTAAAATAATAAAATAATATTGATTAATTTTGGAGGAAGAA
>LPNX010605693.1:742597-777597 GCA_001517045.1 Pseudotsuga menziesii
ATTATATTGGTTCTTGAATTCCAACTCACAAAAACTTATTTTGGCACGTTTTCTTATAAGGTCCATTTTAGACCCCAAATTTCCTCTAATGAATTTTCATAACTTGGAATTTCAAACTTCTGATTGGATAGAAAGACGTGCCTCTTCAAGGTGAGCTGTCCAATGTGCTCATTTTCTGAAAATAATGGTGGGAAGCTCCCGAAACAGGAAGCCCCAATTTTCCAATTTCTTCTGCAGAAATGCATGATATTGTTTCTGTGGTATCTCCGAAATTATTGTTCCTCTGTGTCTGAAACTTTGCATTGAGGTAGCCTTTTTTGTCCTCTTTTTAACACCTCAGGTTAGAGCAGAATTGGTTTCACCAATTGGGACTTATGTGCGTTTTCCGAAGGTGACTTATTTCAGGATTGTTTCGAATAACGATCTTGTATGGAATGCCACGTGTCACAGTTTCACCTTCGGGGCTCGACAATTTTACCATAGAAAGTAAAGTCCGTGCCCTATTTGGTACATTTTGAGAAATTTCATTAGGACCTTCGTAGCCCGAGATATAGCAGTTCTCCCTTGGTCACCTGTTTAAGGTTGAATCCTGGGAGAGGATGGAACCCTGACTTGGAGGAATCATATCTCCTATAATATAGCGAATATGAGGATGAAAATTTTATACATGGTTCAATAGGAATTTATCTTCGGCCTGTAAAAGATTCGGCTCCTGAGCCTTCTCCAATATCAAGATATAGCGAATGTACCCAAACTACAAGTTTTAGTATTTTAGGGTTTTCAAGCATGAAACCCTAATTTCTATTTGCTGCCATTGCAGCTGTATTTCGGCTGTACAATGAAACTTCTCTGATTTAGAAACTGATACCACCAATAGATGCACCCTATTGAGGTGTGTTAGCCTAGCCCTCCTTGCTTGATGATCTGTGGAGAGAACACCTTCAACTAGGAAGCCCTAGTTTCCGCAACTGCACAGTGCCTTCTTTCAGAGAGGCTCTGATACCATGCTAGATTTTTATCATTTAATCAATATGATCTAGGATCTTGTATGAGAGAATAACATGCACAACAATAATCACAAGAGATAAGAGACAAAGAATTTTCCTCGGGGAAACCATAAAGGAGAAAACCCTGCAACTTTCTCAGAGATAGAATGAGCACCAAAAACAAAAGTAAAACCCAAAGATAGAAATATGATATTCGACAGCTACTCTCTCTCTCCCTTGTGCGAGATACTCCTCTCTCACTCTTGCGCTACTGTTGAGTGTGTGTGTGTGTGACAAATAGAGAGTCTCACTCTCTATTTATACTTGTTTTCCAATTACTCTACAATTACTCTACAGGGCCGGCCTCACTAGGAGAGTTTAATAACCATAATATGACTCAACTGTGAAGACTATTGCCCCGACTTACAACGGAGGGTTAACCTCGATGAATTTACATGAATTTATTATATTAATGACTCTTTCGATCGGAGAAACAAACATCTCCGCCGAGGTATAATGAAATAAAATAAGAAATATACAAATGAATACATTTCAAAGTTACAAATATATCAACACGACATGCCCTCCCTTTAGATGGTTGCAACTAGTTATAATATGGGAAGGGCACTAATGAATTGGTAGGAGGTTTTGTAGTTATAATGTAAGTTGCCACTCCCTAACAATTTCCTAGTCATAATGTAAGTTACCACTTCCCAACAACCCAAGAAAATGAAGTCCAACCATTACATGTATGCACTACTTCTATCTCCACTTTCCATTTGCACAAATAAGAGCATTGCCATTCCCAATAAAACATTTTCTAGGAATGCCTCTTTCCTTCTTTCCCTAAGAAAGAAGATAATTTTTGTTGTAATGCATTGCTAGGCGGTATCATACTTATGGAAGACTATCTCCTAAAAATGGGTGATTATTCTAAAGATAACACAAGGAGGAACCAATTACAAAATTTAGAGGCTCAATCCCAAGGCATATTTAACAAATTCGAGACAAAACAAGTGGCAACGCTCAAACCCAAGGCATATTTAACAATTTTTTTATCTCATACACATATGGGGTGTTTGGACTAAGCCACCTTGAATGAAAGAATGTTTTAAACAACTTGTGAGTAAGCTACCCTGAATGAAGGAATGTATCAAATAACTTGTTCGATAACCTTAAAGACATTCAATCTAAATGGGAGAGGGAAGAGGAATCCATATGGAATAAATTAAAATATATTTTAATATGAATGGATGATTGATGTTATTAGTGCTACATCTCGCCCCTCTTAAAGGACGCTTTGTCCACAAAGCATAGTTAGGAGGTAGGTATCTTTTTGTTTGATATGATTATTTTGGTAAGATTTTTGGCTCCTCTTAAAGGATGCTTTGTCCACAAAGCATAGTTAGGAGGTAGGTATCTTTTTGTTCGATATGAATTTTTTGGTAAGATATCTGGATATTTGAGCATTGTTGTTGCAATGAAAAGGGATAATTCACCCTAAGTTAAACTAACCCTTCTTTGGTATTGTATGGTGAGATATTTTAGCAAGAATTCTTAGTATAGATTTGGAAACTAATGGAATTGGCAACTTGATAGCTAGGAATGTGGACTTAGTTTGGTTTTGTTTGTTGTTGGTATGATTTTTTGCTTGTAATTTTTGTGATTAGTGTGATGATAAGGCCTAATAAATGAACTTTTTCATATCTCCACATTGGATATTGATTCGTTGATATTTATTGATTTTTGATCCCTTGGGGCCAAGATACAATTTTGTTAGCGGTTGTAAACAAGCCTTTAAATAGACGTGTAAGTGTTGCCTTGTTGATTGATGGATAAACAAATATTCATCATTATTGGCTCATAGTATTTCCAACCCAATTTCATTTGTAAGAGTTACATTTTCCGCAATTTGTACTTTAGTATTTGTAAATGCCATTGATTCCAAGGATCTATTAACATTTCTATATTAAACTTGGAATACATGTGTCCTTTCCCTTCAATTTTTAATTTTTATTAAACAATTTTATGGTGGTTCTTTAGACGATTGATCTTCATCTTCTCATCCAATATGACTTTGCCAAATCTTTTTAAGGTTTTGAATTTGTTTTGATATTCTAGCTCATTTTCTTTACATACACATGTAATGATGTGTGGGAAACCCTTGAACACTTCACTGTCGTTAAGAAGTGGTAACCAAGGTAAATTGTTGCCATAAACTATAACCATGCGCATGAAACCCTCAAAGACTTTATCATCGTCAATTTGTGGTAACCTAGGTAAACTGTCAATGTATACTATAGTATGCTTGACTTTGTAGGGACATCAGGTATCAAATAATGTAGGCCTTTTGCCATATCGCAGACGCATATGGTTCAAAGACTTGACATCGAGACCTCTTGATTGTGTATCATGGCACTTAACTACTTGAGTTAATCCACAAGGGTATTTTTAAAAATTTTTTTCCAAAAATATTTTCACTTTCTATATAGAATCAAATAATAAACTTTCCAGGATTGATGACCCTCAAAGTTAAGAATTGATATACATTATAGTGATCCAGAATATACTATAATATAAAAGTGAACAACATTTATCAACTTTTACTTGTGAACGCATCAAATGTTTTGTTTGGACTCTATGTAAACTTTGCGTGGATAAAATATCAACTTTAGGTTTTCAACTCCTTATAGATGTTGGTAAAAGTGATCTACTCAAATATTTTGGAATTCTCCTTTATCAAACCAGCCAAAGTTTGAAGAGCAATGTTGTTATTTCAGTTCATTTTTCATCCATTTGATCACCAAAATGGAGTTAACATATACCTGGTTCTTCCAAACATCTTTTTCTGCCACTATCTTTAGGAAGGCCTTCGAGAATCATCAGTACAACATAATTATTTGACCCACTTAGACATGCTTTAAATTTAAGGTAGTGAGTTTCAAAAAAATATAATGAACCTCCTAGATTGCTTGTATTATCATTCCTCTGACATGCGTTATCAAAGAACCCCCAAGGGGTGGTTTTGTCTATTTGAAGGTACCCACTAGTCAAGGCATTTTAACCTATGAATTCAATCTGAAGTGTTTTTTTTTGTTAATTTTAAATCTTAAACCATAACTTGTAATATTTGTATTACAAAGTGCTATGGGAAATCCCAAACAACTTGTAATTACACAATTTTTTTTAGATATGTCCAAAATTTCTCTTCCAAGTAGTAGTAGAAGAGGAATGAATGGTTTAAAGCTACATTGCCTAACAAATTGACCAAGTAAACAATTGCAAAAAAAAAGAACATGAGATAACATATCTATTGAATTTGTGACTCAAATGGGCTTCATCCATTGATGCATCCTGATGCTCCATACCATCTTCATCTTGAATATTGGGTTGGTATTCTAATGCTACTACACCTTGTTATACCGGTTCTTCTCCAACCTTCTCTTTCATTGAACTTATGGACATTAATGGATGGCTTGCTAAGGATAATCGTATCCTCTTATGTTGGCCTACGACGGGGAAAGGTAAATCATTTATGCAGGTGCTAAATGTCCTAGCTCTTCACTCCATCCAAGAGAAGCTAGATTTCCAAGATACCTCTTCTCTCTCTGTGTTTCAAAGTATTGAAAGTAGAAGAGGAATGAATGATTCTTTAGGGGCTTCATGATGGCTTTCATCTCTATTTCTTTCGGTTGTGAGTGCATGCATGTTTCAACTTGAGATTGCTTGTCCAATCTTAATATTATGTTCTAATACATGTTTGAATAATTAGGTAACATTTCATATTTCAATTCTTGATCTTTCATGGCATTCTACATTTCCTTTTGCTTTCTTGTATTTCCAAGTGTATATTGAGATATTGGATTGCTTGTCTCGTCCCTTCTATCTTCTCATAAAAGGGATAGATCTTTATTAACACCGAAATATTATAATCCCCACTCTGCCTAGAATTAGATGGTTGTGCCACGATTTCATTCAAGATAGGAAACCTATCTAAAGCCCTTGCCTAGAAATAAAAAATGTGTTGAGAACTCAAACCCCAATAATAATCCCCCTAAGTCCATGTTTGATATATTTAGAATACACTATGTAATCCCAGTCCAAATATCAATTGAGCAATAGAACATGGATATAATCACATGTAGGAGTTGTTTTGTCATACTTATGTCACGAACTGATGCAGGAACATCATAAGTTAGAGCATTGGGAGTATTCTAGTGAAAGCACGATTGGAAAGGTTGACAACCCGAAAGCTGAAAGCGTATTGGTGTGCAACATCAGAGATATTGTATCACGGAAAAGTGTTGAACGTGCGAACAAAGAATCTCAAAAAGTCGATGGGTAGAAACCTGACAATGTATCAGAAGTCCCATATTGGGACTTGGTCATTAGAGGTATCGTATCAGAGTTATGTTGTGGAGTGTTCAAGGAATTCCAATAAGCGAAGTTCAATGTATCATACCTATGGATTTCATGAGTGCCATATTGGAGGTGAGTCGTTGGAAAGAAGTTTCGATAAAACATTTGGAATGCTTATGTATCAGGAAGGCCAATGAACGAATGTTCTCGATAATTTTATGAAGCCGATAAGCAGGGAAGATGGAGGGTCGAGCTAGTAAATGTGATTTAGCGCGGTTGTACAGGGAATAATGGAGAATTTGGATGACCATTGAATCGTACGATCCAAGCAGTCTTTAGCTGGGATGAAAGATCTCAACATGAGTTAGAATTTAATTCGGTCATTTGTAAAAGATGAGAATTTTAATGCAATAGGGGAGATGAAGATGTGGGAAGTGAAACTAAGTCTCCACAAGATGAAGAAGCGATAGAGATGAATGCAGAGAGAAGGAGAGTAAGATTATGACGAAAAAATTGCCGTGAAAGCCACCTGATTTTGAGACCAATGGTTGAAGATATAGGCTCCATGTTCAAGGTGCACGACATTTTGTATAAATTTATGAATTAATGAAAAGCTGTGAAGCCTTTTCCTGAGTCCGTGCATTGATTTTTCTACTGAATGTTTGTTATTTGTTGCATACTTGGACCGACAACATCTTGGTGAGGGCGATCTGTATCATTCGTAGTATCAGGGTAGGAGTGTCTTGCTAGTGCAAACAATTCCAAGTGAAGGAAAGCGTTGTGTAGATTTGTTTCATGGAGCTAAAGTTTCAGTAGGGGATTACTGGATAGGATTGTAAGGGGAGGTTGTGAGAAGTCAAGTATGGCCAATAGTGGCGTAAATATCCATGGTAGAGGTAGAAGACAACGTGGTGGTATTGTACTTCAATTAGCACATGTAGTGAGGGTTGTCCAAGCCAGATTGGAAGCCATTGAGATAACTTAGAGGAGAGTAATTACAATTGGGGCTCAAGATGTAAGTGATGAAGAAGTAGAAGCTGAAGTTCCCAATGAAGAGGGTGAATCAATTGAAGACCTTGTGGAAAGGATTATTAGAGCCTTAGCCTTAACAAATTTGAGGGGAAATCCCAAGATGAAGATAACTACTTATTTTAGAAGTCTGATTCTAGATGATTGATTAGTTGGATCAAAGATATGGATAAATTCTTTGATACAGAATAAATTGAGGATCCTAAGAGGGTAAAGATTGCTTGTCTGGAATTAAAAGGTCATGCATCCTTATGGTGGGACTTTGTATATTTGGATAGATAGAGGAAATGAAAAGATAAAATTAGAATTTGGGATAGAATGGTAGCCAAGTTAAAAGGTAAATTCCTTCCCGTTGATTATACTTTAAATTTCTATAGAAGATTGTAGAACCCGAGGTAGAAGGAATTGATTATTAAGGAAAATACAGAGGAGTTCTATAGACTATCCATTAGCTTTGGACATATGGATGAGGGAGATGAAGTGGTGGCTAGATATATTAATGGGTTGGTGTATGCCATTGAGGATGTATTGATTTTAGTGAGGATTATAACAGTTGGAGAGGCGTACTGACTTGCCTTGACAACTGAAGAGAAACTAGCCAGGAAGAACCCTATTTCTAGGGGGAAGACACCATATAAGGCTAGTGTAGAATTCTATCTCGAAGAGGGTAAAGCAATGGAACCAAAGGAGAAGGGATTAGTAGTGTTAGTAGTTCGACCCAAGAGTCTAGAAGGAGCAATGTAGCCTACAAAGGTAGAGGAAATGCTGGTGGAAGAGGAAATTTTAGAGGTAGAGTGACTAGAAGGTTTGCAGTAATTTGCTCTAAGTCAGACTTTGGGACACAAGGCGTATGAGTGCCGAAAGAACCTGCATAGTACAAGGGGAAAATAGAGTAAAACCCATGTTGCTAAATGGTAGAGAGCGCTAGTGGATCCACAACTGGAAGTGATGTTGAGGTAACACAACCAGAAGTTGGAGGGAACTTGATGTTTAGGAGGACCTTGTTAAAACCTGCTAGTTAGCAGAGGATTGAACTCGATAAGAGGAAATCAATCTTCAAGACTATGTGTAGGATTGGAGGTAGTGTTGTTCTTTAATTGTAGATGGTGGAAGCACTAAAAAATTGGTAACCATAGAGGTTATAGAGAAATTGAAGTTGAAATGTAGGCCACATCCTCACCTTATAAGGTTTCATGATTCTAGAAAAGGCTCCATGTCACTATTCCTCAACATTGTTTAATTAATTTCAAGTTTGGGAATTATTATGATAATATATTATGTGATGTTGTACCTAGGGATGCCTATCATTTACTGTTGGGTAGACCTTGACAATATGACATACGAATGATATATGATGGTGATCAAAATACTATTTTGGTGAGGAAATATGGAAAGAAAACCTTACTGGTATCCTTGAAGGAGAGTGAGAATGAGGGTGGGCATCGCTAGTAATTGTTTTGGAAGCCGAGTGATGATGTGTTCAACAAAGGAATTCTTGAAGGAAGAAAAGAAAGTAAAATGTTGTTTTGCTGCCATACCAAAAGGCCTAATATGGAGGTGAAGAAAGAAGAGATCCCCATAGAGGTTGGGAAATCACTGTTTGAGTTTGGAGAAATGATTTTAAATGAGTTTCCAAAGGGATTAGTGTCAATGAGAAGAATATTCCATCAAATTGATCACATATTAGAATCCAGTTTTCCTAACAAGGCACCCCATATAATAACCCTGATAGAGAATGAGGAGATGAATATATAGACAATTTCAATAATTGTTGGAAAGATGATTGATAAGAGAAAATTTGACCCCATTTCCGACACCAGTTTTACTTGCACCTAAGAAAGGAGGAGAATGGAGGATGTGCACCGATTTAAGGGCCATCAACAAGATTACTATCAGGTATAGATTTCCATTGCCGAGAATGGATGATCTATTAGATTGCTTAAGTGGGGCAAGATACTTCACCAATATTATTTTGAAGATTGGTTATCATCAGACCAAAATTTGTGAAGGGGATGAATGGAAGACTACATTCAAGACCAAAGAAGGGTTGTATGAATGGTTAGTTATGTTGTTTGGATTGACAATTGCTCCAACCACCGTCATGAGGTTGATGAATGAGGTATTAAAACTTTACCCCTATAAGTTTGTGGTTGTTTATTTGGATGATATATTGATTTTCAACAAGACGAAGGAGGAGCACTTTGCACACTGATTACAAGTGTTATAGAAGTTGAAGCAGGAGAAGTTGTTGATAAAATTGTAGAAGTGTTCTTTTGTGAAAGAGGAATTAGTATATCTAGGGTTCCATATATATCAACACAGTCTGAAATTGGCTCCTGATAAGGTAACGGTAATTCTAGAGTGGCTTGTACCCAAAAATGCAATTGAGGTATGAAGCTTTCATAAATTAGCTACTTTTTATAGGAACTTTATAAGAAACTTTAGTGCCATTTGTGTGCCATTAACATGTATGATGAAAGGAGAGTTTAAGTGGACCACAATTGCTTGAAAGGCATTCAAGGGATTGCAGTAGAAGGTGATTGAAAGACCAATGTTGGTGTTGCTAGACTTCGATAAAGTTTTATAGGTTGTCTGCGATGCAAGCGACACAACCATATGAGCATTGATGAGCCAAGAAGGAAGGCATATTATGTGCTTTAGTGAGCAATTAGGTGAAGCTCAACAAAAGTATTCAGTTTATGACCGGGAATTTTATGAAATTGTGCAAGCGTTGAAGAAGTGGAGGTAATATTTGCTTTCTAAAGAATTTGTTTTGTATATTGATCACTAGGCATTGAGATATTTAAACATCTAGTTGAGATTGAGATTGAATCAGAGACATGAAATGGGTTGAGTTTATGCAAAGATACACATTTGTGCTGAAGAATATATTATGGAAGTCAAATAGAGTAGCTGATGCAATGAGCAGAGGAACTGTGTTGTTGTCTACCATGGCGGTGGAGGTAGTTGGATTGGAAGAAATGAAGAAATTGTATGAAGTGGATCCAGATTTTTTTGATGCATGGAGAATGAGTAAGGAGCCAGGGAATGGTGATTGAACTCCATACTTGTATTATTTCATCCATGAGAGATTCCTTTTTAGGAACCATCAGTTATGCATACCACGAGGATCAATGAGAGATAATTTGATCTGGGAGCTCCATAATGGAGGCTTGAGTGGACATTTTGGTGTTGATAAAACCAGAGCGCTGATAAAAGAAAGATATTAGTGGCCAATATTGGCTAAGGATGTGAAAAGATGGGTCGAACATTGCAGAATATGCCAACATGTGAAAGGTGGAAGCTCTAATACATGACTGTATACACCATTACTTGTACCTGAAGCACCTTGGGAGGATATCAACATGTATTTTGTGTTGGGCTTGCAAATGACCCAACGAGGTGATGCTTCTATTTTGTTGTTGTTGACATCTTTTCTAAAATGACAACATTTTATTCCGTGTAAGAAGACTAATGACGCAACCTACAAAGTCGCTCTATTTTTTAAGGAAGTTGTTAGATTGTGTGGATTGTCGATAAGTATTACTTTTGATAGGGATATAGTAAGTTTATCAAACATTTTTGGAGGACATTATGGAAAAAGTTGGACACCAAGTTTCAGTTCAGTTCTGCATATCATCTATAGACTGATGGCTAGATTGCAGTGGTTAATAGAAGCCTCGGGAACCTGCTAAGATGTTTAGCTGCAGAGAGGCCAAGATAGTGGGAGAATGGATTGGCACATGCAAAGTTTGCATATAATAACTCGATAAACAAGCTCACTGGAAGGATCCCATTCTAGATTATTAATGGGAGATCGTCACTAAGAGTTGTTGATTTGGTACCATTGCTATAAAGAGCTAAAAAAATGCAGATGCAGAGTCGTTCGTTGAACACATGAAGGAGGTTCATGAACAAGTTTGAAAGCAATTACATAGAAGAAACCAACAATATAAGAAGAGAGTTGAACAGAAAAAGAGGGCAAAGCATTCGAAGGAGACTTGGTGTTAGCACACCTGCAAAAAAAAAGGTTCTCGAGAGGAACACATATCAAGCTGAACATTAAAAAGATAGGACCCTTTAGAGTTATGAAGATTTTTGATAATGCACAGGAGCTGTAGTTGGCGACAGAGTTAGACATTTCACCCACGTTTAATGTAGCAGATATGTATGGGTACCGAGAAGGTATCTTAGAGGAAGATGATGAGTTAATTGCTAATTGGTAGGAGCAGATACCAGGGCAACCAAAATATGAGATTACATAAATTCTTGATGAAAGTACAACTACCCATACGAGGAGTCAAAAGACTAAAAAGTTCTTATGCCTATGGAAGATGAAAGGAATAGAGGATGCCACTTGGGTGTCGAAAGTAGAGTTGGATTGCGTTAGAGCCTTAGTAGCTTGGTGAGGAGGGGGCTCACTTTTTCTCCTTACGCGGGGATAATCGATGCAGGACCATCGAAAGTTAGAGCATCGAGAATATACCATAGAAGGCACATTTGGAAACACAGACAACTCGAAAGCATTGGAGTAAGCTATCTACCTGACCATTTGCACCGGGGCCCACCTGATGCCCTCGGGTGATAGCTTACTCCGTTACCTTTCCGTGAGACCAAGAACAACCGATTCCAACACCTACTTTCACACCAACTGCCTCTTGAATTCATCCATCCATAAATTTAGCCATGAAAATTCTTGTTTTTTAAGTGCAAGTTTAAAATTGTAAGTTTTGATTGGAATTTTTATGAAAATTGCAAATGTATGTTTAGAACTGTATAATTTTAGTCAACTCCATAAAAATAAATGGAAAGATCTAAAACTTGGAATGTTTTACCAACTTCCTTGTAACAATTAATCAACTCCTTTGTTTGTTTTATGGAACCGATCCAGGTTTAAACCTTGGATTTTTTATCCTTCATAATCAAAATGTAGAATTGATATGTAATGAAAATGCAAGAAAAGAAGCAAAATCTGTTGTTCTTGGTCTCACTGTCACAGAAAGATAATGGCATAATCTATTACGGGACGAAGTCAAGTGGGCCCTGGTGCAAATGGTCTGGTAGATAGCTTACTCTGAAATCATTCAATACATCGGGTGTGTAGCCTCAGAGATATCATATCGAGGAAAATTGCTGGAATTGGGAACGAAGAATCTTGAAAAGCCGATGGGTAGAAACACGACAATGCATCGGAAGTCCCATATTGGGAGTTGGTCATCGGAGGAATCGTTTTAGAGTTACACCGTGGATGAGTGTTTAAGGAAGCTCGATAGGGGAAGTCTGATGTATCAGATTTGGAGATTTTAGAAGTGCCATATTAAAGGTGAGTCGTCCGAAAGGATGTTTGATAGAACATTTGGAATTTCAATGGATTGGGAAGCCAATGAATGGAGGTTCTAGATAAAGTTATGAAATCATGAGTAGGGAAGGTCTTGGGATGAACTGGTAAATGTTCATGTTTCTCCATGGATCTAGCATCGAGGAGACATTCTCTCAGAGGGGTCATGTGTGTTGAGCAATGGCTAGGGGAGGATGTCTTTGGTGTAGCTTTGATTAGTCACATGTGTTGACTAAGAATGTATGAGGCTAGAGGTCACATTGCATACTCTAGGAGGGAGTGCTCCATAATAGAGTGATCTATTATGATTTTAGTGAGTTAACTTGTTTAATTGATAGGGGATTTCATCCCTGTGTTGAATATACAAGGTCTAATATAATGTTGAATTTGACATGGGCTCTAAGAAGTGTTTGACACTTTTTAGAGTATGGTCAAATCAACACTAGAGCTCTATGTGGGAATAGACATGCATGTGAGGAGATGAACATCAACAAGGATAACTTTTCTACGATGAAGAAATAACCAAGAAGTCAAGTCAACCATTTAAGAAGTCCTATACAACATTGAAGAAGTCACATAAGAAAATGAAGGAAAGAAGACAAGTTGGCCTAAAGATAAAATGAAAGATGAAGACCAAAAGAACAAGTCTGCCCTAGTGAAAGACAACAAGTTGGCTCCATTGAGGAAAAAGGCAAGTGAACAAAGGAATATAAATAAAGTGCTCACATACTTCATTTTCATTATCACAACATCACCTCTTCTCTTCTCTACTTGTGTGCACTTTTCAAGGTAGGCCTCATAAAGGCAAGGAGCAAATAATTATTGGGTTTATTCTCTATTCCTCCCTAGAGATTTGCTAGGGTTTCTTGCGAAAGAAGGGCACACTCTTATGTGCTAGGGTTCATCTTCATGAATGGTATTGTACTTGAATTGGATTGATTTCTTCTAAGAAAAGTTGGTTGGGTTTTCTCCCTCTTGGGTTTCCTAGGACAAAGTTTTTGTGTCTCTTGTGCATGGCAATCTTTTTGTGATCCTTTATTTATGCTGCAATTTAAATTGAAATTTTCAGTGTGCTGTTTTTCAATGAAGCTGTGGGATGAAATGAATGTTTGAAACCATTGTGAAATAATTGTCAATGGTATGGAAATAATTAAAAAATTAACAATAAATGCGATTTATTGCAGTTTGTATAGGGAATAATGGATGATTTGGATGGTCATCGAGTCGTATGATTCAAGTAGATTTTGGTTGGGATAAAAGATCTCAACACGAGTTAGAATTTAATTCGTTCATTTGGTAAAGATAAGAATTTTAATGCACTAGGGGAGACGAAGACCTGAGAAGTGAAGATAAGTCTCTAAAAGAGTAAGAAGCGATAGAGAAGAATGGAGAGAGGAGAGTATGATTACTACAAAACAATTATTGTGAAAGCCACCTAAGAATGAGACTGGTGGTTGAAGATAAAGGCTCTATGTTCTCATATTTGTCTAGGGCCCACCTAGATCTAAATAAAATGCTTCTTTGGCCGTTGAGTTGACCATTGCATTATATTCTCTCAAGACATGAAATAATTTGACTTCATTTAATCATTCTAGGTTCTCATAAATTCTCTAAATCATTATGAAGAGTAGGGTTCCCTCTCTTTATTCCTTGTGCGTTTGATTTATGAAAAAAAGAGAATACCCCAAGATGATTGATTTCTTAACTTTATAAGCCTGCATTAGCTCCAATGAAAGATACAATATGTACAACTTTGTTTGATTATTCGATGCTACTCCTAGCCCCCAAGGGTAGGATATTTCCACAGTTCCATTGAGGTTAATGAGAACCTCAACTGCTCCTATTTTGAGATCACCCTAACAGATCATCCTCATTTATTAATATGATTTGTCCTCTTCTCAACTCATCCAGAAATGAGTTTCAATATTTTTCTTTTTCACCTTCCAAACCCAAACACATGGTTGATTTCCATCCCTAGTACTAGGTATCTTTTTTTTTCAAGGGAAGCTTGACCAGGACTAGTGCCACATATCTATGTCTTCAGGATCAACTGCTTCACTTAAGTATTTTAACCCAACTCTTTTAGCTTATGGATCACCTTTGTAGGAAGAAAAATACTATTTCCAACATAATAACATCAACACCTAGTTTTATTGATCTCCCTTTCCCACTTTCCATGTTAAATACTTACCAAATACAAGAAAATATAATATCAAAGCCTTCCATTGGTTTGAAACATTATTTAAACTCTTTCTGTTACTTCTATTCTTGTCTAGTAGGGTCCTAAGAACATGAAAAAAACATGATATTTGAAATTTCAACGTTGAAATTAGATTATACATATTCAGTGACTTGACAACACTTCAATCCAAACAATTCTTGTATTTATTAAAAGTAAGAGGGAAGCTTAGAACATTTTTCTCAAAATAGAGCCTAAACTACTTATTTATGTTATCTCGAGACATTGCAAGCCTCATTTTGTCCTTAAAAAGTACCTAGAACAAATTTGATAAATATGGATTGTCCATCCAGGACATTATCATATAAACCATAAAATAAGCCCAACCTACAAATAATCCATCTTGAGACCTAGCTGTAAACTAGTCCAAAATCCACATATTGATAAATATAGTGAATAGTTTTCTTCATCCTTAAACACTTGTTTAAATAAAACTGCTTCCCATAAATGTAAGTAATATTTAGATAGTTTGTTGGCTTGCAGATTGAATTCTCTAAATTGTATGTGAAAATAACTTAAAAATACTTCGTTTTACCTGTCACCTTCTTCATAATCATACTAGACACAATATTTTCTATGTGGCTTTGTGATATGCCATTTTCCTAATCTATGAGCAACTTGAATCTCTCGAAACCAATGGCTTATCAATACCTTTCTTAGTTGCACATTTTAAAAGTAGCTGGAAGGCAAATAATTCAACTGTTTTATTTGTTACCTAACTTGTTGTATATATGAAAGACAGAATGGTTAGGTAAATGTTTTGAAACATTGTATTTAATGGTATTTATGATTGTAGAAAAATAATTATGGGATGAATGTACAAAAATTAATCTATGTGATGATGAAAATTTCTATATAATTAAAATTATGGAGACTTAAATTATGAGTTTTTTTTTACTTTATTTGTACTCTTATCCCTTACACTATCAATTATACCTAAAATTCATTGAATATTTCATGTAAGTTACTTGCTGGCATGCAAGGGATAAGAGTAAACATGGTTTTATGTGAATTCCAACATAGTCCAAATCAATGAAAAACAAAGGAAAATGACCACGGAATTATAAATATGAAACACAATGTTAGGTTTGGTCTTCTAATGGATGGATTATGCCATTTATCTTTCCTTCATCAAATTATAGTGCTTAGCTAATTTTAGATAGTATATAATATACCTCCATGAACGAGTGTTTTAAAGGAGCACCTTATGATAACTCTCATCATTCTAAGAAAACAAGAAGTAAAAAAATGGATGTTTATATAAACTCTAATGAGCCAATTTCACAATAGATCATGCCATTGAAAAGGGGATTCATGCCTTAGTGTCATAAGTCCATTGCCAACATTTATGAGGTGTGTGATATGAAATGTTTGTGTATGAGAGATATTATATTGTAATTTAAAAATGAGTAAAGATTCATACTAATTTAATTATAATTTATTAGGCAAGTGGCCTCCAAATAGAGATCTATAAATGTGAAATACCAAGATGTAAGAAGGAAAATGTAGAAATTTTAAGTGTGTTTAGAAAGAATTCGTTACAAGTATTATGGTCCTATTGTTCTTTTATTTACACACCTGGTTAATGACATTGAAATGGTAGGTTTCAAATAAATTAGATGGATGCTTTTTTGTTGAGAGGTATATGAAAACACTAAAAACATGTTCAACAAAACACACTTTAAGAGGGTTGCATGGTTGATGGGATGTGTTGAATGAAACATTTTTCTATCTATGTGAATTATTGTTAAATATTTTGAAGATGGACCACATCAATGGGGTGATGAAGAATGTACATCTAATGTTATAAATGGAGAAAAACCTTAATATGATATTTAGTGTTTGAAATACATGTTGATTTTTAATAGGCATCGATTAAAGTGTTGTCCTCAACAATTTCATTTTATGCCACATGGGTTATATAAATAAATGGACTGATTTGTATAATATAAAAAATGGAAGAAGTGTTAGATGCGAGGATGCATCACTGTATAGATGACCTCAAAAAAATCATGGGACATTTAAATTGACAATTTGAGCACAATCAATTTCTATGGAACTAGAGGAAAATAATTCCATCCCTTTCCTCGATGTCCTTATCTCTAAAAACGAAGACGTTACCATATCCCATCAAATTTTCTGCAAAAATACCCATTTCGAACTTTACCACTTTACCTCCATGCTGATTCTCATCATCACCCTTCGTAAAAAGTTGGAGTCATCAACACCCTTGATTTTCGAGGCTTAAGAATCTTTGACGAGGAGTAACAACACATTATCAATAGTTTTGTTAATAGAGTTTATAATAAATGACAAGTTAAAAAACCCTTTATGAAGGCTAAAAATGGCCCAAAATATTGTAACAAAAAATATGATTTTTCTCACAAACAAAAGGTGTTTCTCTCCTACATCCAAGGTACCTCAGATAAGAATGCTCAGATTTTAAAAACGAAGCATGTTAAGACAATTTTTCAGCCTCCTATTACCATAAAGATCCTCTATTACCATAAATATCCTTGTCAAATCAGTTAAAGACCCCGTGGACCCTCAACTCTAGAAAGGTGTATACCACATCCTGTATTCTTGTGGCCTATCCTACCTACATTGGTGAAACTAGGAGATCCTTTCATGTTAGGATTAAGGAGCATGATAATTGGGTGAAGTCTTCTGATTTTGTCGAGCATTCTTACAAAACCAAACATCCCATTTGTATTGAGGACTCAAGAGTTGACCACCTCTCCAAAAGACTATTAGAGAGGCCATATAAATTGTTAAAGCCCCCCTTTATTCTCTAGTTTTAATTATTGCTATATTTTCTTTCAATTTATTTTAGTTTTAATTTTACTTCATCCTTTATTTATTTCTGAGTTATCCTCCCCTTGTCCTCCTAATCTTTCCTCCTAAACCTAGATTATTTTCTCCTTATTTACTTTAGTTCTATTTGTATTTAAGAGTGGTTAAAATTTTTAAGCTTTTCCATTTTTTTTAATTTCTTTTAATTATAGTTTGTTATGACAATTTATTGTTTATATTTTTCCCATTGAAAAAATTCTAAAAAAATTACATGTGAAGATATGCTCGCAAGCATATTTATACAAAAAAAAAAGGTTGTCTAGAAGGTCTGTTAACAACTTGCCTCATCCCTCTGAAAATGGGAATATCCTATCATGTGCTGAAAATTTAGTTTTTGTTATTATACTTTGTTTGTAAAATTAATATTTGTTTTTTTGTTCATTTCTTTATTCTTTAGTTTTGTTTATGTGTTTTCTTTTTTTATTGTTTCTTTTATGTTTATAATTTATTTACTTCGATAGCGTAATATCTATATTTTTTTGGGAATTGGGAATAAGACTTCGATAAGTTGTTTCTTTTATATTTATAATTTATTTTATTTAATCTATTATTTAAGTGATAGGCGTAATATTTCTTATATTTTTTGGAATAGGACTTGGATGAGTGGATGAACAAGACCGATGAGTGGATGAACAAGATTCGTAATCGTCGTATTTAGTTAGGGTTAAATGAATTGTTAGTTAATTGAAGATTAGTTAACCGATGTCATCGAAGTGCTATGGACGTCATGGCAGTGATCCCGTAGATCTGCAGTTAGCGTGGCAGTGATTGCAGGTTTTCTGGCATCCACCTGTTGAAACCGCGCGCACCGATCGACCTTCTTTGTTTCGGCCTTACATAGATTCAATCAATGGGCAAGCTCAGGCCTTGGAAACAAAGAAGTAGAATGAAATGTGCCTTATCGTATGAAATTGCAAACCCTAAGGGCGCTTGGAAGCCATGGATTAGCTTCTCCCGTTTTCCTTAAAGAGGCGCCGAGCAACATCAAAGCGCTTAAGATGCAGGTCCGGGAAATGCAGGCACTCACAGACTGGTGTTCAAATTATTGTGCTCATACGTGCCACATCTAGTGATATGGTGGGGAGATCGAATCTCGGGCTGCACAAGCAATGGGGATAGGAATTTTGCACGCAGCGGCTTCGGCTTGTAGTATATACTATAATGTGTATATGTTGCGGAAATAATAAAAAATATTACACCGCGTCGAGGGTGGAACGTTTCTGAAGAGATCCTCCACATGATCTGGAATATGCAACTCAGGGAACTCGGATTTAGAATTTTGGTTTTATTTACTTTTCTTTAAAATCACTTAATACTTGTTTATGCAATGAAAAAGGAATTTGTTTATGCAGAAATGGAACGTTCCAAACCTCCTTGCGCTCTGCATGCGTTGTGATGCCTGGCATGTATATGAATAAATAGTCCAAATTTTATCATTTGCCATTTCAATACCAAATATACAAAAAATTTGGACTACTTATAATAATAACAAGTTCTCTCATAACTTCCACACTCATTTTAAACAATTCAAGTGCCAAGCCTAATGCAGTTCAGTTATAGCCTGATGAAGTTCAGTTAGAGGCTTACGTTAGAGCTTATATTTAGACTTTCTATTTATTCATCTTCTTTTCATCTGGACTTAATATTCATTCCTTCTCTAGTGTTTGTTACAGAAATAGTTCCTAATCTTAATATAATAATGAGCTCTACTCTAATGGGTCAGGGTTTTCAATTTATAATGAAATTGTCAAGGTCCGGAGGGCTTGTCCTTTTGAGGGCAAGATCGGGAGGGCTCGACTAAAAGGAGAGGGACTTTCCCGAAAGTCAACATATATATAATAAAAGTTGGCTTATAATAAAAGTCAACATATATATAATAAAAGTCAATGAAGTGGACCGCCCCTGGATGGGATTGGAGTCCGGAACGCCTCGGCCCTTGCTGAGTCACAAGTTTCTGGTATATCTGGCTTGCGGGCTGTTGGATATACCTGGGATTTAAAGTTGGTTTATAAAAATTGACTTGATATATATATAAAAAGTTGACTTACAAAAATTTACTTCATATAAAAGTTATATATAACTTATATATATATATATAAAAGTTAACTTCAATGGTTTAAAATATCATATATATATATATAGATTGGAATAGTAAAATCAATTGAAAATATAGTTGTATATAAGCAGTGAATTAAATTGTTTTCATTAAATTTGAAGCGATGAGGTGTGTTTATAATAAATATAGTATGGGTATTTACATATACTTAATAAAAGAAGTTACACTTACTAAATTCGAAGGGACGATTTGAGATGTGTTTATAAAAAATGTAGGTTGTCTTTACATAACCTATTAAAAGAAGTTGCACTTATTTATATATTGAAAGATGCATTTTATATTAATTTTGTATTTTTATAAATTTAAAAAAATTACATTTATATGCCTAACAATTATATGTTTTATACATATGGAAACATGCATTTTATATTAGTAGTTTATGAATTATTAGCATTGAATTTGTTTGTGGTTATTGAAAGATCCAATATTTTATAAATATGGGAGAATCGTTAATTATGTAATTTATAAATTTGAAAATAATTAAATTTATATATATTTGTATATTGAAAGAAATCATACATCTTATTATTTTATAAAGATTGAGGGAATAGTAATTATATAGGTACATGTTTTATGTTTTAAAATATATAGGAATATTGAAAAATGCATTGTATTACATCTATTTAGAAGATTGTATATTTCATTGCATATATATGAGTGTTTTGCGCGATCCCCACCGCGTAAGGAGGCGTAAGGAGGCAAAAAGGTACATGGAGTAGGATTGTAATTTTGTTTTGTTTATTTCAATGTTTTTTTATTGTTTGTCAAATAAAATACAAAATTAAAAAATTTGAAAATCAATTTAAATGGGAAAAATTTGATATTGCAGATACAAATGACCTAAACACAATGACAAATACCAGTTAACCATCCCAAGAAAAGAATGAAACAAAGAACGAAACAAATCAATTAGAGGACCCAAACCCCGAATTAAATGAAGAAAACCCCGAAGATGAATTACACGGGGATTTAAACTAATTAAGAATTTTGAGTGATGAATTGAAGAACACCAAGGAACCCTCTCGAGTTTCCCTCGCCACATCACTACAAAACATAATAGAATCTATTAACATTTCCCACATTGAGATAACCAGTTTGAGCGAATATAGGGTTTGAATGAGAGAGCATTATGGCCTGGTATATCCAAAGAGGATATGAAAAACCCGAATATCACAAAAGCCCAACTGTTGAGAGAATTTACAGATCTGAGAACAAGAGAACCTCCAGATGTGAGGAAGAGGCGAATTTGCATAGACTGGTGTAATTACCAGCCATGGAGAGAAAATTGGAGGAAGAGATGGTTCATGGTTTTTGGCAAGCCTCCATGCAACAATGTCGAGGTTCCACAGTATTTTCTCAGGAAACTGTGGGTTGAGTTTGTGTTAGGGTTCCATGTGAACTACTTCGACATCATCGAGTTCCAAGGTGTCGGTTTTGGCTCAGCCCAAGATCGACCTCATGCCCACTGGAACCCACTCAAAGGACCTTTTGTACCTAAGCAAGAGCCAAACCCGCTTCCTCAACCCCCTGAGTTAGCTAGCGGGCTAGATGAGATCCATGAGTTCGTTAGACATGCCACACTACGCCTTCTCAGGCATACCACATTTGTGGCTATGTCCTTGCAGAGTGAGCAAGACCACCCCGAGAGACACTTCTGCACGGTCTATTGGTGGTGGGTCAGGGAGAGCAGCTACAGGTGGTAGCCAGGATGATCCATCCAACTCGATGAGACCAGTGCCACATCGTTGTTCTCGTTGTGGGAATCCATGCCAGGTTCTCACACAACTCGATGAGAGCAGTGCCACATCATTGTTCTCATTGTGGGAATCCATGCCAGGTTCTCACGCAAGAGTATGCCACATAGAGCTACCTACACCAGGTTAGTTATTATTTTATTTAATGTTCAAGTATTGATTATACGTTATGCAATCTCATAATTTATAATAAATTTATCTTAGAATCAGATGTTGATGACTTGATTTTTTTTAATGTACAACATTCAGTGTTGAGTCTCCAACACCCGGGTGGGAGGACATTGGTTCCTTCAGCCTAGATGGAGCCATGGCAGCTATAGAGGACATCACGACACCATACACACAGGTGTTTTTTTTCAGTAATTAAATTTAATGTTAGTAGTTAATCTTGTCATCCAATGTAGTTAATATTTAGTAATTGAATCTAAATATTTTTGTGCAAATGAACAAGTGTTTGTAGGATTGAGTTACCAACCATCCTCGTCGGGAATCAGCAGATCCCCTCGTGAGCAGGTATCCGTGAGTAGGTATCTTGTAATAAAGTATAAATTTAATTTCAGTTTTGATGGCTTAGATTTGTATAGTTATATTTTTTATGTACTAATATACGAGGCCATGAATATGTATGCAACTCATTAGAGGAATTTTGAGGTCTAAAATGGGTTTCCTAAGGAAAATAATAAAATAATAGTTAAAATAATAAAATAATATTTATTAATTTTGGAGGAAAAAAGAAAAAAACTACTTTTTGTGTTCATATTTTCGACATATCTCCCTGTGTTTTTCCTCAAATTTCGATTGGAAGAGCTTGTTGGATGCGAAATTTGATTCCGCATCATCATCATATTTTTTTAGGTATTTCTTGTTTTTGGGGTGGCGGGGTCTGTCAAAAGGATGTAGTGTGGGTACTCCTTGGATGCGGAATCAAATTATGCATCCAATAAGCTCTCCCGATCAAAATTTGAGTAAAAACACATGGAGATATGTCGAAAATACGAACAAAAAAGTAGTTTTTTTATGACATATATGTCAATTCAACCATTATGGTTGACTCATTTTATTGGAATTCTATTGGTTCTTGAATTCCAACTCACAATAACTTATTGTTGGCGCGTTTTCTTATAAGGCCCATTTTAGACCCCAAATTTCCTCTAATGTTAGAGCACATAGGCACGTTGGTGTCACTATTGCTCCATCGACTGCTTTTTTTCCACCATATATGCCAGGTGTAGCCCCTGGAATACATGTCCCTTTCCCTGCATCCCTCCCCACCCTGTTCCATCCATATCTTGCCTCCCATCCACGACCACACTTCGATCCAGCTCCCCCTTCTTTGTCACAGCCTTCGCTCACTCCCCCTCGTCCCACCCATCCACCACCACACTTCCATCCAAATCCCCCGTCTTCGTCACAGCCTTCACTCACCCCCCCCGCGCCCCACCCATCCAACCCCTCCCTTGCAATTTCCCATGTTTCCACCCTCCCCCCTCTGACCACATTACACCATCCATCCACATTCACCCATCCCTCCAACCCATCCCAGACCTCATCCCCCTCCCCCGTATTCCTCCACCATCCTCGTTTCCTCTTCCAGGGTGGCTCGTTCCATTCTATAGCCAGTTGGCGTTTATCGTCGTACATCACCACTTTACCCACTCCAGTCCACCCCCTCTCCCACTGTGCCCCCTAGTGTTGTAGACAACATCGATGTGGTTACATCCTTCCCTATGCCATCCACCCTAGCATCAGAGCAGGTTGTCCAACCCACTGCTCCACTTGCCACCCCTAAGGACCAGTCGATTGCTCCACTTGCCAGTCCCCAGGACCAGCCTGTTGTGTTCACGGCGAGATTGATTAGTTTATGAAAATATCGTGCAATATTAACGAATATTATCATAGGCAGTAAATTGTATGAGTTATATTACTGTTTAAATGTTGCAGGGTGGCATTGTCGAGAGAATTGGATCACGGAGGAGGGTATCCCGCTCACCACTTACAATCTCGTCTCAGGTGAGCTATTTAAAATTTGAAAACATAATTTTGATTTTTAAATTGTGTTTTATACTTGTATAATTTCCTATAGGAGTTGACATTTGATTGTTGTCGTTTCAGAGCCCAAGGGGAGGTGGTCGAAGTAGCCAGAAGAACCGAGCTTCCTCTAGCTCGAAGAAGAGGAAGATCGATTTTGGAGGTGCATCTGGGAGCTCCAAGGGTGGGCAGGAGGATTGAGAGACCCTCCGATGTACATTAGCCATGATGTGGCATTTTGGCGCGAGTTGTCATATTTTGTATAGGGCACGAGTTGACATATTTTGTATATGGCACGAGTTGCCATTGTATAGACATTGGGAATGATGTTCCATTTTTCACTACTACTGTATATGATTGGAAATTTTTGTATATTAATATATCATTTTGTACTTCTTTATATTACTTTTCCTTTTATTACAGATTTTCATACATTATATTGAATGCAGTAGTAGTTTACAGTTGATGTGCTTGCAATAATTATTGTTGACGAAGCAATAAAGTCTGTATGTTCACAATAAAATGCATAAAAAATTTGACACTGTAGGTTAGTTAAATTTTTTTTTCACAAATGCATAAACATGTACAATAACAATGATAATTGAACTCTAACTTATATTCAACCAACATACTAACACCTATAGTCTTATTCATTGTCCAAATTGCAATAGAAAGCACTTGTTTGCCTTTGGTATTTACATAGTAATTATTGTCTCATTTTGCAAGCTAGAAATTGATATTGGAATGATCTTCTCTTACCATTTGATTGAATGGAAATTTCATAGTATTGATGAGTTGAGATTCATATTCAACATGACTGTTGTTGGCTTACATTTGTTACATCTACTTGGCAAACATTGATTTTGATAAATTTGGAAATTCATATCATTTGAAGACGAAGTTGACATTGCTTACTCTCATTGAATACATACATATTTGTTATGCTATGGTTGAGCACTTGCAATTTTAACGATTTAAGGGTTAGCATGCATAACCTAGGGTTTAGAATCAACGAGGAAACCCTAATCCTAACTGAAGTTTAAAGGTTAGCATGCATAACCTAGGATTTATAATCAATGAGGAAACCCTGACCCAAATGATATTTTGGGGTTAGCATGCATAACCTAGGGTTTATAATCAATGATGAAACCCTAAACCTAGGAGGAAAACCCTAACACCAACCCTACCTAACCATCTCTTGTGGCCTCTTATAAAGTACCTTTTTGTTTGTATATAAGCATGCCTAAGATTGTAGTCATATGTCACATATTCTTTATAGACTAATCAAATGAAATACTTCAAAGCTTAAGCATGGATTACTTCACATAAGCAAGGGTCAGAGCTTCATGAGCACTCCTTTTATAAACCATGTGAAATAAGTACAACATAGCTCATCTTCATCTTACATGTGTTTTGGACTTTCCTTGTCCATATCAATAGGCCTTCTACTCCATTTTCTAACCTTTACTGACCCTAGAACTGTCTATCAAACTAAACTATAATACTACCTATTAGGCAACCATAAGACACACTTAAACCATTCTATTCTAGTCTAACCCTTTCTAAAACCCTTGCCTTATACTCCTACCTTTCCCTCTCTCTAAAGCAAGGCTTATTCCTTTTATTTCCACACTACTTAGACCCCCACGAGTCTCCCTATATCTCTGTTTGTAATATCCATTTTGGACAGCCCTAGAATACCACTAACTCATCCTAAGCTACCTAACTTATTCATTGCAATATCCTATTTAGGGTATCCCTAATAGCCTTCTTACCCACCTATCATAGCCTAAGGTCACTTCCTTGCCTTCCTATTTTACCCACTCACTAACGCCTCACTTGAAATTTGTCCATAACTCAATTTAAAGTGGCACAAAGACACCCTAAAGGGACTGTATATAAACAATCATTCCCAACCATACTTAAAAAAATTTGACAGTGGTATATAAATATCCATAACTTGAAAAAATACTAGAAAAGGCCTTGAATTTCTTTCAAGTCATTGTGTCATCAAAAGCCAAGTGAATATACTTCTTATCATTCCTACTAGACTGGAAATTACATCTTGGACTGTCATAAGACATTTTACTTGACTGGAAATTTGATTTGGTTTAAGAGTCCCATTGGATTGGAAACTTGGCACTTATAAAATTGTTTATCACTGATGTTTACTTAAAAAGATTGTACCTTTGTCTTGACAAGCTAAAAAGTGAAATATAGTACACTCATAATGCTAAATGCTTGGATGGAAATACTTTTGTTTTGACGGTACCTTTAAGTAATTTAAAGTGCCATTTCAACTCTTGTTTATCATTAGTACTTGCATTTGGGATTGTACACTCATTTTGGCAAGCTGGAAATTAGTGTTTTGGACTGTCATAATCATTTTGACCTGGCTGGAAATCATTCTTATTTTGGCAGTGCTATCTTCATGAAAAGTGGATTGAGGTCTATATCAATGTATGTCGGTTTCAAAAGAGGTTGAATTTGTATGATATGATGATAAGTCCCATCAACACCAATAAAATGCTTCAACCACATGCATAATTGAAATGAAAACGTCCCATAAAAATTGTTCTTCCTTGACAAACAAAAAATGAAACAAGTTCATGAATATGCGTCTTCTATAATGATCTATTGATCACTTGCAATTTTAACGATCTATTGTACTTGTTACAATTTTAACGATTCAAGGGTTAGCATGCATAACCTAGGGTTTAGAATCAACGAGGAAACCCTAACCCTAACTAAAGTTTAAAGGTTAGCATGCATAACCTAGGATTTATAATCAATGAGGAAACCCTGACAGGTAATATCCTATTTAGGGAAGCCCTAATAGTCTTCTTATCCACCTATCATAGCTTAAGGTCACTTCCTTGCCTTCCTATCTTACCCACTCACTTCCTATCTTATCATCCCTATTGATCCTTCCTTTGGTAGCGACATGTTCTCTTTGGGTGTACAATCCTGGTTTGAAGGGTCATTTTGGCTAGCAAGTTCCTTTTATTTCAGAGGATTTTCCTTAGTCATCATCTTGATGGCCTATAGAAGTGCATGATGACCTATCCAAAGGTTTTCACTTAGGATATCTAACGAAATAAACACCATTAAAGTTTACTTAACAAATTCAACCCAAAATTATCTCAAATTAGCATGCATAACCAATGCTAGAATCTACTCAATCATAAAGATAATATAATCTAAAATTCAAATATCCAAGTACACAATATTTGGTCAATTGAAACAGTTCTTATGTATATGTATATATATGATATGTAGGTATATATATTTGGAAACCATAAGCGAAGCTAGCCCCAAACCATTCATTGTTGTCATTAAGGTATCCACATTATAATTGTTTTCCTCATTAGGGTTTATAAACCCTAATCATCTCTCATCATAGAAGAACATGGCATTTCAGGCAAGTCTAGCACTTGTTTCGATGTCGACATGTCTATCCTAGGATGATTCCTCAAACCCTAGGTCTTTGACTATTGCATCAACACAAGCACCAAGATCTCTATGGAAATTCAACTAAACTTAAAAAAATCTTCTTCTAAGCAAGGAATCAAAAGAAGCTCGAGACTTATCAAGTTAAGTTTTCCATGGTCTTTCCCTAACCTCCATGTATCACACAAGAATAAGACTGCAATACCACCAAAGAAATTATCTCTTTTCTTTGTATCTTCTATAGGGTTGGAACCCTAATTATACCTCCTTTGCCTTCACAACAAGAGCTATAGATTCTACAAGAGAACCATCAATTCCTCTAGTATTATATATCCTTCTCCAAGGTTTACTTATATATATATATAAACCCTAGTTTCCTCATGCATATCCAATTTTCCTCATGTAATGCATTCCTCCTCTACTTGTGTACCACATCTTCTTGTTCCCAATGCTCCTCGACATATGTGTCAGAGGTGGTTACAATGCTCCAACGCTTATCCTCAATATGTGTGCCAAGGTGGTTACAATGCTCATTTTCTTCTCCTCAACATGTGTGTGAAGGTGGTCACTATGGTCTAATATTTCACTTATCTTCATCCTAATATCACAAGGAAACCCAACAAAATAAACCCTAGTCCAAGTGTTCATTAACACCATGAAGATACATCCCTTAGGGCACTCTTTCCAAGCATATAACATATCTAGAACCTCTTATTACAAAAAATTACAATATCAATAAATATACTGAGTAAAACCCTAGTTTACGAAACCGATGCACAATGAAGTCACTGGGCCATGAAAACACAGTGGAGAGGGCCCACTAGAGGTAATGGAATTCCAAGAGACCAATGGATTCGACGACTCATCGATCTGACCTCCGGTTGCCGATTTATGTCAAGTTGGAAGTCGTATGAAAATGTCGTTCAGGGACACTTGGTCACTCTCGGTCCAGGAGAAAAAAACCAAACGGAGCAGCAAGATTGCATGACAATTGCTCCGACAGGTGTGTATGGCCAATTCTGATATGGGAACACCACCAAGACTGGCACAATGGAGGGTTTTGTAGGGTTGACCCACCAATGCGAGAGTTGCATTGAAGGAAACTTAGCAAAAACATTAGTTTACAAAACCAATGCGCATTGAAGTCACTTGGCCATGCAAACATAATGGAGAGGGCCCACTAGAGGTAATGACATGCTAGAAGACCAATGGAGTCGACGACTCGTCGATCTGACCTCCGGTTACCGAGTTATGTCAAGTTTGAAGTCGCATGAAAATGTTGTTCAAGGACACTTGGTCACTCTCGGTCTGGTAGCGAAAAACCGTACGAAGCAACAAGATTTCATGCTGTTGGCTTTGATAGGTGTGTATGGACAATGCCGATATGGGAACACCACCAATACTGGCACGGTGGGGGGTTTTGCAGAGTTGACCCACTGATGCGAGAGTTGCATTGAAGGAAACTGAGCAAAATCATAGTTTACGAAACCGATGCACATTGAAGTCACTGGGCCATGAAAACATAGTGGAGAGGTCCCATTGGAGGTAATGGCATGCCAGGAGACCAATGGAGTCGACGGCTCATTGATACGACCTCCGGTTGTTGAGTTATGTCGAGTTGGAATTCGCATGAAAATGCCGTCTAGGGACACTTGGTCACTCTCGGTCCGGGAGCGAAAAACCAAATGGAGTAGCAAGATTGCATGCCATTGGATTCGTCAGGTGTGTATGTCCAATGGTGATATGGGAACACCACCAAGACTGGCATGGTGGAGAGTTTTGCAGAGTTGACCCACCAATGCGAGAGTTGCATTGAAGGAAACTGAGCAAAACCCTAGTTTACGAAATTGATGCACATTGAAGTCACTGGGCCATGAAAACGAGGTGGAGAGGGCCCACTAGAGGTAATGGCATGCCAGGATACCAACAGAGTCAACGGATTGTCTATCCGACCTCCGGTTGCCGAGTTATGTCGAGTTGGAAGTCGCATGAAAATGCCGTTCGGGGACACTTGGTCACTCTCGGTCCGGGATGACAGGGTAATTGTTGGGCATGGTAAGAGCATGATTAAAAGGTTGAAGAAGTACTTGGGAAGTCAATTTTCAATGAATGATTTCGATCCAACAAAAAAAATATTGGGCATGATGATTATACGTGACATAAGGATCAAAACATTGTCATACTACTCAGGTGTCATACTCCATAGTTAGAAAGTCCAACTATGATATCTCTTGAATGTGCTTTTCTTTCCATCGATGTGGAAGGAAGTATACTATATCATATATCTACCGCCGCCTATGTCCCGATTGGAACACTTAATATGCAAGCAAGCAAGGAACTATATTTCTCCAAAAAAAGATAGAATAAATGTTACTTGGAAAGACATAATCCGAGTTGTCCCAGAAGACTTAAGATGGGTTTATTTAGGTATGGTATATGCTAGAAACTGTTTCTCTTAAACAAGAACAAGTATTTGACCTTTCTCTGTGTTATACCTTCTGCTTTCACATTCAATTCTAATTATTGACTCAAATAGAAGAAGGATACAAACTTACTAGAATAACAATTAAAATTTAGAGATGAAAGCATAATGCACAAGTCAAATACCATTTTACAATATTAGAACGATTTTTTTTATTAGTAGCCTGATGCAACACAAATTGGAGAGAAAGTTACAAATATTTTGGTTTACCAGGCAGGACATGTAGAGAACAATATAAAGTGTGGAGTTAGGAAACCTGTGAAGGACATGATGTTGGTTTCCTAACAATATTTCCTCCCTCCAATTTTGGAAAAAATTTAAACCTGAAAAGATGCAATACAAGCCTAATGGAAGACCACAAAAATAAGCATGTTTCAGTTAGATGCAACAATATCTCACTTTTGACCAACATTTTTATTACTCACATGCTTAAGCCTCTTGCACTACTCGGCATAGAACGTTGACTAGGGATCCGATGGATGAACCGTCGGTTCTGTTGGGATCGTGGCACATGATTATGGCCAGGGTAGCCTCCCACCCAACTCCGTACGACCCAGGCATGCCTCCAGGCCATATTTTGAAAAATAGGGTTTCTCCCAAGTGGAGTGTAAGCGCAATTACCCAACCTCATTCAATATAGCCATTTGGATCCTCTCTGTTGCTAATTTCCTCCATCAATCTCTCGTGCTCTAAATGAGGCAAGAAGTAACGTACCTTGGTTGAGTTCTTGGTTGACATTGTCTGTAGATGGATGTTCATGCCAACAATCAAGTTTGTGAAGTGATAGAATATAGAACAAGGTATGTAATCCACGAATACATGTCCACTAGTTCTTCTTGTTTCCCATCTAGTGTAATATATTCACCGTCAACCACCATCGAACCAATAGGAAATTCATTTCCTTCATCATTAATCAATGATCCGTTCAGTATTTGCTTACCTCAAATGCATCGTGCCAACCAATAATCCGTGCCCCATTCATTGTCTTTCGGGGAAACAACTGCATATATGTGTCTTGATTGTACAAGATCTGAGATATGGTCGTAGTCTGTCAAAATCACAGGCTGACCCTCCTCTAAGTGGGTTGTTTCACCGACTACACATGGGTTTACTACAAGTGACACACGATCCCAATCATCAAACCAATCCATGCATTCGCATTCATCCCATTCACCACTGCTACAATGGCCTTGCAAAATCAATCAAGTTTCTGTGTCCATATTTCAAATAGGGGGTTGTTTAAGCTTTGAACTGAATTAAATCCACGTGTTCCTTGTACTGTGCCATAACTATAGGAATGTGATCGATCTATGTCAACCACATGCCAGAAATTCCCGACTGGCCTTCCTACCCCTGTTGATGTATGTCGCACTTTAGTTCGGTCTGACATTGTTGTAGAGCACCATTGAACTATGGATTCTGCATCTTTGATATGGGGGTTTTTGGTAAACCTCATCTCCTCCCTTCGTAGTGCGGTCTTGATGCATGCACCGGCCTCGTCATGCTCACCTTTTCCATTCCCGGTCTCAAAGTAGTTCCATATATACGACACATTATAAGTATTATGTAACATACTCATCCATTGGAACACTCAGGCATTTTTGAACTGGCCCACACAACCATCTGACCATATCCAATGTTGATCCATCTGTATATCTCCCTCCTTTAGTTGATCATAGAAAATTCGAAAACAATGTTGCACATAATGCAGATCATGGAATCTGTCATCACTTTTGTAAAAGTTTGTCTCCTTCTGTATTATCCCGTTGTTAATGCTTCTCTCAGGGCCATGCCTATACGTAATATGTACCATGATGCTGACTTGGTCGAAATGGTAGTATTGACTCTGAATTTCATTTTGTGGCTGAAGGGTGTAGTTTTCAGCAAAATCCACAATTGACAATATGGTCCCAATGGGAAAACTGTCCCTACATTTTCTATAATGCTCATCCTGCCATCGCGCTACATGCACATGTTCAACATACTGCTCGATTTTCTTGTAGAACTCCATCAAAAAATCACATACTCGTACCTGTTTCCATGAAAACAAGGGTCATATTAGAATGTGACCTTTAAATAATATATATGTAGAAACTGAACATGTAAGAGGAAAAACATGCAATATCAATTTGCACCTATGACTTCACTAATGCATTCTTTTTACTTTCCTTTGCACTATTTGATTGATAGGTTACGTACTTGAAGCTCTACATCTCCATGCTCATATTTCCAAATAGATGCTTATCGCTTCCATGAATGCAACGGTTCAAAAGAGAAAACCCACTGCACTTGGAACAATTACCATATAGACATGATTTTCCATAGTATTTTTTTCCTTCATGCCTTGGACACATGATGCTGACGATAAAAACTCTCGATGCATTCGGTGGTATTATGGATTCATTTCCGCCCCGCTCAAGGTTAGTATGCAAATCACAAAATATATGTTTATACATTTTATAAAAATATTCATATTCTACATGGTATCTAGAACAACATGCGTTTCAATCAATGCATATACGAACGTACCATGGTTTACATTTCTCAAAGGACCTTTGGCCTAGTTTTAATTGTGTGTGCTCATTCCTGAATCTCTCATAGAGTTCAGTTTGTGTTGTGTCAATGAAGTGTTTGACGTGGGGTTCACATTCAGTAGAACCTTTTCTTAGCTTTAGCACATCTCTTTGATTAGATGAAGGTTTAGTATGATCATGCCAGAAATTTTGTACTAAGTCCTTAACAACATCAATTAACTTCATATCTCAACGAGGCAACCTGCCGACAAAAGCCCAACAATATTTTCCACCTGAAGTTTGCAGATTTTCTCTTATAACAGAGTAATTCAAAACAAATTTCTATTTAATTTAAGTACCTGAGAAGTGTGTGAAAGGAGGCGACGTTTCCATGTGGAATTGCTTACAACTGATTCTGATAACACAGTCTGTTGATGTTGGAACTTGAGTTGGGTCCGTTGGATGCAACCGCTTCACCTGTGGTTCTGAAGTAGAGGTTTCTATGTCATCAAATCTATTAGGATCGACCGCAGTATCAGTGGAAATGTCTAGACCATGTCTCACTCTCTCCATTTCCAACCTGGTCTTTTCTCTTACCTCATTTTACTTTTCAATGGGAATATTCCTTCTAGTTTTTCTTTCTCTGTTACGTGAGTTGCCCATATCCAAAATTTTATTTATCAAAACTATGAGGTCTACCCCTGCATAAGAGGCAACAAATAAGGTATTAGTTCCATTATACAAGAAACATGACACGTTCCAACATAATTAACTAAATTACTAATATGTTAGTATGGTAATTATTGGCATTGATACATAAACGCCCATTAAAGGTTTCTCTTTATGTTCGAACCAAAGTTTTATTTATATACTCTATTTGAGTCAAGTAAAGAGAGTCAATTTTGCAGGTATTACAACTATAGGATTATGACTTCCCTTGTGTTCAAAAATTATTGGAAGTCAAAAGAAGATGAGTGAAATATTCTTCATTTCCAACACCTTTAGACGAGATGACATTATACATAATATGCCACATTAGTTGTGAGGGAAGACACAAGTTGGTGTTTGGATGTCTTGGGAATAAATTGAATAAATTACAGTCATTAAGTTACAAGTTAACTCTTAAGAGAACAAATTTACTAATTACACAATGAAGAGGTTGCAAATCCCTCGAAAAAAGGAGAAATCATTGAGGTAGAGGCATCCTTGTCAAGCTCAAAGGCATGTTATGATAAATCTAGCATGAAGAGGAGAGCATGGACAAGTTGGTGAACTGTTCAATATGGACCCCCTCCCATGATTGCTTCCAAGGTTTTTATACAAATTGAAGAGTCTCAATAGAGAACCTCATCTATGCCATCCTTGTGGGAAATCAAAATATATTCATGTGCAAATGATTATTGGTCTACATTGCATACTTCATCTTGTATAGAGAATATGGACAACTTGGTGAACTATTCACTATGGACCCTGATCCGGTGGATTATTCATCTTCAAAAATTACACTGATCCAATATGGTACAATGGTTATTAATCTATGGTTCAAAGAACATAACATATGTTTTTAACTCATATGCTAAACATGGTGCGCGGTTCGACATAACATCGCATGGTGTGCGGTTCGACATAACATTGCATGGTGCACGGTTCGACATAACATCGCATGGTGCGCGGTTCGACATAACATCTCATGGTTCGAACGGTCAAGTCTTACGGTTAAGACTTGGCATCTGGCGATTTGTGCACCATCAAGAGGTAATATAAAATGGTTTGTAACATGCTCGCGCAGTTAATGGCAACGTTCTGGCGGTCTTACACACCGTCAAGTGGAACCTTGAATGGTTCGTGAAAAGCCTGCGCGGTCAAGTGTATACCCTCTAGCGGTCTTGTGTACGGTTAAATGGCACTATTCTGGCGGTTGGATGAGGGTGCGCGGTCACGTATGCTGTGACATTTGTGGGGTTTAGTTATATGTTGCGACAACGGATATAACATTTGGAACAACTCTAAAATGTGATGGATATCCATTGTGTGGCGGGCTAGCAATACCATACATGGTATTAGATGGAATCATTGGGAACCGCTGCCACATTTGGCGGAACAGAAATGAATGTAACGTGATATGTACAGCCAGTTGAAACGTTTCGATGGAAATTAAAAGATAGAACATGGAATATGAAAAGACGGGTAGCAGACGAGTTGAACCCGTTACTTATCCTCCCACTGAACGCTTAAATAGAGGATTCGGGCCACATTGGAAAAGGGTTTTTTTTTTCCAGATTGTTTAGAGCACCAAGCATCGCTTTTCTGTTATGAGAAGCTTGCAGAGAGAAGCACCGAGAGTTTTGCTGTGAAGTGTCGAGATGCTGTTGCTGTGGAAGTCGACATTTTCTGTTATAATTTTAGCTTTCTCTGCCTTTTGAAGGCAAATTGTAATTTCCAGAAGAGAATTCTTGAAGACTTTGTACAACATTCTATTCACAGTTGCTGAAGTTGATTCCAGAACCATTTTTGTACCATTTTAAAGAGATTAATTGGATTGGTACCCATTGGAGAGGGACCCGGAGACGTAGCCTAGTGAAGGGGGTGAACTCCGTTATCAACTTCTGTTGTGACTCTCTGATTCTGTGTTTTTTTTCCCACATATGTTTATCAGTCTTGCTTTTCATTTCTGTTTTAAGCATTTAATTTCTGTTAATGCTATTTCATGAATTAAGCAAACTGGTGAATGCATTCTTTAATTTTTTTTAATGCACTAAAGTTTAGATCCGACGGATTAGAACCTCTCCCATGATTACTTCAAATGTTTTTTTTTTTAAATTGAAGAGTCTCAAGAGATAACTTCATCTATGCCATCATTGTGTGAAATCAAAATATATTCATGTGCAAATGTAAATTAGTTAACATTGCATACTTCATCTTGTATGGAGAATATGAGACTTGTTTAGATGTGAAGTGGGGATTTATTCTTGTGAAATTAAATGTTGTCTATGAGAGAGATATTGTTGTAGGCATATCATAAAACATAAATTAATGAAATGATCTAAAATCTTGTGAATCAAAACAATTATTTACAATTCACCATATCTATTCAAAATGATCTCTCTTGCAATGAAAACTTGTAGTTTCAATCTTTCCACTAACTTCCAAGACCACTGAATATGTTTGTTAGATTCCAAGAGTGAACTTCTATCCAATAGATCAAAGAGTGGTGATGGAGTGTGATCCAAATTGCAGAGTTCACGAGCACAAAATGCGCGAACAACTATAGAAAACCTGTGAAAATTGGTAGCAATCTCGGGAATCCAGATCTCTGTTTTTTTTAACTAGTAACCGGTGTGCGCACGCGTATTTGAGAATGCGCACACGTTAATACGACCGCATGCACACATTTACGTGCATGCACAATTAGAAGCGCACACGCTTTTGCCTAACATTTAGAGCATTTACTCATTAATGTTTATCTCATTTAATGACTAATGTTCTTTAACAATGAAATCGTATTCACACATGTTGGAGTATTTTTACAATATAGTCTTCACCACTACTTTATTCTTAGGCCCATGGGTGCCATTATGAGGTCTTAGGCTCCTTGCCTATGGCTAGTGGAGGGTAAGGGAGGCATCCAACACTGACCATCATCACCATCATAATCATCATCATCACAATCATCGTCATCATAGTCATCCTCATTATCATTGTTCCTCATCATCGTCGTCATCATCATCATCATCACCATCATTGTTCATCATCATCGTCATCATCATCTTTCATCATCCTCATCCTCCTCATCATTATCACCATCATTGTTCATCATCATCATCATCATCATCCTCATCCTCATCATCATAGT
>LPNX010605693.1:783102-835152 GCA_001517045.1 Pseudotsuga menziesii
AATAAAAAGCTTATAAACATTATGATTGAATTAAATAATAAAAAATATTTTATTGAAATCCATAAACCTTAACAAAAAAAGAAATATAATTGTAATATGTATAATTGAAATAATGAAAGTTCTATATTATAGATGTACATATTATTATGTGGGATGCCTTCGGAGTATGAGAGGATGTAACAATAAAATAATAATAAAATAATATTAAATATAATTAATATTAATTTATTATTACTAAAGAATAGTTAAAGTCAATAGTCATGCCCTTTGGTGAACTATGAGCCCAAGCAATTGCAATTATTAATCATCTTACACATTATCAATTATTCTTACTTATCTATTTATGGATTACTTATTCTATCTACATTGGGTTTTACTGCTTCAGTGGTTCTCACTGATTCTGGTTTTTAACCAATACTCTCGGAGTTGCTCTGGTTTATCAGTCTTTAACAGTCTTTAACTGGTACTAGGCCGTTGGCCACATTCACCTTCTCCTTACACATCCATGTTCTGCTGCCCACTTCCATTCATACCCCTTTCCCCATCTCTCACTCACCATCATTGCTCCACACCATCGCTCCCACCACCCAGTGCACTCCTCTACGCTCCCTCAAATTGCATCTTATCACCACTCACGCATTCTGCCAATCATCATCCTCACGCCCTGTGCTGCATCATCTACATCGCCTTCACTATCCTCTCCATTGCACCGTGCATCCCAATCATCCACCACGTGCCACCTCCATTTCTCTGCATGCCCCAATCCTCCTGCCAACTCCACATTTTTCCCCACCTATTGCGCTCTTCTCCCATGCTCTTCTGCATACTCCTCCCCACGGCCACCGAAAATCCCACCTCTGCTCACCATTTCGTCACCTTGGCTCCTCTGCATACCCATGATCCGCATTCTCTGTTGTACATGCTCCACCTCCATCCACGCTGCTATTTGCGTGCTCATCTCCTTACCTTACCCCACCTCCACTTCTCCCAGCTCCATTGCGTATCAACCCCCCGCTAGCTCCCTCCTTCACTGCACCCTCCTGTGCGCCATCTCCTTGCGCACCTCTGCATGCTTAGCGACCTTTCTCAATAGCAATTGTTTTCCCTCATACGCTAGGGTTTAAAACCCTAAAATCCACTATTTCAAAAAAATAAAAAAATTTATAATAATATTATTATTATTACATAATAATATTTATTATACTATATTATATAAACTTTTACTTTTCAAAATATAATAATGATAATAATAATATTATTAAAATTTACAAAAAAAATGATTAATATCATAATATTAATAATTAATATTTAATATTTGAAATAATTATAATTATATAAAAAGGGAAAAGAGAACAAATCAAAATCAGGGAAGATGATAAAACGAAAATGGAAAAGACAAATTTTAATAAAGCAGAGAAAAGATTTCTCAAGGTTCCGACGAATGTGCTGATGGCGATGCTGAAAGTTTATGGGATATTTGATGAAAGTCCAATTGCCGTCGCTATTTGTCCAGCCAACAAGGAAAATTTTATAAACATTGATGTCACAAATCAAGTACAAGTTGAAGAATCAATGAAGAATGAGTTAAATGAAGACCAAATAAAATTATCATTACAAATCGATGATTATCATTTTGCAGCTCAATTCACCATCGTAGCTATAGATGACCATCTCATTGACATAATGTTGGGTTATAGCTGGTTGGAAACACTAGGAACATTCTCCGTCAATGCAAAACATAATTGCATCACCTTCTTCCATGACAAGAAGAAAATAACACTACAAGATTTCTCAATGATAGTCCCTTGATTGCAAACTACAGACGAAGAATCAACTAATGGACGATATGAAGAGTTAGAAGAAGAAGTAAATATTTTAAACAAACTCATCATGGACAAAGATAATGAGTTAGAACATGTCCAGAGAAAGCGAGAAAATCGAGAATTCGAGTTATGTCAGCATCAACAACAGAAGGAAAAACTCCAGCAATAGTATGGCGACATTAAGAAGACACATAAGTTGGAAATTACAAAAATCAACAAGGTGTCATCAAGAAATATTGAAGAAAATTTTCGACTACGGGATCATAACAAAACATTAATTACGAAGATTAAAAAACTGAAACGTAGTCGCAAGAATGAACAGTCCAATGAAGACCTCGAAGGAATAATTCTAGAAAAGCAAGAGGAAAACCAGCGCCTAAAGAATTTTAATCAAGAGCTAGAGGAACAAATTGAGAAGTTAAAAGACGGGCAAAAATTCGCAACACGAAAGGTTCGAGAAGATTCATACTAAAAAACAATCTATTTGAGAACAAAGTAGCGCAAATCTCGAAAGAAGAATCCAGACTCTCTGAAAAACAAAGTCAAGTTGAGTAAGTGAATTCAGTCATCATCACAAATAAAAACAAAGTGAATACAACCGAAAAATAAATAACAAGAACTCCTTGTCGACACCCCAATTATAAAAGCCATTTTGACCAATAGCAGGGTCAAAATGAACAGACATAGATGAGAGATGATGTCAGATGAGCAAGACCATCTAATCAAAATACAAAACAATAAACAAGAAGACCTATCCCATAAAGTGATTAAATAACTTCGATAAAAATAGATTTGGGATGGACCACATCAGAGACGATGCGATAGTTCTCCAAGTGAATTCGTAACTCGTATCGTCTCGTTTCATCAAATGTTGCAATGAGTAAACACAAAAGATCGAGATAACATGAAAAGAAAAAATCAGACGTAATCATTATCGTCAAATAAGCTTTGAGGACAAAGCTTCCCTTAAGGGGAAGACAATGCAACAATAAAATAATAATAAATTAATATTAATTTATTTTTAGTAAAGAACAATTAAAGTCAATAGTCATGCCCTTTGGTGAAAATGTGCAAGACAGGCTTATATAAGCCAAAGCAATTGCAATTATTAATCATCTTACACATTATCAATTATCCCTGCTTATCCATTTATGGATTACTTATTCTATCTACATTGGGTTTTTACCTAAAAAGCAATGTTACCGCTTCAGAGGATTATGCTATGAATATTAGTAAAAAGTGTATGTACACCATAGCAATTTATGTATGTGCATGGTCAGTCATGCATGTTCATGGTATTGTGTAGCTAATTATGTGCAAAAACATTAAGTGTGTGCAAGAATGAAGCACTAATAATGCGGCGTTCAGTGTTTATTAAGGGTTACGTCGCATTGTGACATTTATCAAGGGTTATGTTCCATTACGAGGTTCATCAAGGGTTATGTTGCATTACAACAATGCGCAAGATGTAACACATTAATAATGTGACATTCAATGTTCAAGAAATTTCACGTCGCATTGTGAAGTATGGCCACGTGTTTCGCTAAAGAAAACCATGGTTAACTATGGTCAAACTAAAGTCAAACTTGGTTAACCAAAGTCAACTACAATGAATTAAAGTTAATAATTTCTCATGAAAGTCAACTATGTTTTAGTTTGACCAAACTAAAGTCAAGCATGACTGACCAAAGTATATGCTGACACAACAAACTATGCGACACATTAATAATGTGGCATTAAGCGTTCATCAAGGGTTATGTAACATTATGATGTTTTTCAAGGATTATGTTGCATTATGATGTTCATTGAGTGTTATGCCACATTGCGACCTTGGTCAAGAGTTATCCCGCTTTGCGACAATGCCCAATATGTGACACATTAATAATGTGACATTCGATGTTCAGGAAATTGCATGTCGTATTATGAAGTATGGCCATGTGGTTCAATAAAGTGTGCCATGGTTAACTAAAGTTCCTTACTTGTTAAAGTCAACAAAAGTTGACTATGGTAAAACTGAAGTCAAATTAAAGTGTAGAATGATAAACCAAGGTCAACCATGATTAATTAAATACAAGCCTTAGTCGCTAAATTCAACCATGGTTGACTTTGGGAAACTAAAGTAAAGCATGGTTTACCAAAGTCAACCATGGTTCGCTACAATGTCTAATATAGGTCGACACAACCAATGCAGTGACACATTAATAAAGCGACATTCAACGTTTATCAAGAATTACATAGTATTGTGGCATTTATTAAGGGTTATGTTCCATTACAACGCTCATTAAGGGTTATGCCACATGGCGACATTTGTCAAGGGTTTTGCTGCATTATGACAATGCCCAACATGTGACAAATTAATAATGTAACATTCCATGTTCAGGAAATTTCATGTTGCATTGTGAAGTATGGCCATGTGTTTCACTAAAGTTAACCATGATTAACAATGCTCAAACTAAAGTCAAACATAGTTAACCAAAGTCAACTACAATAATTAAAGTAAAACCTTACTTGCAAAAGTCAACCATGGTTGAATTTTACTAAACTAAAGTCAAACGACTAGAGTACACCATGGTTCGTAACAGTGGTCAGTATATGCTCACACAACCAAATATCCGACACATTAATAATGCGACATTTGGCAAACGCATCAAGGGTTATGTCACATTATGATGTTTATCAAGGGTTACATTGCATTGTGACATTCATTGAGTGTTATGTCACAATATGACACTGGTCAAGGGTTATGCTGCATTATGATAATGTGCAATATGTGACACATTACTAATGTGGAAATTGATGTTCAAGAAATTTCATGTTGCTTTGTGAAGTATGGTCATGTGGTTCACTAAAGTATACCACGATTAACTATGATCAAATTAAAGTCAAGCATGGTAAACCAAAGTCAACCATGATTAACTATTGTTAAGCCTTAGTCACTAAAGTCAACCATGGTTGAATTTGGACAAACTAAAGTCAAGCATGGTCTACCAAAGTTAACCATGGTGCGATGGAGTGTCTAATATATGTTGACACAACCAAATACATGACATTAATAATGCGACATTTGATGTTTATCAAGGGTTACGTCGCATTGTGGCATTTATCAAGGGTTATATTACATTATGATATTCATCAAGGGTTATGTCACATCTCCACATTCATTAAGGGGTTTGCTACTTTGTTACAATTCCTAATATGTGACACATTAATAATGTGATATTCCATGCTCAGGAATTTTCATATCGCAATGTGAAGTATGTGCACATGGTTTACTAAAGTCAACCATGGTTAACTATGGTAAAACTAAAGTCAAACATGGTTAACCAAAGTTAATTACAGTTAATTAAAGTCAATCCTTACTCAATAAAGTCAACCATGGTTGAATTTAACAAAACTATAGTCAAGCATGGTTGACCAAAGTATAGCATTATTTGTTACGATGTCCAATATATATGTCGACACATTAATAATGTGACATTTAGCGTTCATGAAGGGTTATGTCGCATTGTGATGTTTATCAAGGGTTAAATTGCATTGTGACATTCATTGAGTGTTATGTCACAATGCAACATTAGTTAAGGGTTATGTTGCATTATGATAATGAGTAATATGTGACACATTAATAATGTGGAAATTGATGTTCAAGAAATTTCATGTTGCATTGTGAAGTATGGTCACGTGGTTTACTAAATTCTACCATGGTTAACTATGGTCAAATTAGAGTCAAGCATAGTAAACCAAATTCAACCATGATTAATTAAAGTCAAGCCTTAGTCTCTAAAGTCAACCATGGTTAACTTTGGACAAACTGAAGTCAAGCATGGTTTACAAAAGTCAACCATGGTTGCACTGCAGTATCTAATATATCTTGACACAACCAAATACATGACATTAATAATGTGATATTCGATGTTTATCAAGAGTTACGTTGCATTGTGGCATTTATCAAGGGTTATGTTACATTATGATGTTCATCAAGGGTTATGTCACATTGTCACATTGGTTAAGGGTTTTGCTGCATTGTGACAATGCCTAAGATGTGACACATTAATAATGTGACATTTGATGTTTATGAAATTTCATATCGCAATGTGAAGTATGTGCATGCGGTTTACTAAAGTCAACCATGGTTAACTAGGGTCAAACTAAAGTCAAATATGGTTAACCAAAGTTAACTACAATTAATTAAAGTCAATCCTTACTCAATAAAGTCAACCATGGTTGACTTTGACAAAACTACAATCATGCATGGTTGACCAAAGTATACTATTATTTGTTATACTGTCCAATATATGTCGACACAACCAAAGATGCGACACATTAATAATGTGACATTTAGAATTCATTAAGGGTTATGTCACATCATGATGTTTATCAAGGGTTATGTTGCATTATGACGTTCATTGAGTGTTGTGTCACATTTCAAAATTTCTCAAGGGTTATGCCGCATTACAACAATGCCCAAGATGTGACACATTAATATTATGAAGTATGGCCATGTGGTTTACTAAAGTGAACCATTGTTAACTATGGTCAAATTAAAGTCAAGCATTGTTAACCAAAGTGAACCATGATTAACTAAAGTCAAGCCTTAGTCTCTAAATTCAACCATGGTTGACTTTGGCCAAACTAAAGTCAAACATAGATGATCAAAGTCATCCATGGTTCGCTAGTCTCTAATATATGTTGACACAACCAAAGATGCGGCAGATTAATAATGTGACATTCGACGTTCATCAAGGGTTATGTTTCACTACGACATTGGTCAAGGATTATGCTGCTTTACAACAATTCCTAAGATACGAGGCATTAATATCATGGCATTCAATGTTTAGGAAATTTTATGTCGCATTGTGAAATATGGCCATGTGGTTAACTAAAGTCAACAATGGTTAACTATGGTCAAGTTAAAGTAAGGCATGGTTTACCGAGTTCAACCACGGTTAACTTTGGTCAACCATGTTTGACTTTAGTTTGACCACATAAGTAACCATGGTTGAATTTAGTGAGACATGCTTGACTTTAGATAGACGTGGCCATAGTTCACAATGCAACATGAGATTTTCGGACATCAAATGTCACATTAGTAATGTGTCCCATCTTAGGCATTCTCATAATGCGACATAACCCTTCACCAATGTCGCAATGTGACATAACACTTGATGAACGTCGCAATACAACATAAGCCTTGATAAACACCACAATATGACATAACCATTGATGAACGTCGAATGTCACATTATTCATGTGTCACATATTTGGTTATATCGGCATATACCATGAAATTTTATGTCATGGTTGGATATTATTTGGCTATGATTGACTTTGGTTCATAGTGTTTGACTGTGGTTGACAATGGTTAACTATGTTTGAGATTGGTTAACCACGGTTGACTTTGGTTAATGAAGGTGGTTATTTTTTAAGCCATGGTTGATTATTATTTGACCATGGTTGACTTTAGTAGACCATGATTGAATTTAATTAACCAAGATTCATTTTAGTATGACCATAGTTAAGTCATGACTGACTTTACGTTACATCATGACATTCATTAAGGGTTCCGTCACATTACAACATTGGTGAAGATTGATGCTGCATTGCAACAATGCCCAAGGTGTGACACATTAATAATGTGACATTCGATGTTTAGAAAAATTCATGTTGCATTTTCAACTATGACCATGTGATTCACCAAAGTCAACCATGGTTAACTAAAGTCAAACATGACTCGATAAAGTCAACCATGGTTTACTATGTTCAAATTAAAGTCAAGCATAAATAATTAAAATAAATAATATTATTTTATTATAATTAATTACATTTTTTAATTCTTTTAATTAAATTGACATATTTAATAAACCATGATATACGTGTATGTTACTAAGAATAATACTTTTCATACTATAATAATTATAATACTTATTATTTTATTATTTATAAATATAAACTAATATACCTATGCCATAAATATAATACTTTATTATACTATATTATAATGTTATAATTAAATAAAAATATTTTGAAATAAATAATTCTGCTTTATTATTATACTACAATCTTATAATTAAACATTTTTACATACTATTATATTAATTATATTTAATAAAGTATAATTAAATATGTTAATTGAATGATAATATTTTAATTAATTATTAATGTATATGTCGACATAACCACAATCAAACACAATTAACTAAAGTCAAGCCTTAGTCGCTAAACTTAAGCATGGCTTACTTTGACAAAACTAAAGTCAAGCATGGTTTACGAAAGTCATCCATGGTTCACTATAGTGTTCGATATATGTCGAAACAACCAAATATTCGACACATTATTAATGCAACATTAGGCGGTTATAAAGGGTTATGTTCCATTACAACGTTCATAAAGGGTTATGTCACATTGAGACATTGGTCAAAGGTTATGTTGCACTGCAACAATACCCAATATGTGTCAGATTAATAATGTGACATGAAATTGGATGTTAAGGAAATTTCATGTCACATTATGAAGTATGGCCACATGGTTTACTAAAGTCAACCATGGTTAACTATGGTCAAACTAAAGTAAAATATGGTTAGCAAAAGTCAACTACAATTAATTCAAGTCAATCCTTACTCTATAAAGTCGACCATGGTTTACATTGAGAAAACTAAAGTCAAGCATGGTTGACAAAACTACACCATGGTTCATTACAGTGTATATGGTATCAATGTTCACTAAAGTCAACCATGGTTAACTATGTTCCTAAGATACGAGACATTAATAATGTGACATTCCATGTTTACGAAATTTCATGCCGCATTGTGAACTATGGCCGTGTGGTTCACTGAAGTTGACAATGGTTAACTATGGTCAAGTTATTAAAGTAAAGCATGGTTAGCCAAATTCAACCATGGTTAACTAATGTCAAACCTTACTTGAAAAATTCAACCATGGGTTACTTTGGCCAAACTAAAGACAAGCATGCTTGACCAAAGTACACCATGGTTCATTACAATGTCGAGCTGACACAACCAAAGATTCGACACAATAATAGCGTCACATTTATTATTCATTAAGGGTTATGCGTGTTGTGACATTTATAAAGGGTTACATTGTATTGCAACGTTCATTGAATGTTATGTCATAAATATCATCATTCAATTAACATATTTTATTATAATTAATTGTATTTTTCAATGCTTTTAATTAAATTGAAATCTTTAATAGACATGGAAATGATAGACATGTATGTGACTAAGAATAATAATTTTAATACTAAAACTATAATAATTATAATAGTTATTATTTTATTATTCCTATATATTAAAATGCCTTTATAACATAAATATAATATTTTATTATACTATATTATAATGTTATAATTAAATACAAATATTTTAAAATAAATAATTCTACTTTATTATTATACTATAATGTTATATTTAAACATCTTTACATACACATTAAATACACATTAATAAAGTATAATAAAAATGTTAATTAAATATTGATATTTTAATTAATTATTTATATTATATTATTCATTAAATGATTTTATATAAATAATAAATTCCTATAACTAATTAAATAAATAATAATATTAAATCATAATTAATATTAATATTATATTTAATTATATTATTATTTTATTAATAAGTTTTTTTAAATATTTTTATATACTATAATATTAATTATATTTGATAAAGTATAATAAAATATGTTAATTGAAGGAAAATATTTTAATTAATTATTATATTTAATTAATTAACTAATTATTAATTAATAATATTAATTAATATTAATATTATAATTACTTAAATAATATTAATTTCTTAATGTTTTGGAGATATGTCTACGTGTTATTAGCAACAACCACATTAATTTTATTAATGTGTTTGAATACACCAATACGTGTAAATTTAGGCACATACTTTTTATATTAATGTTTTCTCCCAAAGTATATGCTTAAATTTACACCTATCACATATTGAGACACATTAATAAAATTTATATAGTTGTTGCTAATCATAATTTAGGTTTTTGATTGATTTGTTTGTAATATTAAAATTTGTTTTCTTGTTTTGTTTATTTGGTTTTTGTTTAATTTATTTGTAATTTGTATTCTTTAGTTTTTTTATATGTTTTCTTTGCTTTTATTGTTTCTTTTATGTTTATAATTTATTTTATTATTAATTTAGGTCTTTGATTTGGTTTATGACTTATTTGTTTGTAATATTAAAATTTGTTTCTTTTGTTTTGTTTATTTGGTTTATGTTTTGTTTATTTGTAATTTGTATTTTAGGTTTCTATTTTTTTTCTTATTTAATTTTGTGCTTTTTTATTATCTTTCATATTATTATTCTCTGTAAGTGAGGAATATTGTAATCGTCTAGTTTTTGACATTCAAGTCAATTGAAATTCAGTTTTTTTATGTTATACTTTAAGCCCTAAATAAACCAGTTTTTTATTTTTATTTTATTTTAATGTTTTTGGCCTTGACCCTCTTATTGTGCGTATTATGTTTTAGTTTTGCAGGGCTCTGACAACTTGACAACTCTGCAATCAATTCCCTGCACACTACACTGACTATTGACAATTATTGGCGCCAACAACCTGCTTGTCCTGACACCGATGGAAATCATTGCCATGTTGAGTTACTTGCTCACCTCGAAAGTAATGGTAATCAACTAAAATGAACATGCAACATTCCACTTTCCTGGCTCCTTGCATGTTCTCCACTTGTAGTATCAATAGTTGGTCCAAAAGAGGCATGCTCAGCTATATGATGTAGTTTTCCATGGAAGTTTGTTTTGCAAAATTTAGCATCAAGTCTACCACCTACCAACTGTTATGGTAGAGCATTCTTAGGATTATAGTAAACGAATCCCTCAACCCTTCGGTGATTAAAGCTTTTGTTGAAGAAAAATAATTAGGCCTTGAAGGATTGATAGCAAATCTCAAGGACGAAGCCGCTTAGAACAGAAGAGTGATAATGGCTGCTCATAAGCTTCGATCCACAGTCTTCTCAATCCTGTTTTATAGGTGTCAGACGAGGATACTTTTAATGGGATAGACAACGTGATTTCCACTACAGTTGTTTCCAATGGAGTGTCGAGGATTCAAAACCGCGCTTTTGAAGACAGACGACGCAACTACTTTTGGTATGAAGAAGAAATTGAAGACAATATTCGCTAGTGTTTCACGCTAAATAGGTAAATTTTGCTAAATTTTGTAAACCTGTTGATTTGAATTGTAATAACTTACGATTGATTTTCACACCGCAGAGATTTCTGAGCTTGAATGTGGATATATATAGAAACAAGTCCTTTTTTCACTAAATAATAAATTTTCTGTCTTCGCAACATTCTTCATACCTAAGTGAGCAATTACCAGGATATAGTGCTGCTCGATACAGAACCATTCGACAAGGTAAATATACGCAGTGCACTATCTATAAATATATAAAATAAAGATTGTGAATTACCTTTTCTCTGAACGTCAACAAGGCTTGCTTACTCTTGCAGACATGAACTTGTTATAGACGAAAAGTTGCAAAGTGCATAAGTGGATGAGTTTATCTATCACAAATTACTAGTGCATCCCTTGCTCGTCTGCCACCGGAAGTAAGTAATTAATTAATTTGCATATGGTAATATCCCTCAGCATTATCCCTATGAACATCGACAAAGACTTGGTTCTCATGATTCTAATTTGTAGTCATGATGTGTGATTTGAGCCTCAAAAGCGCTTTCATCATGGGAGGTGGCGAAGGCTCCACATCTTGGTAGGTATTATGGCACAAGAACATCAAGAAAGCGGTGATGTGGGACATTGATAAGGTCTAACGTTGTGACTCCATTAAGTTATGGTTTTATTGCTTTGATTTTGATTTTTTCTTGACTTACATAAAATGTTGCTTCCAGGATGTCGTTAATGGCCGAGTGGCTCTCTGTTCGCTATTGTTGAACTCTCATTGATGGAGGTTATCTCTATAACTATTTCGGTTCGATCCATTTGCAATGATATTTATTCCAATTTTATTAAGAGCTATTATAATTCCATACAGGGAAATAAGTGCAAATCTTAGAACTAAACTTTACCATTCAATTTACGGAGGGAAGCTAAGAGCAACTCTCATACATGCAAATAACTGCAGATCTTAGTTTGTCAATTACCTTAGCAACATTACCTTACCTTTGCTGCTTCAACTTTTCTTTTTTCTCTTCGTTATCTTTTCCTCATTCACATGAGACGACCATCGCCAGCCTATTCAATTGCCGTGTGGTTAGACCATGCATGCGATGTGTGTCAATACTGAGACTATTTACTATGATATAAGATTGTGAATTATGACAGACATGTGTTTAGACCATGCATGCATGCGATACGTGTCAATAACTGTCTGAGAATGTTGTGAATTCTTTATGCCTTCGATGCATTAATGAACCATGGATTTTTAATGCTTCATTTTCTCAAACAATACTTTATACCTCTTAGGTTCCTACTAAATTTTAAATCTTTAATCGAAATTCTTTGACTCAGGGCTAATAAAAATTCTTTGAAGCATGGCTGAGCTTGAGAACAGAGATGAACGATTTGACGTCATAATAGGAGACCTCACAGATCCTATGGAAGGAGGTCCTAACTTAACTTTTTTTAACTATGCTTACCAACCCTCGCAATTCAACTATGCTTACCAACCCTTGCAATTCAACATTGTGAAGTGCAACTTCTATAATAATGTTTAAAGAGAACAATAAAATGCATACATATAAGGATCTAAGCTATTGCATCATAGTTTTAGTTTATGTATAGTTAAAAATCGAGTGAGATTTATTTAATATAACCTAACTTCCAAACTATTCAGAAATATAATAACGATAAACATAATATTGTTATCAATATCATTCTGGTAAAATAAACAAAGCCCTAGATTAATCGTTCATATAAAAGCAGTTAACCCAAACTATGTTTGTATAAATATTGAAGGAAACTTTGTCGAAAGTATCTCAAGGGATTAAAAACAAACCCTAAGAGTTTCAATTACACGTCATCCAAAACTGCATTACATTCTTTACAAACAAAATCAAAGAACAAGGTCAACTTTGATGAGGATTCGAATCCGAATAAGACAAATAGGCGGTGTATAACTGGAAAATAATAATATACATGTTTCAATAACATGCTATAAAGATACACCAGAATAACTAATTAACAAAAGTAACCCTACAAGAATATTTATCTTCGTATTAAAATATTGGTTACATAGTTAGTTATTGGAACTATGAGTTGGCTCATTTCAAAGATAACCGAATGTTAATAGACTGAACAATCAAAATGGGAAATCAAGATTTACAAACTCTTAACCTAATCACAAGTTATCAAGCTTCCAATAAAAACTGTAATGACAAAAGGACACTGAGACTAGTCTCAACAATTCAAACCTTCAATCTCAAGTAAGTTTATATTTTGGACAGTCCCAGTGATCTACCATATCAATGTGACCAAAGTGGAGCCCTTAAATCAAAATAACCCTGAATACAGGCTCTACAGTCTTTTCATATGAACAAATGACTGATAAAATTCCAAGATAACTATGCAGTTGAAAACTCCTAGGAAATTAACTTCATAACCCTAACATTCGCTAATTTTACATATCTCCAAATCAAGCATGGGAATCCCTTTAGAAAATACAAAAATCAGAATTACAGTGCATAGCTTTATTAAACTCTCAATCTGCAAAACCCTTAAATATAGGGTAACTTGCTATCAAATCCACCTTATAAGGTGGATTTGGAAATGTATCACTTGGAACAAACATCTTCACCCTTCACAGAGAGAAACCATTATTCTCAAGATAATTTCAAACAAGACAGGGGGCTTGCTTACATAGAAAATGACCCCGAGAGTATGCTATCACGAACCCAAATCTTAGGAAGAAGGTTCGGCTCCTGCCAACGAATAAGTTACATTAATTGCAACATAAGCTTGAAGGAATTGAAAACTTTCAGAGATCAGTTTAGAAGGACATATACCAATTAGGTTCATAATTACCTTTGAAGAAATAGTTAAGGTTAGAAGCTATTTGAGATAGACTGAGTGGCTGAGATTAAGTATTATATTATTTCCCATGTTGTATGTAGTATAACCTCTAAGCAACAAGGTTGTTTGCAATGATCCCTTAGGGTTAACCAATTTTACCACTTGAGCAAAGCTCTTTGAACTTGAGGAGGAGAAGAATGGCGAAATAAATCCTGGGCGATCCCTTTTAGATGGAAATTTACCCAATGCACTTTATAGTACTAACATTGACATCAGTCGATAAGACTTCATTTACATGTCATACATATAGACTTATTCTCATTTAGATGTCCGAAACTTGGATTAAGGTTGTGAATAATGCTCACGCATTTCGTGACTTAAGGGAAAACCCTTTTGATTGAACTAAAACTCAAGTAATGAAGTAATACAAAACTTATACACGTCTGTTGCGGCTGCAACTGTTTTCCCCAAATTTCTTAAATTTTGGTCCCCTCTTCATGATTTAGAGTTGTTTTAATCATTTGGATCCGTGAACTGTTTTGATCATACTTTAATTTTGAATGATTATTGAAGGCTAACATTCGTCCTGGTTTTCGGAATTGCGTGTGTTTCAAAGTTGTTTTTGGATCGCAGATTTTAAGTTTGGGTTTGCTTGTTGAAGGGCCGCTGTTTCAGAGGAGAAATAGTTTAACCGTTGCTGGATTTCAGAGTCTTAAGCACTTAGCGTTTTATTTTGATTGGAGCATTTTATTTTGATCGAAGGATGTAGTCTTCTTTAGCTTTCGTCGTTGCGGCTCCCAAACCAGTTAGCTGCCCGAAGTACAAAGTGCTTCAACTGCCGACGCTTATCAGCCTTTTAGTCGCGTGTGTCTTTAACCTTTCCTTTTCCGCCGTTGCGGCTGGGAAAGTCATTCAGCTTCCGATGTAAATATCTTTCGATGTCCGATTAAGATTTTTTCCCACCCTCCGGTCGCATATCCGTAACCTTTTCGCTTCCGCCGTTGCGGCTCTCAAATCGGCTAAGCACCCGAAGTCCAAAACGCTCCGCCAGCCGATGCATCAGTCTTTTAGTCGCTTGCCCGTAACTTTTTCTTCTCCCGCCGTTGCAACTCCCAAAGTAGTTAAGCCTCCGAAGTGTAAAGCCTTCCGAATTTCGATTGAGAGTGTTCCCGCCAGCGGGTCACGTATCCTTAACCTCTCCTTTTCCGCCGTTGCGGCTAGGAAATCCTTTTCGCGTCCAATGTCGTTATCCTTCTGGCTTCTGATTCAGAACTTTCCCACTCGAGGCTTAGTCAAAACTCATCCGTTTATTAAAATTCTCAGATCAAAGGATGCACCTGGCCGTTTTCTTGTGGATTAGCCATTTCAGATGGTTTTAAGTTAACGTTTAAAATGCCATTGCAACGAATGATGCACTGTAATTGATTGCAGGTAAAACTCAAGGGACTGTTGGGGCGACCATGGTGTGAAGGTGTAGCTTGACAGTTTATTAAAAAAAAAAAAAAATCAAATCGAAACCGACAGAGTCGTAAGGGAGACAAGCGAAGGAAAAGACAAAAAATCAAAAGCAACAAAAGATGCAGATCTGAAAGGTCCAACAGTTACTCAATTGATCATGAGCGTGCGTAGAAAAGATAGAGGAATATGAAGCGTTGGGGAACTGAAAGGTCATACGTTTGGGGGGCAGCCCAAGCGGTCTGTCGTTGTAGTTTAAATATTTCATGGTGGAACTTAGAAAGGGATTTTTCCCTGGCAAACTTGTAAACCTTTTGCTTGTAAGAGGAACTATTTCGTTTTACAAACCAGAAAGTGAAAATTTTACCTATTGGAGAAAGTGCTATGTGGAATGGATCCATGCGTTTAAATGAGCAATGTTGAATGTGAACTATTTCGTTTTCAGCTGTGTCTCATTAGCTGTAAGAGTGTTCTAATTTCTTGAACCTATGTTCTTGTCTGAAGATTCTTTAGTATTTTTATGGTGTTCTTCCACTATGAGTAATGGGATGTTTTAATTGTTGATGAGCTATATTGTCATGTATACTTTTACTTCTGTTTATATGTTTGGTTATAAGAACAACTATCTGTGATTTTCCATAACACCTGAACAGTATTGCATTACTCATGAATTAATCCAGCTCTCTAGAGATAGTTGAGTTAGTTTTATTTTATCACGATTTGTATGATTTAGATGCTTGTGAGTTCTAAGACGAGAGGTAAGAACCTGCGCATCACATTGTGACTGCTCTTTGCATATTTATCACTCTGCATTGTTAATTAGGCACGAGCATTTCATAATTTAAGTCAAAATACAAAAACTCAGTGGACCGGGCCGTAACCGGTAAAGCCCTTTATTTTGTACTTGACCTACGGTAGCCGGACCACAAAACGGATGGATTCCCTATACCAAATAGTCACGGGCTAGGTGGGAACGTTGACTGGGGAGAATCCCTTACTGTTGTTGCCTGTGAATTTCTGGGCCTCAACAGTACTGGCGCTAGAAGGAGGGCCGCCAGTGCATGGCTGGCCGAGGAAACCCGTTTTCCTGAGATTATTCCACCGGTAACAGTTCTGAAAGCAGTGGACTTCATAATCCAATTCCGGAAGAAAGGAATAGAGAACATCTATATTCTGTTGGCAACGAAGTTGTTAATGACCTGAGAAGACACACCGGGGCATATGTAAAGAAGATTGGAGGATTGCCAATTATCCCTGAATTGCCCAGAAAGAATATAAAAAGAAAGATCGTCCTACAGTAGAAGACTCAGTGCTGGTTGGAGACTGGGAAGAACTTGTAGAAACATCCTTACAGGAAGTTGTACTACCTTTGAATCAAGAAGGCCGAGATACCCCTCACAGTTCTCCCGCTCACACTCCTATTGGCTCACCTCCTCACTCTCCACCCAGACTCATGGCAGGAGTAAATGCTAATCCACCACCCAACCCACCTAATCCACCACCTGCCTGGAGATCCAGATCACCTTTAAATCTAACGCCTCCGCTACATGATTTACCTCAATCCTTTGAAAAGATGCTACCCAAATTCGACCCAAATGAGAAGATACTAGTAGATGATCACCTGCAAATTTTTTACTTGGCGATAGAAGGGTTGAGGGTTGGGGAGCATGAGGATGTAGTTTGCAGACTATTTCCGTATACCCTGAAAGGAGCTGCAGCATCATGGTATTCTGGGTTGCCTGCTAACTCTATCCCGGATTGGGATACCTTCGAGAGAATTTTCAGAAGTAAGTATGCGATTCAAAATACTCATGCAGCCCTCATGAAAGGACTATGCGCCTTGAAGAAAGAGAGAAAGGAAAAGGTGCACAGTTTCACACAAAGGTTTGCAGCATATCTCAAATTTTTTTTTGAAGCTGATAAACCTTTGGACAAGGTACTGATTGAGTATTATACTTCAGCTTTAGGCCCTGGTTTGGCCATGTTTGCCAAAGGTAGGACCAAACCTACTTTGACGGAAACCTATGAAGAGGCAGAAGTAGTGGAGGCTGAAAGAGAAAGTATCGAAGATTATCCAGAATAGTCAGGAGAGAAAGGTGCGGGAAGGAAAAATTTATTGTTTACTAAGCCTAAGGAAGAGAAATCACCAGATTATGAAAGTATGGCCAAAATGATGCAGAAGCTTTCTAATAAAATCATAGACTTGGAGAAAGAAAAGGAAGCACAAAAGTTCTACAAGCCTTATTACAAGAAAAGAGAGGATAACAATCAGTCTCAACTTCCTCCACACAATTCTGCATCTATGAATTTAACAGAGTTAGGCATGGACAATTTTTGCACTTTTCACCAACAACCACACTCTGAAAAGAATTGTCCTCAATGGATAAACTCGGTGACATTGGTCATGAATCAATTGTTGGATTCTAGATTAACAGAAGAGGGAGATGAAGAAAGAAAAGAAAATACTACTTCAACGAAAGAACAAGAAGAGGAAAGCATGGTTTTGTGGGATTCTGTTTCGTTATTTGATACTGAAGAGGAAAAGAATCAGGGGTACAAGGACGTCATGGACACCAACGTAGCAACAATAAGCGAGGGGTCGGTTAAAGAAGACAGTCTCATACTCCCAAAGATCAAGAGGCTTCAGCGAAATATTAAGAAATTTCAAAATAAATCCTTAGCTGATAAAATTCCAGAATTCACTATTACCAGCCAAGATCCTAAGCAGAATAATACATTGGCCAAGCCAAATGAAGAAAAGATGAATGCTGATAAACCTCATCCCATTGAACAGCAGATGGATTATGACATCGTGGAAGATATTAAGAAGGCAAGGGCAAACATTTCGTTATTTGAAATGTGTAAAGTGCCGCAGCAAAAAGAAATACTATTGAAAGCACTTGAAGCATTGGATGAGAAGCTTCCCACTGTCAATCAGCCTCAGGAAGAAGAAGAAATCGGAGAAACTAGCATTGGAGGTAAGTCTAAGAGTAAACAACCACCCTTCCTCCTCACTTTTGAAATTTTCAATCATAACGTACATAATTGTCTGGTAGATTCAGGGGCGTTCGTTAATGTCATGCCAATATCTGTCTGTAAAAAGATAAATGGGCAGCCTAAGCCATCCACGTGGAGGGTTGTTCAGTTGGACAGGACGGATGTAAAGGTAATTGGTGAGATGGAAGATGTCCTAGTCCATCTGGAATCAAATGATAAAGTGTGCCAATTCATTAATATTGTGGTGGCTGATATACCAGATGCTTACGGTCTTGTCTGAAGCCGAGATTGGTCGGCCAAACTAAATGGATATTTTGCTTCTGATTGGTCACATCTGTGGTTTCCGTATAAAGGGAGTCCAAAACAGATTAATATTTTAAGAGAGCCTCACATGAAATAAAATGTCACTCGACTGGAAGAGAAGAATGAACCAGTGGATTCTGTATTGGGTAATTATTTTATCGAATTGGAACCAGGAAATTACCAAGCAGAAGAAGCCAGCAACACATCTGACACTCAGCCTGATGTCCTTTGATTCTCACAGGTTGATGAGATTGACTGTAACATAGTAAACTTAGCGGTAGGAGTAGATTCGGATTCAGTAGTTAGTGATTGTTGGACTTTGTTTTTTGATGGCTCTAAGACGCTAGAAGGGTCAGGGGCCGGCTGTGTCCTGATCGACCCCCAGAAGAATAAACATTTTCTTTCATGTAGATTAGAGTTTGAATGTACGAATAATACAGCTGAGTATGAAGCGCTGGTGCAGGGCTTAAAGAAAGCGATTGAATTAAAGGTAAGCAATCTAAAAGTTTTTGGAGACTCTGAAATTATTGTGAAACAAATACGGAATCAAATACATTGTGTTTCCCCTCACTTGAAAGCTTACCAAAATGAGGTATGGGACCTGCTTAAATGTTTTAATGCATTCAATATTATTTCAATTCCAAGACTTAAAAATGCAGCAGATGACTTGTTGGCCACATCAACCGCTAGGCTCGTGCCCACTAATAATCGATGCTCTGTCGAATTGCTTTTCAGGCCCTCAGTACCGGATATGATCACCAACCTACAAGTGTTCGACGATGATCAGCAGATAATAGAATGCTTAACAAATGACAAGGTATTCAAAGGGGTGATTATAGATGATGAAGAACATCAGGCCGAGATGAAATATGACAATTTCATTCCTAAAGGAGTCAGAACGTTAGAAAGAATGTTTGATTTAAATGAAAAGTTCAGAAGACCAGCCAACGTGAAGACTCATAGCTCATCTCTATAGTTCGAGCTAATAAATTTAGGGACTGAGACGAATCCTAAATTTGTTAATCTTGGCAAATGTTGTTCACCTGTAGAAAGAGATAAGTTCGTCAGCCTGTTTAAACAATACAAAGATGTTTTCGCCTGGACATACGAATATTTGAAAACATACGACACCAACATCATCAAGCACGTTGTCCCCATCAAAGCCGGCGTCAAGCCGTATCAGCAACCTTTAAGGAAAATGCATCCAAAATTGGAACCGCTGATTCAGAGTGAAGTGAAGAAATTATTGGATGCCAGAATCATTTTTAAGGTCAGACACTCGGAGTGGGTATCAAATCTGGTACCAGTGAGAAAAAAATCTGGAGAAATCAGACTATGCATGGATTTCAAAAATTTAAACCGCGCTTCAGATAAAGACAACTACCCCGTTCCACTTATGGAGCAATTGTTACAAATGGTCTCAGGTTCTGAACTGTTTTCGTTATTAGATGGTTTCTATGGCTACAATAAAGTATTAGTAGCCGAAGAAGATAGATTGAAGACAACGTTCAGGACCAAATGGGGAACCTTTGCCTACAGAAGGATGCCTTTTGGGCTTATAAATGTTGGAGCAACGTTTCAGAGGGCTATGGACATAGCCTTCCGTGGATTGATTGGCCGTAGTGCTGTAGTGTACCTTGATGATATCACGATATTATCAAAGAAAAAAGAAGAGCACGCGTTTCATTTAAGGCATATTTTTGAACGCTGTCGAAAATATGGCATCTCGCTCAATCCCAAAAAATGTGTGTTCGCTGTCACAGAGGGCAAATTGCTGGGTCATATAGTTTCAAAGAAAGGAATCTCTATAGATCCAGAAAGAATTAAGGCCATTGAACAGATCCCGTTACCCCATAATAAAAAAGGGATGCAATCATTTATGGGGACTATAAACTTCGTGCGAAGATTTGTGCCTGATTTCGCTCAGATTGTCAAGCCGCTGCAGCAGATGGTGAAGCAAAATGCACAATTCAAATGGACTGAGATTGAGAAGAACGTATTCAGCAAAATTAAAACTATTTTTGCACACGCACCCTCCCTGAAGAGCCCAGATTTTGATAAAGACTTTATTCTGTATACCTTTGCATCCTATGATTCGCTAGCAGCTGTGCTTACACAAAAGGAAGATGGGGGGGGATGAATTCCCAATATATTTCATGAGCACTGGTCTGCAAGGGGCCGAATTAAATTACCCAACCATTGATAAACAAGCTTACGCAGTATTCAAAGCAGTGAAGCAATTCAGGTCTTATATTTTGAAAAATAGAACCAAGGTAATCGTCCCCTACCCAGCTGTAAGGTCCCTTCTTGTACATAAGGAGTTAGGAGAAAGAAGGGGCAACTGGGTAACAGCTCTTCAAGAGTACGACCTTGAATTCAAGCCAGCCTCTATAGTTAAAGGACAAGGGTTGTGCAAACTGATGACTGAAAATGGAAAAAATGAAGAACATGCCTGGGAGGATGAAGCCGAATTACATGTAATGGAGGTATGTCCTTTGTTTACAGCTCCCGAGTCTTGGTATAGAGACCTCGTGCATTACCTGTAGGAAGGGCTGTTGCCAGAAGATTGGAATTCTAAGCAAAGAAGAGCGTTGCGTCTTAAATCAGCTCCCTATCAAATTGTTGAAGGAATATTATTCAGGAAAAACTATGATGGAGTTCTCCTGAGATGCTTAGAGAAAGAAGATGCGAATAAAGTAATGACAGATTTGCATGACGGGCCTGTTGGGGGGCATTATTTAGGAGACACTATAGCCCACAAAATCCTCAGAGCAGGTTACTACTGGCCTACGCTCTTCAAAGATGCACACACACACGTCAAGAAGTGTGATATTTTCCAAATGTGTAGTGGGAGACAACCTAGAGCAGCGACACCCCTAAAACCTGTGATGATTACGGAGCCATTCAAGCAATGGGGGTTGGATATTATTGGAGAAATAAAACCAAATTCCTCCCTGCAACACAAGTACATTTTGACCGCGACCGATTATTTCACTCGCTAGGTCGAAGATATCCCGCTGCGCAAGATAAATGAAGACGAGGTCATCAGCTTCCTACAAGATCATATCATGACCAGGTTTGGAGTTCCAGTTTCGATAGTCTGTGATAATGCTAAGTACTTTTCATCAATTAAATTTACTGCTTTTGCTCATGATAAAGGGATAAAATTGCATTATTCTGCTAATTACTATCCACAAGGAAATGGCCTGGCTGAATCCTCTAACAAAAATCTGATTAGAATTTTAAAGAAGACTGTAATAGAAAACCAAACGAGTTGGCACTCAGCGCTACCTAATGCTCTTTGGGCTGATAGAGTCACCCCCAAGTGTTCAATTGGAGTATATCCATACACCCTTGTCTACGGTAAAGAAGCCATTCTTCCTCCCAATATCATGCTACCTTCTTCCATAATAGCTCAAGAATCTAGAGGGTCAGATGATGAGGTTTTGCAAATAACGATAAATAATCTCCTGAAAGCAGAAGAGGCTAGATCTAAAGCTAGAGAGTGCTTTAAGCAACAACAGGAGGTAATAAAGAGATGGTTTGACAAACATAAGGCAAGAACAAAAGAGTTTGAAGTGGGAGATCTGGTTCTCAAGTGGGATCACCCCCATGATGAGAAAGGAAATCATACTAAATTCCAGCAGTTGTGGGTAGGCCCTTTTCAGATTGCGACAAACCTTGGCCCTTCCACTTATAAGTTGCAGGATCTACAGGGTTGGGAAGAGAACTTACCAGTAAATGGTTTGGTTCTCAAGCCTTATTTTTCGTAAGGATTTGTTTGATTTCTTCTGTCTTGTATATAAATAATCTGTTTTGGTTGTCTTTTTGAGTCTTTGAGTCATGAAGTTTAGTTTAGTTTTACTTTGGATTTTCTGTTTGATTTTAAATAAAAGAAGCAAGCTTTGGTCGCATGGAGAGCATTAGAATTTTGGACCAACTAAAATCCTTGATTACAAGACTGTGTATTATGGTTTTATCTGATAGAGTTTCTTCTAGTTTAGCAGTTTTTCTAAATGGCTGTGAACGCATTGAAATCCTGCTTAATCCCTGTAAATTAACTCAAGAGTAAAAGATCTGGAATACTATTTCGAGGCTCCATCCATATCACACTTAAAAAATGTCCTAGGGGGGTGACAACAAAAGACCCATGGAAAGGAAGCAGGGTAAACAGTATATTATATATAAATGGTCCCATGCCAAAAAATTGAAAGCCAAAAGGCTAAGAAGAGTAAAAAACTCCTATGAAAGCATCATACATCTAAGCAAATGCTGAATCATAAGTACTAAATTGCCGAAAGTTCCTCTCCGTCCGTGAGCTGAGACATGAAGTACACCGCTCACACAAAAGGACACTATGGGATAGAGGAGCCTGAATTAAAATTCAGAAAGAAAGGCATGCAGGAGGACTCATATGAAAAGGAAAAAAGTCCGAAAAGCACAAAAAAGTGCAAAATGGCATGGGAATGAGGAACAAATGAACATTTCTGTTTACCAGATGTTACGATCCTGTGGTGTCCAAGCTGGAAGCTACCCAAAGACAGAGGTAAAAATGAAACTCATAATTCTGGCCTCGAAAGAGTTATCTTGACTTTGAAACCTTGTTTTCCATTTTCCTGAACAGGACTACCCTCAATAATTCAAAGTTCATGTATGTGCCATTTGGGAAATCCATATATCTAGAAGAATTCAACATGGTGGTTTTATTATCAAATAGTCGGTTACTCAAGGAAGAAATTGTCCAGAGGTCTAGGTTCACTAGGTAGTCTCCAATTGTTGCGGCTGCAACTGTTTTCCCCAAATTTCTTAAATTTTGGTCCCCTCCTCATGATTTAGAGTTGTTTTAATCGTTTGGATGCGTGAATTGTTTTGATCATACTTTAATTTTGAATGATTATTGAAGGCTAACACTCGTCCTAGTTTTCAGAAGTTGCGTGTGTTTCGAAGTTGTTTTTGGATTGCAGATTTTAAGTTTGGGTTTGCTTGTTGAAGGGCCACCGTTTCAGAGGAGAAATAGTTTAACCGTTGCTGGATTTCAGAGTCTTAAGCACTTAGCATTTTATTTTGATCGAAGCATTTTATTTTGATCGGAGGATGTAGTCTTCTTTAGCTTCCGCCATTGTGGCTCCCAAACGAGTTAGCTGCCCGAAGTACAAAGTGCTCCAACTACCGATGCTTATCAGCCGTTTAGTCGCGCGTGTATTTAACCTTTCCTTTTCCGCCGTTGCGGCTAGGAAAGTCATTTAGCTTCCGATGTAAATATCTTCTGACGTCCGATTGAGATTTTTTCCCGCCCTCCGGTCGCATATCCGTAACCTTTTCGCTTTCGCCGTTGCAGCTCCCAAATCGGCTAAGCGCTCGGAGTCCAAAACGCTCCGCCAGCCGATGCATCAATCTTTTAGTCGCTTGCCCGTAACTTTTTCTTCTCCCGCCGTTGCGGCTCCCAAAGTAGTTAAGCCTCCGAAGTGTAAATCCTTCTGACTTCCGATTGAGAGTGTTCCCGCCAGCGGGTCACGTATCCTTAACCTCTCCTTTTCCGCCGTTGCGGCTAGGAAAGCCTTTTCACGCTCGATGTCGTTATCCTTCCGGATTCCGATTCAGAACTTTCCCGCTCGAGGCTTAGTCAAAACTCGTCCGTTTATTAAAATTCTCAGATCAAAGGATGCACCTGGTCGTTTTCTTGTGGATTAGCCATTTCAGATGGTTTTAAGTTAACGTTTAAAATGCCATTGCAACAAATGATGCACCGTAATTGATTGCAGGTAAAACTCAAGGGACTGTTGGGGTGACCACGGTGTGAAGGTGTAGCTTGACAGTTAAAAAAAAAAAAAAAAAAATCAAATTGAAACCGGCAGAGTCGTAAGGGAGACAAGCGAAGGAAAAGACAAAAAATCGAAAGCAACAAAAGATGCAGATCTGAAAGGTCCAGCAGTTACTCAACTGATCATGAGCATGCGTAGAAAAGATAGAGGAATATGAAGCGTTGGGGAACTGAAAGGTAATACGTTTGGGGGGCAGCCCAAGCAGTCTGCCGTTGTAGTTTAAATATTTCAAGGTAGAACTTAGAAAGGGCTTTTTCCATGGCAAACTTTAAACCTTTTGCTTGTAAGAGGAACTATTTCGTTTTACAAACCAGAAAGTGAAAATTTTACTTGTTGGAGAAAGTGCTATGTGGAATGGATCAATGCGTTTAAATGAGCAATGTTGAATGTGAACTATTTCATTTTCAGCTGTGTCTCATTAGCTGTAAGAGTGTTTTAATTTCTTGAACCTATGTTCTTGTCTGAAGATTATTTAGTATTTTTATGGTGTTCTTCCACTATGAGTAATGGGATGTTTTAATTGTTGATGAGCTATCTTGTCATGTATACTTTTACTTCTGTTTATATGTTTGGTTATAAGAACAACTATCTGTGATTTTCCATAACACCTGAACAGTATTGCATTACTCATGAATTAATCCAGCTCTCTAGAGATAGTTTAGTTAGTTTTATTTTATCACTGTTTGTATGATTTAGATGCTTGTGAGTTCTAAGATGAGAGGTAAGGACCTACGCATCACATTGTGACTTCTCTTTGCATCTTTATCACTCTGCATTGTTAATTAGGCACGTGCATTTCATAATTTAAGTCAAAATACAAAAACTTGGTGGACCGGGCCGTAACCGGTAAAGCCCTTTGTTTTGTACTTGACCTACGGTAGCCGGACCGCAAACCGAACGGATTCCCTATACCAAACAGTCACGGGCTAGTTGGGAACGTTGACTGGAGAATCCCTTACTGTTGTTGCCTGTGAATTTTCGGGCCTCAACAACGTCCAAAAACATAGTTTATTTATGTTGATCCTTTTTACCATTGTGGCATAAGTAATGATGAATTTCATCCAAGACCATGAATTTGATGCCCTTAGGATTTTTGGCCTTGGGGTTGCAGAAACCCCTTGTGCACCTTTAAATAGTTAGTGAAGTGAGGAATTACATACTACTAATTAAAGAAATAATAAAATTTGAAACTATTCTTACCTCAGTGATTAAAAGTTTGCCGATGGTAGAAATAAACCATTTAGTTAGAATCTTAAAAGAACAAAAAGAATGTTAGATCTTGTGTTAAGTAATCAATACCCCTAGAATGTAGTTTGAAGTCCTCCTAAGCATGTAGGTTAAATCTCAACAAAAAAAATGTGTAATTGTTTATAAACAACAACCTTTCATAGAATATAACTAAATAGGTTAAATGAAAGGTCTATGTTGAGGTGTTTTTACAATTTGATCATAATTTTTTTTAATTAGTAATAATAATATATTAAAAATAAATTTATTTTATAATTACAAATATGTGTAATAAATTATTATAATTTATACATAATTTGTATAATGTTAAAGTTTTTATTTTTATTTTTAATGTTTATAGTGTTCGATATTGTTTCTTCTAAACTTTAAATTGGAATTGAAAATATTGATGGTTTACAAGGACATGCCACTAACATGATCTATGTTTCAAACTTTCATCCCCTTCTACCTTACAAAATATTTCTATGAGCTTGTTCTAAAGCCAAAGTTGAGCCACATAGGATTGTTCGTTACTAAGGTATAACATCACAATAAAATTTCTCAAATTATTATAGAAACTATTTCTTGATAGTCTTCTTTGGTTGCGTCACACCGTACAACAATTAACAAGATAAAGAATAAGTTGATAATAATAAGGCATGCTTCCAGAAGTACTGTAGTTATAGGAGTCTCACTGATAATTGCAGCCGACTTCAGTTCAAGGCCTAAATTTCATAGACAATTCTATTCATTTAGTTTAAAGTTCTTAAAAATGTCAAGTTAGAGGAGCGGTTGATCTCCTCACTCACTGAAGTTTTTGAAATCAGCGTGACCTGGACAATAGTGTCATGGAAGGAGAAATCTGTTAGAATTTGACATAGCTACTACTGAGAAGCTTCTTGATTTTGACAATTATTTCTTTAAATTTAAAATCAAATCAGTGGAATCACCTTCAACTTTCTGAAAAAGAAATTCAATATAAATATCTAGAAGCTTAGGGAGAATGTTTTCATGAAAAAGATTCCATCCAAATTTGGCAAGAATTATTTTCTACGCTTTTCTTAATTTGTGAGCATCGACCATGACTGTTCCAATTAGCTAATTGTTAATTCAACTACTGATATCCCTCTGGATGGACAGTGACAGGCTGGACCCACGGGCGTCTTAATGCACACGGAGGTTAAGACAAGTTTTTATTATGGTTACAATGTTTAATATATAATATATAATTTAGGTTTAGATAATTTATAATTGACATTTATTCAACTTTTTACAATCCTAAAAGCAAGGAATATGAAGCATTGGTGCTACGCCTTGTTTAATTTGTCTATATTAAATGTGTTAACTCTTTTTATAGTTTACATTCCTTTGTAGTTTAGATTTTTTTTTGTTGACTATATCGCTTCCCAAGAAAAAGGTGTGGTAATAATTTGGAGTTTTGACTGCTAATAATATTTGTTTTTCTTGCTTTATCTATTTTTTTTTGTCTTGATTATGGATTGCGTATCGTGAATCCAAAATGTCAACCTCAATTCCTCTCACACAGTGAATCTAGAAACCTATAAAAATGGAATAATTTAACTGATCGCTACTCTTGACACAACCTCCACAATTGTCTCAATTCACAACACTCCTCCCCCATCATCATGCACACCATAAGGAATGAAATCCCTTCTCTGGATGCAATCCATTGGGCTATCCCAATTTCCTTCTGGTATTCCAACACATACTAACTAGGGAATCTCTATGTTGGGGCTCCAAGGACCTCATGAATCACTCATAACATGTTCGTTTAAGTTTCCTCTTCCTTGCAGTCACTCATCCTTGTTGGCCCTCATTTTGTCACCATTTTTGGCCAATAATTTACATATTGAACACATGTTTTGTCACCTTTTGGCATAATTTCTATCATACAGTTCGCCATTCAGCATCAGGTATGATCATATTTTGAATTTATGCAAGTTATGTTTTACTTTTATTATTTCACGATTTTCTTGGTTAAATTCGATGATATGTAATGATATCCTAATGTATGAAATTGTCATTGCAGAATCATGGTCTTCAACGAACCAACGAGTAGGTATTGCATCCCTCCTAGATATGTGTAGCGCATATCTAGCACATTTTCCAACTCACCATTCGAACCGCCGAGGCAACCACGCATTGGTGTTAATTGATTCCTGAGCGTTAAAAGCATGTAACGACATGTAAACTATTCTTGACCACGTGCTAGCATGAACCTCCTTCTAGAAGATTGCTCGTATGATCCCATTCTTGACACCTTGATGCCAGCTCTGATTAAGTTGAGTTTGTATGCCACATACGTGCCAGAGAAGAACCAGATTTGCGAAGACAGAGGAAGACATTATGAGTTGGCCTTTGTTCAATTACTTGTCATAATTGTTGATTGATCTTAAGAGCAGTCGACCACTGAAAGGGTTGAATTGCTCGCCCTTTGTCAAACAATATATATCTAGACACAGTTATGCGAGAATAGGTTGATAATAGTTTATTTTGGTCGATACATGTAATGAATCAGTTCAAAAACTCTGTAACACCTTTTTCTTTAATTTAATGGAAGTTCTGTGGATGCTGTGTATAATCTTGTCTTAAGCAGTGTGAGCCAGTTAACTCTCTGATTATTGGGAGGCCCCCCCGTCAACCAGAGCCTTTTCTTTCCGTGTATTTTCATTCTTCCTTTTCTGCAAGTAGTATAGTTTTATTTATAATTTGTTTCTGCAACTTAGTCATTGAAATTGTTTATGGCATTTATGTCCTATATCTTAAACTTTCATATTATGCTATCAATGTAATTTCCTTTGCGAGCTAAGCAACCGGTTGCACATAGTTTAGTTTTCAAATTCCCTTTTCAAGTCTTTTCACTCTATTGCTCGGTTTATGTTAGTAGAATAGATTGATTTGAGTCAATTACAGTAGATTTAATTCTGTCCCTTTCTATTTTATTATGAATTTAGTTAAGTTATATTACAATTTGTTTTGAAATATGAATTGAGTTTAAATTATTCCATGAATTGAATTGAATTATTAAGTAGGTTCAATTTCTGCTCTTTACATTTTAGTCTCATATGCATGGGTCAGTTGTCCTCAAATATCATTTAGATTAACTGTTTCTTGAAGTTTTAGTATTTTTCAAACAGACTGTCATTTAGACAGCCTATTCTGTCTGTCATAAAGGCCTCTATTTCAGTCTGTTATCCAGTCTTCCATTAAGATCTTAGTACTTTTCACTTGTTTTAAATCCTGTTTTCTTAACTTTTTGATTATGTGTTGATAAATGGTGATTAGATATTGGTTGTGTCTTTTCTTCCAGCTTTAGATTAGATTGTTTAAATACTTATTAAGTCTTATTCTTATTTCTTCTTCCTTTTCATTTGATGTTTGAAATTATGTTTACTATGTTGCCTTGTAATTATGTCTTTGGTTTGATTTGATTTATTCCTTTGCATGTGAAGTTTAGGGTCAATTTCATTAATAGATTAGTATCTTGTGAATTGTTCATAGCAATAAGGTTTGTTCTTCCCATCATATAGTTATCAAAGGAATATGTAGGATAGAATTTAAAATCATATTTATAAGTTTTCTACTTGTTCATAAGTTATGTCTACCTTCTTATAGTCTTGTTCTATCCTTTGCAAGTGGAGTTAACAACCTATGAAATAAACCATCATGTTTACTATCACTTGCAATTGGACATTTCTTAGTCTGCATATTTTTGTAGAGGTTAAATTAGACTTGATCCCATTTAGTTTCTGTACTTCTTTTGAGAGTCACTTTGACACCTCTCCTGCTCCTGTCCTAATCACAGTGAATGCTTATCCTCAAAATAACCAAGGAGAGTGGAACTAAGATGGTTTAGTTTATCTTATTATGTACATTTGTTAGTTGCATGTATAGTTTTTAGAAGCATATCTAGTTGTTGTAAATATTTCTTTGTGCAGTCAGTCTTTAAAGTTGTTTAGCAGTAAAATAGATCTTCTTTTATAGAATAGTCCATTATTATAACACTGTTTATATATGTATGTTTATAATCTAGAGTAGTATAATGTGATACCGCTCTGATCTAGTACTCTGTTCAATTATCCTGATAGATGAATTCTTAGGAGTTTGACTCAGTTTTTCATTTTGAAAGATCTTTTGATCTTTTGTTTGTTAAAGTATTACCACGATATCCTATGAACCCTTCTTCCTTCGCATATATTTTGTGTCAACTCTATGCCTACCAACACCGGTCGATAAATAAATATTAGGTGAATTAATCAAAATGATATTTTGCCCAACATTTTGGCGCCGTTGTCGGGGAGTTGTTTTGTAAGGTAGAATAGATATAGGCTGGTGGCGGGGGAGCAGTAAGACGAGATGTAAGAACCTGCGCATCTGTTATAACAAGCGCCCCCAAATCCATTAGTAATAGTAGAATAGGTTTCCCTTTTAGTTTTTATGAACAAACCTAGATATTTTTAGGGTAGATTTGTTAAGATAGTAAAATTTTGTTGATTTTTTTTAAATTTTTTTTTCATAGGGGACATAAAACCCCAACCATTAACTTAACGGAAAGTCATCGAAAAAAAAACACCTATAGGGAGTAGTTCTGTTGGAAACATAAAGAGACTCTTTTGGGAGATCTTACTGGGGAAGCCATAGAAAGAGAAGAAATCCTGGAAGGAGGTCCCACGGGGCTCATTTTTGACGAATTTCAAAGGCAGTAACCATTGGAAACCCTTAAATATTCCACTAAGTCACAAAATTAGATGATACAACTTTTATTAAGTGGGGGAGTTGAACTTCACTCATTTTGTCAATCTTGCCTAGGTAAAATCTCTCTTTGGAATCTCAATAAACATAGTAGCCCCACAAATTGAAACATCCACAGTAGCATCTACTATTCCTATAAGACCCAATAAAAGAATGGGTGACCAGAGGAAGATTTATCCTGGAAAAGAACGTTGGGACACCCCATTCTCACCTCGAAAGAAACCTTCTAGGTATACTCACCTTAGAAAGCAAACTTACATGAATAAGCAGGAAGAAGAACGAGCAACAAAGAGCAATTTCTGTCCAAAATGTGACACTAAACATCCCCGCCAGGAATTCCCATTAAACAAAACCTATGCATGTCATATTTCTATGGGGCATCATGTTTTTCCCCAAGGGATTAAGATGGATCCTACCAAAATAAAGGTAATCATTGGACTCCCCTCTCCAAAAAATCTTCTTCCTCCTGATCCTTAAAAATATTGTGGGTTATCATCGCTTGTATATATGTAAATATGCGTATATTTCTTTGAATAAATAAGAGTAATTTCTAATCATTTCTTTGCAGGGGACTCTTTTTCTATGTTTTAAGAATAAAATAAATCATCTAACAAATGGTTTCAAAGTTTGGTTACAAATGGTTCTTTCTATCTCTTTGAGCAGCTCATGAGGTATTATCTGAAAAAGAAAGTGCTCTAAAAAAACACCCAAAACATATCTTAACTTTGAAGTTTTAGAGTTCTTGTATATCATTTTCAAACTATTTATTTTATGATTTTGTTATGCTTTGATTCAGATATGTACATTTCCGATTATTTGAACAGTTGTTTGAAAGACTTACTTTAATCATCATGTTCTTCAAACTTTTCACAGCTATGGATTACTAGCTCATCTACACTTGTTATCAAAACTTGACTCTTACATAATTTTGAGGACACTTCAGGGTAAGTGGAATTTCTGCTTGTAGGGAACATTATGCTTTATAAAGAAGATAGACTGAGAGGCCAAGGAACATCTTTAAGTTATTCTCTTTTGATATGACTCTATAGTTAAGGCCATTTTATGAATTTTTTTTATAATATAAATCATGTGTTTAGCAGGGATTAGCATGCTCTAGTACCAATCGACTTCCATATACTCAAAATATTTATACAAGGAAAACCTACCGGGGTACTGAACAGGCCTGCTGTTAGCGGGTCAATGCTAAGTAACAACTTAAAAACAAGGAAGTTTGATAAATGCAAGTAAACCCGTCGGGGTACTGAACATGCTCGTTGGCAGCGGGGCTATGCTTTCATGGTACCAAGGTCAACTCGCCGAGGTACTGAACATGCTTGCTAACAGTGGGGCAATATCGGGTAAAGGAGATCTGGTTAATGCACCACTAGGAACATGGTTCAAAAGAAAAATGATATAAACCAGAATACATATACATATCTGTTTAGGCCTATTGTTTATGATGTCATTAAAGAATAACCGTAACTTGACCTTAGATCCGATAGTCTAAATTCAATTAATATCTAGGATATGATTATCCTAGAAATGGGACCCATAGCTGCAAATTGCCACAAATTCGAAGGTGTGCTAAAAAATTCTTGAGATGACAAGATATCCTTACAATGAGGCAGGGATGACTAGTTGTCCCTATGGTACTTTCACTTATATTCTCATCCCATGATAAATGATAGATTTACATATCTACATATTGAAGCACTCTTATTTTTGGATAAATGTATATATCTGAATCCTTTTCATTTATTAGTTAGACTTTCTTTTTCTTGCAACATTACAACAGCATGATTGAACTTTTCTTAATTTATTTTTGAAAGTTACTTAGTTTTCTTGTATGGCTTGGGGACATGCCATATATTTGGTTTGGAGGAGGATTAGATTGTCTGTCTTTATTTTCTAAGTTACTTATAAGAGGCTCATTGCCAAATGACAAAGTGTTTGCAGGATAATGCAAATAGAAAAACTGGTCTTAAAATCTTGGATGAACAAGGAAGAACGCTAGAGAATTATTTCATATAACTTCTTTGTGGCCTGGCAGCCTAGGAAAAGCCACGATTAGCAGCAGCCTGATCCAACAAGCTCATTTTTATGGAAATCTGTATGAAGGATCATATGAAGGGTCGAATGTCGGTATGAATAAAAATCCAAATGATGATCTGAATAAAAATTATGATATTTTCGTATCTATGGTTAAGTGTTAGCTTAATTTTGTTTGGGAAAAAAGCCAAGTCATATCATTAGAGTCACATCCATAGGGATATTATGACTAGTGTCGATTCATGATAGTACATGCAAGATCTAATATGATTTCATTTTACTTCCATATGGATATGATATGACCTTAGGGTACTTTTTAGTCATCATGACTCTGCCATCACCCTTATCTTTTTTTTTTCTCGCTCGCACACATAAGCTATCAGATAAATCGACCCTCTTGTTAAATCAAGGTTATTGTTATGAAAGTGGTTATGCATCCGTATTAAGTTAAATGTTCAACCTGTCCAAAGTTTACTTTGGACATGGTTGAACTAACTAAAAACTTTATAAACTCATTGAATTACCCGACTTCGACGACACATGTTTCAAATATTTCCATAATGGCACGATCAGTTAAACGTGCTGAGATGATTGCGTGATCATTTGATAGGTTGAATGAGGCATGTTTTTTTAACACTGTGCAAACCTCTTTCCATTCCATCGTTTTCATACTCCTTGCAAACCCTATATCCTTCCTTCTGCTTAAACCATGCCGAACCGATTTGAGCCGGAGAGTTACCAATATTTATTCCAAATGACAGAGTTCAGAGAATGCAGGGAAGTATTTTTCTGTGCCGGTTGGAACCCGTTTCTCCATCTACTGCAAGGATATGATGAGGAAATATCATTTCTTTTTGCGATGGGGTTCTATGGGGGAATGGATAGGGTAGGAAATCTTTCCTTCCAAGTCACGGAGGAATCAATTGCGCGCGCAACCAAGATTCCCCAATAAGGCGAGCGATGGCATAAACACTGGTTTGTTCCACGGGCATCGCATAACTTTTCCCTCAAGCCAAAATTCTGGCATGTGACAGGCGTAAAAGGTTATCATCATAGTTGGATAAATCCTAAATACATCAATCCGCCGATGGTCATTATCCGTCTGGTTACCTGTGAAGGTAAGTTTAGTGTCTTGAAATCCTGTCATTTCCATTTATTGGCTCATTTCATCGATAATAGATATCTCAATTTTCCTTTCTTTTTCCTTCGAAGTATAGAAAAAATGTCGAACCTGGTTCGAAAAAATACCCTTCACCCCAAAATTAGCTTATACCACCATAGCTTGATCAAAATTTTAATCCTGGACTAGCTCAAGGAGCGAAATCAAACTTGGGAAACTTTTGTATTTAAGGTGCTTAACCCCCATCTTAACATCCGCAAACGACCCCAACATTTTCTTCGTGAGGCAAGTCAAACCCCACCTGTAGAAGAGGAAAACCCCAGCATCATCCACCTTGACGAAGATACCTCAGAACCTATCCCATCTGTACAAAATAGCCCTGCTAGCCCTGTGTCCACCGAATTCGTACCTTTCTCACGACCTCTCACCATGAAACAAAAGGCGAAAAATGTTCAGCGTATGCTCCAGCCCAGTACCCATACCGTAGTTCAGTCTGATATGTAGATCGGTCATTCAGATGATGTGGCCAAATTAGAGAAAACCGACCCAAATTCATCCCTGTTAGCATTAGCCAGTCTTTCTGCCGAATTACTAAAGGATATCGATCAAAAGAACATTCCCACACCTGCCCAGGATATTAGTCCTGAAGAACACGGTCCTACTGTTGATCTGGATCCACCATCAAGGGAGACGAGTCCTCCATGAGATTCCAAACAGTCTGCAGAGCCATTTATGCCAACAATAGACCAACTAACTTATGATTTGGCTCAATCAACAACGCAAAATGAAGCATATGTTAAGTTGATTGTAGATCTTCGTGAAGAGAACAAAGAATTGTGGTTACATAAACATGGAGGAACTCCACAAGACTGTTAGTTTTTCACAGAGGAATCAACAAGAAAGGCGTGCCCTTTTAAAAGCACAAGCTAAGAAACTGAAGTTCAAACCATCTGCTTCATCAAAGTCAGAGGCAGTTGCTAACACAACTTTGCCTCCTTCCTAATGCTATCTTTTATTTTGGCCAGTGGGACTTGGAATTCCTTCGGTTTGGGGGAATGTTGGCCCTCATTTTGTCACCATTTTGGCCAATAATTTACATATTGAACACATGTTTTGTCACCTTTTGGCATATTTTCTATCATACAGTTTTCCATTCAGCAGCAGGTATGATCATATTTTGAATTTATGCAAGTTATGTTTTATTTTTATTATTTCACAATTTTCTTCGTTAAATTCGATGATATGTAATGATATCCTAACGTATGAAATCGTCATTGCAGAATCATGGTCTTCAGCGAACCAATGAGCAGGTATTGCATCCATCCTAGATATGTGTAGAGCATATCCAACACATTGTCCAGCTCACTGTTCGAATTGCCGAGCCAACCGCGCATTGCTGTTAATTGATTCTTGAGCGTTAAAAGCATGTAATGGCCTGTAAACTATTGTTGACCACGTGCCAGCATGTTAGCATGAACCTCCTTCTAGAAGATCGCTCATATGATCCCATTCTTGACACCTTGACGCCAGATCTGATTAAGTTGAGTTTGTATGCCACATATGCGCCAGAGAAGAACCAGATTTGCAAAGACAGAGGAAGACGTTATGAGTTGGCCTTTGTTTAGTTACTTGTCATTATTGTGGATTGATCTTAAGAGCAGTCGACCACTGAAAGGGTTGAATTGCTTTCCCTTTTTCAAACAATATATATCCAGACGCTGTTATGCGAGAAGAGGTTGATAATAGTTTCTTTTGGTCGATACATGTAATCAGTCAACTCAAAAAATATGTAACACCTTTTTCTTTACTTTAATGGAAGTTCTGTGGATGCTGTGTATAGTCTTGTCTTAAGTAGCATGAGCCAGTTAGCACTCTGATTGTTGGGAGGCCCCCCGTCAACCAGAGCCTTTTCTTTCCATGTATTTCATTCTTCCTTTTATGCAAGTAGTATAGTTTTATTTATAATTTGTTTCTACAACTTAGTCATTGAAATTGTTAATGTCATTTATGTCTTGTAGCTTAAACTTTCATATTATGCTACCAATGTAATTTCCTTTGCGAGCTAAGCAACTGGTTGTGCATAGTTTAGTTTTCAAATTCCTTTTTCAAGTCTTTTCAGTCTATTGCTCGGTTTATGTTAGCAGAATAGATTGCTTTGAGTCAATTACAATAGATTTAATTCTGTCCCTTTCCATTTTATTATGAATTTAATTAAGTTATATTACAGTTTGTTTTGAAATATGAATTGAGTTTAAATTATTCCACGAATTGAATTTAATTGTTAAGTAGGTTCAATTTCCGCTCTTTACATTTTAGTCTCATATGCATGGGTTAGCTGTCCTCAAAGATCATTTAGATTAATTGTTTCTTGAAGTTTTAGTATTTCTCAGACAGACTGTCAGTCGGACAGCCCGTTCTGTCTATCATACAGACCTATGTTTCAGTTTGTTATCCAGTCTTCCATTAAGCTCTTAGTAATTTTCACTTGTTTTAAATCCCGTTTTCTTAACTTTTCGATTATGTGTTGATAAATAGTGATTAGATAATGGTTGTGTCTTTTCTTCCAACTTTAGATTAGATTGTTTAAATACTTATTAGGTCTTATTCTTGTTTCTTCTTCCTTTTCATTTGATGTTTGAAATTATGTTTACTATGTTGCCTTGTAATTATGTCTTCGGTTTGATTTGATTTATTCCTTTGCATGTGAAGTTTAGGGTCAATTGCATTAATAGATTAGTATCTTGTAAATTGTTCATAGCAATAAAGTTTGTTCTTCCCATCATATAGTTATCAAAGGAATCTGTAGGATAGAATTTAAAATCATCTTTATAAGTTTTCTACTTGTTCATAAGTTATGTCTATCTTCTTATAGTCGTGTTCTATCCTTTGCAAGTTAGAAGTTAGCCACCTATGAAATAAACCATCATGTTTACTGTCACTTGCAATTGGACATTTCTTAGTCTGCATATTTTTGTAGAGGTTAAATTAGACTTGATCCCTTTTAGTTTCTATACTTCTTTTGAGAGTCACTTTGACACCTCTCCTGCTCTGGTCCCAATCACAGTAAATTCTTATCCTCAAAATAACTAAGGATAGTGGAACTAATATGGTTTAGTTTATATTATGATGTACATTTGTTAGTTGCATGTATAGTTTTTAGAAGCATATATAGTTGTTGTAAATATTTCTTTGTGCAGTCAGTCTTTACAGTTATTTAGCAGTAAAATAGATCTTCTTTTATAGAATAGTCCATTATTATAACGCTGTTTATATCTGTATGTTTATAAGGTAGATTAGTATAATGTGATACCACTCTGTCCTAGTACTCTATTCAATTATTTTGATAGATGAATTATTAGGAGTTTGACTCAGTTTTTCATTTTGAAATATCTTTTGATCTTTTGTTTGTTAAAGTATTACCACAATATCCTAGGAACCCTTCTACCTTCGCATATATTTTGTGTCAACTCTAAGCCTACCAACCCTTGCCGATAATTAAATATTAGGTGAATTAATCAAGACGATATTTTACCCAACAATCCTCCAGGCTCAGGGATCCCTTTTTATGCTAAACAACCCATTATGCGATTTATCATTCACTAAGGATTTCTTGTACAATAATAACACAACTTACAAGACTCCCATGTCGTTGCAGTGGCCTTCTTCTACTTACAATAGCCATGATTTATTCATACTACGTAGATTCACCCGGTCCACTTGTGTCATAAACATAAACATAGATGCATTAGAAATCATACTCTATTTGTCAACCAGCCTTCAAATCATTATTACAACAATTAAATCCCTGATAATAGCATGAGTTCCACACATAATACTTAGATTTTAGTGGCATGAGAAATAGTCCTTGTATTCATTTTGTCCCACTTTCATTTTCATATCCAAGACATATCTTTTTTTTATATAACTTTGTTCTCTTGGTAGAGCATTCTCGTAGTCCATCCAATGTGAATATTTTTTCATGCATTTCTTTCACTACATTCACAACAAATCATGAAATGATCTGATAATTATGCATTTCCAATATTTCCATCATTTCATTTATTAACATAATATGCAACGAAATATGGCACAACATGCATTCAACCAATGTAATCATACATATGTGCCACATACATATGTGAATATTTACACAATCTAATCATGCACGCACACTTAATCAACCCTTGCATTTATTCATGAATTCACAAACCTTGATTTGAGTTTGTCATTTACTCACAATGAACACACACATGGAATGCTATTTTATTCATATGAATGCACTCTAAATTTTGGACAAACATATATGTCTAATGCTTTCAATCTTCACCCTTCCATATTCTACTGCACCCTACTAGGTGGGTATCCTTCAAACATTATAGACATGCCAATTCAATATATTTAAATATGGTCGAAATAATTCTTATCCAATCCCTTTTCTAACACTTACACAATCCGAACAGAAATAAATCCACACCTACATGGTTTCTACCAACATATTTGATGTTATCTGATCAATTGGTGTTTTACGAAGGCTTACACAATACTCCTTTCACCAACCTATTGATCATCATGTCATATTCCTTTTCCCTTAGCATTCTATTACTCACATTTAACATTATCATCAACATCCTTAACCATGCCCGCACCATCCTTGGTCATACAACCACCATCAACAAAACACTTATCATTATGTACTGATTGCATATGTAGTATCATATAATTTTTGCCAATGTGCAATATCATGTATATGCATAAGCATATGCATATGCAATGTGCATTATTTTCTTAGTATGTCCACTAGTGCATATGCATTATTGCGCAGAGAGGCTCTCTACAGCCCATTATGGGAGAGATCTTGTAACATGACATGACGTTATGTAATGTTATTTTTATTAATAAAAGACAAAATTTTAATTATAGGCCAAAATAAATGTCGGCTAGAAAAACAACCTAATATGGAGGAGATGTTGTAATCTTCCTACCTAACAAAACAATAAAAAAGTAAAAATTTAATTATCCGCAAAAAAAATGTGGGTCAGAAAAAAAAAAAAACACAATATGGGGGAGAAGTTTTAATGTTCCTACCTAACAAAATAATAAAAAATAAAAAATTGAATTATCCTCAAAAAATGTTGGCCTTGCACATGGTTTTAAAACCATGTGCAAGGCCCCTTCTAAATAACCCATGGTTTTATTGTACATGATTTAGGAGGGCCTTGCACATGGTTTTAAAACCATGTGCAATGCCTCCTAAACAACCCATGGTTTTATTGTACATGGTTTAGGAGGGCCTTGCAAATGGTTTTAAGACTATGTGCAAGGTCTCCTAAACAACCCATGGTTGTAGGAGGGCCTTCCATATGGTTTTAAAACCATGTATGGGGAAATGTTGTAATGTTCATTCCTAACAAAATAATAAATAATAATAAATATGATATATGGGTGATAAATAATAATAAACAATAATAATAAAAATATTAAATGTGGGCCATAAATATATATGTGCTATATATAGCACACACCAAAGTTGATAGTTCATTGAGTGCAATACCTAAGAATAGGTTTGCACCTCGAGAGATTTGATCCCTCTCGGTTCTTGAGAGAGCCTAGGATTTGGATCTACATTGGTAGCTATTGCATTCTCTTGTATTTCCAACATTCCTATGCTTGTTGGCCATGCTCATGATTGAATGCTACAAAAATACTCATATCCTTATGTATATTTCTTCATCGTAGCAACATCCAATGTTGTTCCAAGCTATCCTCAACCCCCTTTGAATATGAAACAACTTTTTCCTCAATTTCGAGTTTCCTATGAATTCTGCTCACTTTTCCTTGAACAATTCTAGCCAAGTCTAGATTATCCATTCCTGCTTCCAATCCATAGAAACATTACCATCTTCCCTTATTGTTTCCTTTCCTAATCCCATCTTGCCCCAACATTAGCTTTATCTGAACTTCCTGTAATTTCACAGTGCTACAATGAGCTCCATTCCAACTCTATTTGGAGTCTTTTCAAATTCCATTTCATTCTTATCTATAGTTGTATATGGGTTTCATTCCAAAATAGAACTTACTTTTCATTTCCATGGAACTCTTCGACACAAATTTGAACCAAACAATAGATCCACACACTCGAATGCCTTATCCCACCAATTAACAGATTGTATGTGAGTGGAAGTTTGTCACATATTTCCCCTTTTTAACACATAAATTGACGGTCCATATGTTGCAACTCCTTCATGAATGCATATACTTGTCCACAAGAATTATTCAATCTCCTGCATGAACCACATTTCTATTTACTTGCTGGTATGTTCCTCGTTCTTTACATGCTGATCCGTTGCATGCTCTTAGTAGATGTCATTTTTTCTTGGATTTACACCACAAAAAACTATAATTATCATAACACAATCATGAATCCCAATTATATTCTCTACCTTATGATATCTTGAATACCTTTACTAAATATTCTATCATGGTATACATTATCCCCTCTAATAAACAAGAGTTCCCTTGGATTTTCCTTACAATTCAAATTGCACGTACCAATCACAATCAATAATTGTAATGCATTCTCATTCAATACACTCCCTCCAATCATAATCACAATCCCTCCAAAATTTGAAAATTCACCCAATTTTTCATTATTCCTCATGTAATTAATCCTGGAGGCTTTTATTTGTACACTTTTAGAAATAAATAGAAACACCTTTCAAAAGTTAAAATTATTTGTTGTATTCTCCCTTGCATTATATTTCCAATGGATGCGCGTAAAATTAATTATGGGTTTTGGATTAAAAATTATAGTTTCCCAAAGTTAGAACTTTTTTCCAATTCCGCCCAGTTCCTTAAGCTGCTTTATATGTCAAAGACCAAATTCTAAGAGTTGAACAAGGAAACTTGGAAAGAACTGAAAAAACTTTAATATTTGGTGGTGATATCCCATATGGTTGTGAGTAACCCAAAACCTTATGATCCATGATCTGACACTCCAACAATTTTATATGTAACCCTAAAATTGTCATTTTTTTCCTTTTTACACTTCTAGATTTGGAAATTTATGTGAAAAATACTATCTTAGAAACTAAGAAATTATGAAAAAACAATGTATAAGCAAATTTTTTCAGCTTATTGAGTATATAAAATGTCAAAATAATAAAATTTTCTAGGTTTGAATTCTTGGGTCACTTTTGCATCCTTAATTTTTTCCAAAATCGTAAAATTGCACACCCAAATAGTGGATTTTAGCCTTATTCTACACCTCTACTCCATGCCCTTTGGAATTAGATAAAATACACCTAGGTTATTTCTGTTTTTGGTTAACTACTCCACTATTAAATATTTATCCCCAAAAGGGCCCTTATCAAGTAGATGGGTGCTGGTCTTCAAAAACCATTATTTCCATTTTAAAGGAAAACTAGAGTAGAACATGCCCATGCTCTTCTCTGTCAATCTTGTAGTCCCTTTAAATGTTTAAAAACGCTCAATATTTCATCCAATTCTGAGTTAATATTTTTTTGTTATAGCCAAAAGTAATTTTTGGATCCATAATTTTTTTTAATACTTTTCTATATTGTCGATGTGATATAATGCTTATGTGGCATGACACATGTCTTCTTATGCAGAAATAATGTCGTGACATTTCATAACTTAGTGTGACCATGACATTCTCTACCTTTTCCATGTCATATTCCATCCTCCTGATTCTTCCATGTCACTTTAAACTTACCACTCACTGGACCTGAGTGGTATCAGGTCAAAGAGAAAGCAATTTTCCAAAACCTCCCCTTCGAGCCGTGATGCCTCTAAAATTTCCACTTGTAAATGTGGTTTGGTGAGGAAAAATTAATTTTCGATCATGTCGGTGATCCGGGATTAATCTGGGTCCTTGATTTATAATAATCTCCACCTTGAGCTTTTTGATGATACAACTCAACAAATACGCCTATGATCACCATACAAATTTTATCCACCATTGATATTCCCTTCCTACATGGTTTCCACCCATGCACATCGAAGTTGTCTGACACTTCCACCCTTACACCCAATCCATTTGGATGATCCACGTCATACCTGTTGCCCCCATGGAATTTGTAGGACTCACATCGAATTTTCCAAAATATTTAAATTTTTAATTTTTGTAATAGGTGGATAACATGAAATGCACATCTGACATGTTTCCAACAGGAAATTTTCCCTGCCAGTTTTCCATCAACGGGCGACCACACAAATTTTACACATGGTCTTTTCCTCCATTTTGATAATATTGCTGTCAATGGATAGAATTGGTAATCCTTGGCGCCGATTTATTTTTTGCTAAAATTTATTAGACCTGTATTCTTCCATTATGAATTATTACCACCAAGTCTCTATTATCTCCCATGTTGGTTAATCTAAAAATGAAATCCGGGCATTCAAAACCACTGAATTTTGCAAGGAGATTTTGTTAGACACTTTTCTTGCGAACTATATTTTTCACCCAAGTATACAAATAACCACTAAAACTCTAGATTTGTTTTAGCTACCTTCCATAATTTTTCAATTTAATCAAAGAACAATATAATTGGGGATCATTTCTTCAATATAAAATTCAAAATGCCATGAAATTGCAAGATACCCCAACAACCTTAACCACAATGATGGCTAAAATATCAGTACCAGCTGGACGCCAACACTTGAACTTGCACCCATGGTTCCTCCAGATAGTACCCATGGTTCTAATATGGCCTATGTAGCTTGGGGATTTGTCCAAGCCACTATATAGAAGTCTAAAACCATGAATTATTTTACTTAATTATTCTACGTAAACATTTAATCAAATAATTAACCAGCCATTGTAGTTTTCCCTTAAATTCGGCGATGGAGTCATTTTGCAAACAATTTCCATGCAACATGTATCTTATTCTTGTGTATATAATTTTTGGCTCGTGCATCCTCTTGTTGCACCCTTGAGCTATGCTATATCTTTGCCATGTACTCGACAACCCTTTTTACACTTTTGAGGTGATAAAGTACTCGATTCACCACCATTAATGAAAATTTATGTTGCTCTAATGCATAATTCAAAATTTTCCATGGACTTTCTATACCATTAATTTTAATAGTGGAAGTGAATACAAAATAGTAATTCAATAACCAAATTATCCATGCTAAATTCTGCCATCATTTTAACCATGAAAGCATTTATACTATGACCATTAAATATATACACAAAATATTTCATCATATGACATTAAGCATACACATAGCTTAAATTACAACTATGACATTCACATAGAATTGAGAAGCTTATATTTTTAAATGGAAATAGTCCCAAACTAGTTGCAAACAAAGAAGATTCCTGCCAACCATACACACTCTACCATATTTTCTCTTTCTACGATAAAGGCCACCCCTAAGCTGGGGATATTAGTCCACAATAGGTAGTCTTATGAGTCTTGTACTAAGTCCATAAATCATACTGCATAATATAGGGAATAACAAAATCTCAGACAAATATCTAGTGACAAACCCTTTTACCTTTCTTCCAAATCCCAGTAGGAAATATCTGCTGCCAAACCCCATCTACAACCATGTTATGTACCCGACAACCTCAATCGACCATGGAGACCATGATGCACTCAATTTCCATATCCGAATTTAACATTGATACCCAATTTTGTTTTATTCTATTTCATCAATTACACAATGGAAAATAAATGAACATGGACACCCAAATTATTTTATGCATTCATTATAATTTATAGACCATTCAAACATAACATACACAGTTCATGTCAAGTAGTTCCATGCATTTATATAAAGAATGTTACTCCTAGCCATATACACTGTCAAGCCAAATCTTACTTTGAAAGGACACCCCAGAGATGAGTTTATCAATCCAAAATGGAAACACTCTCCGTTGATCCCAATTACTCAAATGAATCTCTCATGCAACCCACTAATACCTAAGCCCCCTCCACAACTGTCACAATCCTCAATTCTCCTTCCCCATGAACTCATACAATGCAAAAAACAAGCTACCTTCTTTGATTTAATAGTCCATCGGGCAACTTCTAGTTCCCTTCTTGAGATCCAGCATAGGATGGATAGGAAGTCTCTGAATTGGGACTCTAGGGAACAAGCTTCAGGCCAAGTCTCTCTCCTAGAAGTTTACCTAGGTTAATGACACATAGAGTTCATTTTCAACAATGGAATCTTCATTCTCTGTTACATTATCAAGCTATGGATTTCCAAAGGCAACGAAAAAGTAGTGGAATGGAATTCAAATGGTGGAATAATGAGGAATTGAACCCCTCTCTAGCTTGAAAAATCGCTTTTATAGGAATACTTTAGATTACCATGTGGCCCCTCCACATGGAACCACTTTTCCATTCTTAATCTCCTCTTATGATAATTAAATAAATCTTAATCAAAGCGTGGATCTCAATCATGGTTAAATAACTTGGTTTAAATGACTAAGGATAAGGATATAAGCTTAAATCTACTATCACTTCCCAACTTACGGATTCATAACCCCCCATATCTTCTTCGTCCCTCTTCCTATGCAACCATTTAGAGATTTTTATATTAATATAAAAAATGTACATATTTACATAGTCTTGGTCATCCCAACCATTTGTTTTCTACTTTTATGCTTTTACATCAATATTTACAAATTTACAATGTGGGTCAAACTGGGGTATTACATCCCCCCCCTTAATTTATGCACTGTCCTCAATGCATCATCGACACTATGTACATTTACAATATTTTGATCAAAACTTCAAAATCGTTGCGGGTATGCTTCCCACATCACATCCTTGAGCTCCCACATTGTTTCTTTAGGACTGTAATGTGTCCATTGGACCTTTACCTGTCCGATGGCCTTGCTCCTCAGCAACGTAACTTTCCTATCGAGGATATGTAGTGGCTCTACCGGAATATCTCCTTTCAGTTCCACCTGGGTCAATTCCAATAAATCATGTGGTTGGGATTAAGCACATATTTCTTTAATAAAGAAACATGAAATACATTATGTGCACAGAAAAAGTAGGCAATGCTAATGCATAAGATACAAGTCCCTTCCTATCCACAATTTCAAATGGCCCATTAAATTGGGTTGCAAGCTTTGGAAAAATTCCCAATTTTAGGGAACTCTTCTTTGGCTTGAATTTCAAATACACATGACCCCCCACTTTGAATTCTTTTATTTCTCTTTCTTTGTATGCATAACTATTCTATCTGTGCCGTGCCACTTTCAAATTTTGTTTGATTTTTACCATCTATTCTTCCATTTTTCTGAGTATTTGGCCCAATTATTACCCTGTCAACTGGATTATCCCAACTGATTGGAATATTGCACCTTCTGCCATACAAGGCTTCGAATGGACTCCTCTTCAAAGAAGTATATGTAAAAATTATAGTGAAATATTTATGGCAAAAAACCTTGCTTATTATGCTAAACAAAGTATATTTATGTGTAGTACTGCTTTGTGAGAGATATGGTTGAAGAAAAGAAGGTATTGCTAGAAAAGGTTGACACCTTGAAGAATGTTGTAGGCTCATTGATGAAGTATGTTAGCATTGAGAAGTTCTCTTGGTATTGGGAATATATGTGAATTGCTGCCCTAAAATTGTGACTCTATCAGTATGTGTCCCACTATCTTGTAAAGAAAAAAACAAGTGGGAGAATGCTGGGTACGTGTTATATTCTTTGCATGCAGGTTGCATCACCTACGATCCAAAAAATATGTAATCAATAAAAAAATGTAATTAATAAAAAAATATGTAATTAATCTTGGTTAATGGATTATGGTAATTTGGATATTATGATTGGGTAATATTGGTTGCATTTGATGATTAATTAAATATTGAGTGTACATATTATCTCTTTCATTATATCATGATGGTCCTCAAAATTATTACTTTAAAGATTCAATCTCAATATGCAACACAAAATGGCATTATTGTGATTTTTTGATCATTGGTGAATGATGGGAGTTACACCTCTACAAAAAATATTGCTCCCTAGGTTATTAGAATGGTTCTAGGTCAACCTATAGGGAATTTACTTTTTCCATAAAATTAATAAGGAACAATTATACATAGACCATAAGCACAATTTCTTCTCATGACCCACAATTAGCCAACAAATCCATGGTTATAAATTTAAGGAACAATATCTCCTTATAAATTAAGGATGATTATCAATTTCTTGTTAATGAAAATGTGATGTTGCCAAAATTTCATCTTGATATTTTAGTTTTTTATTATTATTTATAATCTTAAATAGCATCTCCATTTCCTTTATTTCTTCTACTCATTTTGGTAGGAGTTACCTTATTATCTTGTGTTTTTATCAAGTCCCAACTCTTCAATTAATACGACCATTACATATTTTTTGGAATGTTTTCTTATTGTGGTTTCAAGAGTGAAATTATGCCGCACTATACATGATTCTAGTAAACCCCTAAGAGGAATCCCCCTTCCTACAATTTGGTTACTATAAATCCTTGTAAAAGGAAATGTTTTTTTCTACTTTCTAGATTTGTCATCATCACTACTGAATTTATTTCATATGGAGAAGTAAGTGAGTACTTTCATAATAAAATACTACATAGTCACAAAAAAATTAGACAAATTATGGGAACTAAAATTTAACATTACACTAGAATAAGTGGCCAACGATACCCTATTAGGGTGAAAACCTGAATGTAACAAAGATGGATGCATATGTGGATATTTTGTTTGTAGAAAATGCACATGCAAAATACTTTAATCCTTACCAATCGAGGTACCTCAAGATAGAATTAGAACAATTTAGGGTATTGCTTATTTAGTCTTAGACCATTTAGTCTAGCATGGTTAATGAATGAGTTGTAACAATCTCTTTTTTTTTCCTTGGTTGTGCAACTTTTGTATGGAAAAATATTTGGATGATTCTAAAGTGATGGGAAATATATTGGTTTGTTTGAATCTTGAAGATTATTTCATTTCAAGGAATAAAAAACACAATTATTTCAACTAGTTGGTGGAGTGGTGATGATTCTAGTTGATGATGTTGGCAGGAGTCTCAAAATTCTTTTCATTATACGTAGTGTAATTGTGGACAACAAAGTTGGAGTTGAAATGATTTCCTGTATCAAATCTTCCAAGTTCATCATACAAGATAAATAATTCAATCATTTAAACCTCTCAATAATTCTATTTTTTATGATACCATAGTTAAAGGTGAGGAGGTATAATATAAGTGCCTTAAAATCAAAAGGCTAGGAGAATTTTCCACATTTAAAAAAAACGGTAAGAATAAATATATATACGAAATTTAGGAACAATGATTCTTAGTAATGAGGAACTAGAAGGGATACGCATATTCTAATTGTATAAATGAAGTACGAGTCCAAAAAAACTCTTATAATGGAATAAGCAGGATCACCTATTAAATTTTATCCCTGAACAATAGAAGGCCATTAACAACTTGGTTGCACTTTTCATACCACCTTAATTGAAGAGTTTATACAAGGAGTTACTTGTTTATGTTTTTCTTACCTACCAATTTGTTAAATTCACCAAATGATGAGATTCAACATATCAACAATTTTCCTATATCAAGTTTCCTTCAACCTATATCTTGCCTAGATAAACAATCTTGTGGCGTAGCCTAGCACCTTAGGTTAGTACCTTCTCCTCAAAAGTTCCAAAAAAAACAACAACAGATATATTGAAGGTATGGAAAGTTGGATCTCTTGACCTCAATCATCTGAAATTCATTATAACCATCTAATGTTTTTCTTTTTCTTTTGTTTTTGGCTAGCTTGAGCTCACAACTCCAGAGTTGAATATACTAGCTATATGGACACTAGTAATTGAATGAAATACTTTTCATCATTGCCGTTGGAACTTACATTTCTTTTCTATACATGAGAGGAATCAACACCCTGATTAAAGATGCACACATACACCCATATTTCACTCCATCAACCATTACATATTCCCTCATGAAAATAGGTTTCCCTATGAAAGCAAAACCTGAAAGGTTATAAAATTTATGAGTATGCGAAGACATAATTTATTTTATTCTTCCTATGCAGCTAGTGTATTGGATAAAGATAAGGATATCATAACTTTTTCTCCACAAGGATGAATTGCAAACCCGTTTGAATTTGGAGTAGGACTTTTAAGATCGGTGAAACTAGAAAATTTATGACTTGTGTATGATATTGGGCCTAAAGATTATATGAAGTTTCTACATGGGATTGACTATGATGATTAATTTCTTAGGCTTGTCACAAGATATCATAGTGCATGCACAAAATTTACTCCAACAACTTCCATTATCATTTATCCTTCCATATCAATCTTAGAATTCAATGGCAATAGTTTAGCTGTTTGAATTTTGAGAATTTATCCACCTTGAAGAATCAATGTATATTAGGTTGTTCCAAGTGTTCATTGGACATAAATAAAATTATCTTATTTGATTTTATAAAATAGTTAAAGATTTGGTGTATAAGGCATGAAACAAGTGTTTTCAATATTGACATGAAAGAAAATATTTATTGTGTCTAGTAAAATCCAAGATCAAGCAACTATGTTGTGGTAAAATCTTTGTTAAAGGATTCTCTCAGAATATCAGGTAGATATAATGTCAGTGAAGTATGAGAAAAGTGAGTTGTAGTATGTTGTATTCCCCTATTTTTACAACTTCATTTATCTGATCCTTGAATATTGAAAGGAACCAATAGGAGGGATGATTTCTAATATTGACAATGAGAAGCAAGCTTGATTGTTGTCATGTAGCAAAATGAAGAATCAAGAATATCTTGTAAATGAGTTTGAAGTAGGAGGGAAATGCTAACACTCATAAATATATATGACTCATTTTTATAAAAAAGATGTTCCATGTTAGTATTTTGACACCTTATCGATGAATCATGAATTTTGTAACAAATGCAACATTGTAACTCTTGAGATAGGTTTTCCACTAAAACATTGCACATGCAATGTATAGAAAAGTTGTAGTTTTACCTTTATCTCTCTAAATGATTGGTCTTGAGACACATGTTTGTCACTTAAACGTTAGAGTTTGAATGTAAAGAGAGAGAACAAAGTGGATGCAAACATGACACATGGAAACAACATTCCATCATAAAAGAGACGACTATTTTGACAAAAAAATTAACATTGTTTCAATAAAAATCTAACGCTTTGATTTTCTATATTTTCTCTCATTTGTGACAATGAAACATCAGAAACATCGAAATTTGTAGAAAAATGTAATAGTGACCCTATTCACCATCAATTCACATGGACTCCATCCATCAAAGGATTCCAAACCAACATTTAGAAAGATAGAAAATGGGATTCATCCCCCTTCCTCTGATAATTTTCCCTCTTCTATGAACCTTTCTAATCCCGATCTCGAATCTTCTCCTTTGCAAAATATTCCAGCCAACAAAAATCTATTCAACTCATTCACCTACATATTCACTCCCATTGTAATTCCCACCATTTATTTCTTCCAAATCTCACGTAGATTATTCTATTAAAGTGACAATACAACTTAGTCTTTTAATTCCATTTGTCTTGATTCTACATCATTTGCTTCTAACCCTACCATTGGATTCACTTCTAATAATACTTTTAGTTATATCTTAATGCTTTCCCAACAAAAAAGTTTTCCCTCTCCCTCTTCCCCTTCATCTATGTCTTTATGTGATTTGTGTTTTCTTCCATTGTGGTTAACCTTTCCTCTTTTAATCTATAACGCTCCCTCCTAACTTCTTCAAAAAAGATTAAATTTTGCAGTAGTTCATCATTGCATTCCTATAATGGACATTCTATACCATATCAAATCCATTTCTCAACACCTCCCCTTTCATGAATCATAAGATATTATATAATATTGCACTTGTTTTCATAGATTTGTAAAACTCCCATATCCTAACCTTTCCAAAGAATAATTCATCACCATGCGTAGAATTAATGCCAACTCTTAAGGTTGATAAAGGTAGCACCACCATAATTATGAAGATAAATTACTTGCCAGTGTTTTATTCTTATGATAAACCTCTTACCAAGAATCCCATTAACAAAGTCAGTAATTTTGTTACCAACCCCATAAAATCCTCATCTCTAAATCCTTTAATAAAAAAGATAATTCTTCATAGCAATCCTCAATCTCCTAAAATTTATGGCTAGCCAAAAATCCATAAGATATGTAATAGATCCATAGGAGCCCCTATACATGCAGTATCCAAATTCTTACGTGACAAAATCCAATCTTTCATTGCTTAAATCCCTTCATTTGTTAAAGATTATACTAATTTTATCCATAAAATTCATAATTTTCATCTCGATGATCAAGCCCTTATGCTTAGTTTTGATGTTGTTTATAACATTTTTCACTAAAATTCTTGAAACTACTTGGTTTACTTTAGACTTTTATTTCTGTTCTCAAAAAGCTTGGAGATGACCATTCCTAAATTAGTATAATTTTAATGAGATAGAAGGTTGGGCAAGTTCATATTGTAACAAAATTTTTAAAACTAAAATATTAACTGTTGTTTTCCATTTTACACGTCAAAATACTACCACTTCATTAAATTAAAGTCATTAATGGTGTGAATTTTAATTTCACTCATTATTTTGAAGTGCTTTTTTTTAAAAAAAAATTTCACTTCCTGCTATTTTTTTATGTGCTTTGTTGTTCATAAACTGAGTAAACATGGATGGACTTACTTTGTTTCATAGATCAAGGAAGAAGCGACCATGGATGATAGATGATTTGAACTCCAATCGCGTATCGATAATGTAACCCAGAGCATTTAGGACCAGAGACATTATTGTGCAGGAATGAATAAAACACTTGGATGCATGCAATACAGTGAAAACCAAAATGCGATATCGAAGCTCAAGTTGAAGGGGATGGGCGTGCATGTGGCCAAGACCAAGACAACTAGAGTCAAATTTTGTTGCACCCAGATTTGCCGACAATTATAACTTCAATGTATGAAAAAAATCCATGCACAAATGGAATATAGTTAAGTGACATGTTGAGAGTTTGAATTTCTGGAATAATCAAAATTGAGTTTGAAGAGAGTGAAACTTTTAAAAAATGACCATTGTGAAAAATTACTCTGTATTAATTTTATATATTCAAAGTACTTACTTTGTTCCCGATTCTGAAGACTTCCAAGTTGATTCAGTTGTTGTCCCTACAAGTTCTGTTATCGAGGGTATATGTTCTGCACCGAGTGGTTGTTGTTTTGTAATAGGTGGTGGTTGTCACATGCCCCAAATTGCAAAACATTTTATGTTTTAAGAAAAATTATGTTATATTTTATTATAAGGTTTGTAATTAATGACCAAGTGGGGTCAAGGATAATTGCATGTAATTGTTGAATATTTTATTATTTAATAAATGAAAGATGAGACAACAACTTAAGGAGGCTGTTAAATGAGTGTTTTACTAGTCACTTGGTGGAGTAGGTTGGGTTGAGAGCAGATTGACACTTGGAAACATCCTCAAACTACTTATAGCTGTTGTAGGAGGCAACTTCCCTATTTTTGTGGTCATGTTCCCCAAGAAAGTGGAACAAGAGAAGGTGCCTCATTAAGTGAAAACTGACCCAAAAGACATAGGCATGCTAATAAAACTTCCCATTGAAGACAGCTGAGGTTGCTCATTCTTGACTTGTGAAAATTCTGAGTGAATGAAGTGCACAAGAAAATTCAATGGAGGGGACTAGCAGAAGTTTGTTTTCAGTGAAAAGTGTTGAAGCTCTGAACTAGTGCAGCTTTTCTAAGTTGAGTTCATACTGCTGCAAGAAGAACAAATTTACTGCTGAATACTCAGTAGAGTTGTAGAGGATTACTAAACTATATCTCTCACCCAGTACTTCTACCAGGTGGACCAGAAGACAAGCTCGGGGGTCCTGAGATTTGTAGTTCAGCTATCTCCAGGAGTTGGTTGGGAGGAACAGGTTCCTTAAGCTGTTGTCACCTCTTCTACATTTCCAGGTTCTACATGATTTATCTAGTTTCTAATTGCATATTTAGGATGAAGAAGGATTGAATTTAAGAAATAACGTGTTATGCTTCTGTCCTTCTGTATTTAGGATTATTTAATGAAACCTTCTACTGTGAAAATATAGTTAATGCTAGATTAGATCTAGATTAGGTTAAATTATTAGAATAATTTCCAGTTTTATTGATAGATTAAAAAAAAATACCTAACTGTATTTTTCCACACCTTTCAAAAGGTAGCACTCTAGTACAGTAGGTTAGATTAAATTCTGATAAGTATTGAATGAAGTATGCTTGAATGTGTTATTTTTACCTTCTACAGATTTCATAAGAGTTAAACATAAGTATGTTATTCCTTTCCATTTCCAGATGTTTTACTTAGACAAAGTACAATGTCATAACTTAAACAAATATGTCTCAAGGAAAGATTTAAAATATATATATA